>JARHVA010001295.1:5000-392500 GCA_037957365.1 Torreya grandis | reverse complement strand
ACATATTTTTTAAGGCATAGGGGATGAACCATGTTTCCCCATATCATGATGACAATGAATTTTGGGTATAGGAAATAATCACACCTCTTAGAAAGTGTTTTCACAATGGTCGCTACTATACTAGGTATTGGTGACCCATGGATGGATTTCAAAACTTGAGGATAGACATCTTTAGTAATATTCACCATGTTTTTCATATTTTCATAGATATGCATGAATTGAAAGTGATTATAGATCCTATTCTTGATATAATTAGTGGCTAGGATCCATAACTCATCAAGAAACTTATAGACAATCCTCATAATAGTGTCTAATAAATAATGCATCATGTAAAAATGGACTAAAATAATGGGCTACTTACCATTATGTATGATCTACTATTTCATATTAAAATTTATTATCTCCCCTAGTGTGAAGGTGGCATCACTTTTAAGCATCATGTGAAATAATGACACCTAATCCAAATTAAGAATGTAAATGTTAGGTATGCCATAAAGTTTGTTCAATAATACCATACCAATGTGCACTCCCATCCTAAATTTATTAATGGTAGTAGGCCCATTTAGTCTCTTCCCTTTGAATGTGATGGTCTATCTAGGGAATAACCATGAGGATAACACATTATCCATTGTGTCCAATTTCTTCTATTGTAATAGCCTATACTTGTCAAAGTAAGTATCATATGCTAGTACTACCAAATATCATTATAATTTGGCTCCCATGATGAAAGACACAATTGTACGATTACCAATATGTTTTATGAAGGTATTTTTCATGATGTTGACTATAAATAACAAGTCACCTAAGATGTTAATACATGGTATCACCTTAGGCTTGGTAGTCATAAAATATAATCTTTGTCTTTTCAAGGCTAGTAGATCCTTGATGAATAGTCAGTTGAAGAGTGACATATTATCATCAAATGAAAATATATTTGTAAATTCAATAATTTCCCATAATTTTTAATTATTTAGTACCTATTATTAAATATAGTGACATCAAAGACTATATCCATGAACTTTATTGAATCTTTGATTGAGTAGGGTGATGGTAGAACTGCTCCTCTAAACTATCTAGATGAAGACACCATTATTTCTTACTCATTATGAATTTATTATAGTCTCCTTCTACATGATTTATATGTTGTATTATCAATTCATGATTTCACTAGTTATCATTCTTCACATATTATATTCACAGGTAGCAGTTAGGGATCTTTATCATGTAGGGGAGAAATATACTTTGGTTGTAATTTTGTGTTTAATAAATAAAGGCTTCAATGGGTATGTATCATGTGTATATCTTTAACATTTATTAATAGTTCGTGTGATATAAATGTTTGATGTTCACCTTTTCTATATTATCTACATAGTTTAAATTTTGTTAGTTCTAGTTGGTAGGTGACTTTAACATACCATTAGGAAATATTCTAGCTTTATTCAGCTAAGTATAACAATTTTTTTAATCATTCTTAGTAGTTGGATTTTTTTATTTTTATTTTGGGGATGGTCTTTACAAAAATACTACAACAAAAATCCCAAAGACCTAATTCCCATCAAATAAAATGTCTACAACAAAAGATCCACAATATATGTATAAATCTCTTTTAAAATCTATCAAGAAAAATAACCACAACAAAAAATCTAAAACAAAAAGACTACCAAAAAAATTTCCACTATAATAAATTCCATAATAAAAGGTCTAATAAAAATATAAGTCATTTTTAGGGAAATTATTTCAGACAAAATGTCCGATGCAAAAAACCCCAAAGACCTAATTTGTTTAGAACAAAAGTTTTAAAGACAAAATTCCCACTGAATAATAATCTTGAATAAACAAGTGCCAATAAACAAATGTTGATGAAGTTTCCAGATGAGAAACCCAAAAAAAAAACCCTAAAATCCAAACATGTTGATAAAATTTCCTAAAAAACTATGCAACATAAAGCTTGATGAACAAGTCTCCAAAATATTTTTTCCTAGATAAACTAAGTCTAAAAACCCTACATGGTTCAAAAAAATCTTGAAAATATATTAATAGATTTATTCCATATAATTCATAATACCATCCTTAGAATGATAAATTCTACTAAGTATAACTACTAAGAATAAATATGCTCAAGCATTTGCAAAAACATATAAAAGACATGTTAAAAAATAGATCCAAAAATTGAAACAAAGTGGGTCCCCATTTATTTTGAAGAAAAAGGGGGATGTTGGGTACAAAAACCTTAAGGAATTATTTTGTTTGTATAATTCCTTTCATTTGGTGTGAGATTATTAATGATATAATATATTTCATGTGTATGATCATTCTCATCTTTTTGTCCTAAGACTACTCCCATTGTAAAATTAGAAGCATCAGTGTAAATGTGAAAGGGTTTTTCCCAATTAAATCCTCTTAGTAATGGTACATAACTTAATTTTTATTTTTTGACTTGAAAATATTTTTGAACATATTCACTCCATATAAATTCACTATCTTTTACTAACAAATTAACATAGGAGCAATAATTTTACTAAAGTCTTTTATAAAGTGCCTATTAAAGATAGCATGACCTAAAAAACTCTTGATATCAATTTGACTCTATAGGATAGGTAGATTGTAAATTAATTAAATTTTCTTAGGATTCACTTGGATTCTTTTGGTAGAGATGTGGTGTACTAAAATTATTCCTTGATCCATCATCATCTGACATTTCTCATGGCTTAATGACAGTTGGTGTTCTTCACATCTGGTTAAGTCCTTATCAAGATTGTATAGGGCATCATTAAATATATCTCTATGAGTGGTGAAATTATCCATATGTACTTCCACATAACCATTAGTTAATTTAGATAATGTATCTAGAACTTCTCATTGAAAAGTAGCTAGGGCATTACAAGGACCAAACGGTGACACTCTATAAGCAAATATACCCCATGGATAGGTGAAAGTGGTTTTGTCTTGATATTTAGCTGTCATAGTTATCTAGTTATACCCACTAAATATATCCAAAAAGGAATAATATTTATTCCTTACCATATTACCAAGCACTAAATAAATAAAAAGAAGAGGAAAATAATCCCTTATAGTGGCTTTGTTCATCTCCCAGTAATCTACACACACTCTCCATTTCATATTTTTATTTTGTATAATTACCAATGGGGAAACCCATTGATTATCTAAAATAGGGTAAATTAATCCTAAATTTAATAATTTTGTAATTTTAGTTTTGACCATATCCCTTAATGTTGGATTTATTTATCTTTTTTGTTGTCTAACTAGTTTATCCTAACTTGTATAAATGTGATGGGTGCATACACTAAGATTATTTCCTATCATATCTATATGATCCCAAATAAATTATTTGTTATGTTTTTTAAGGACATAAAAAACTTTGATTTCATGATCATGAGTTAACCAACTATTGATGTTCAATATTTCTCATGGTAGTACCATAATCTGTTTAGTGTTAGGATGTTAAAATTTTACTTGTTTAAATTCACTCATCAAATAATTAAGATGACATGGATGTGGTAATAAAAAATAAAATATAGTTACATCTTTTAAAAATTTATCTCCTAGAGGAATGATTATATCTAATAGACAATGGAATGTAATTAAAATATTAGTTGGTGTGTTTTTTTCCCAACTCCAAATACTTTCTTGTAATGGTTTGTGGTCATATGTTGAATCCTGTAGAGTCTATAATTGAGAAATTGATAGATTCCATAACTAAAGATCGAATAGAGTCCATAGAAAACAAACTAGGAGAGTTTGAAGTAGATTGATTGACATAGTCTAATGTGGATTAACTAAAAACATTTCAAAGTAGATTGACTGATAGAGTCTAAAGTGGATCAATTGATAGATTCTGAATCTAGGATCATGAGGTCAATGGTTTCATCAAAATCCTATATTAACTCATCAATTAATTCTTGGATGTGTCCCTATATAGTTATCATGGCTAAGGATGAGAGACTATTCTTATTTTGTTCTGGTTCATCTACCGAAAGTGTTTCAATATAATCTCATAATGGTTTTGCAAGAGGATATAAATATAATCATTTTTATTTTAGACCATTTAAAATAGTCATGTCTCTTGATCTAAAATAAATTAGTTATAATATTGGCCAATTTTGGCCTACATATAGAGATTGACATTGAAATAAATATTCTAGGGGTCTTGGTGTATAGTAGGAAGTTGAATGAAGTGATATATGGAATGAGTTGACCAAAGAGATCATGTATGTGGTTTTCAAAGCTTTGGAAACACTTTAAGTTCACTTAAAGTATAGTTTGTCAATTTCCAAGGCACAAGTTTACAGAGCAAATAAAAGTTTATAAAAATTTATTGATGGTGATCAATGCAATTTAAGATTAGGGACAAGTTTATATAAGAATCAAAAAATCATTCAGAGCTACAAAAGCTAAGGAACAGACTTTATGATGTCAGAACATCATCATGACATCATTAAAAACTAGACTAGATAGCTTGCTTGTATAATTTACAAATATGCTCAAAAAGCCTTGCATGACCAAAGGAGCACACAAAATAAAATTTGTTCATGCCAAAAACATGATATAAAAGTTTCATGTATTCATGAGATTTATAGCTCAAGTTATGGGGCTTCAAAATTGGATTTGTAGCGTAATACATTAATGTAATTGTAAAGTTTGAGATTCATAAAATGATCATTCAGATTTATAATTCTTTAAATGGTTTAAAATTGATCAAGATATAATGGTTCATTTAATATCACATAATAAAAACATATATATAATGGTTCATTATTGGGTCAAACAAGCCAAAAGTTCCATGGGTTAAAAAACCTTAAAAGGCTACAAGTTGGGCAAGATCTAATGGTGTAGGTTCACCGAAAATAGATCCACTGATGCATGTTCACTGCCAAAAGGGTGGGTCCAATATAGATTAACAATCAATGTTAATATGTAATATAGATCTAAAAATTTGAGTAAATTGATAATAAAGTGATCCCAATGAGATCTATGATCCATGTGAGCTCATACATCTAGATATAATAGTGAGAGTGAAATTCAACATGTCAAAGGATATTCATAATAGGAAATAAATAGTCCAAACACATTCATATCAGGGAGATCAATGGTATGAAGGAAGTCAAAATTTCAAGATATAATAATATGGATATATAAGACTAATGGGAATAAAGATAGGTTGGAACATTTTGATTATCCCAAGCAATATTAGATGGATAAAGTTGAACCAAGATTTGAACCAAGGACTAGTTTTTAATAGAAGAAAATAAGATATTTCAAGATCATATTTACACCATTAAAGATCAATACAACACCATTAAAAGTACCTAGCGATGCAATCATGTTAAAATAATATAAAGGGAACCATTAAATATCAATATAGACCTCTTGTTCAAAGGTTTGTGGCACACAGGGTTCATCTTGTGACTACATTTAACATTATTTAAAGGATAACTATATATGATGAAGTTCTCATTTTATATAGATAGAATAGGAAAAATTATGTCTTATATACCTAATAGAGGTCAAAATAAAATCTATGTAGTCTATAGGTCTACATTGATATATGTGGCTATATGAAAACCACTAAAGGAGATTTCTTTTCCATCTATCGAAAATATCTGGTCCAAATTTTATGAAGGGTAGGTGTCTCTTATTATGTAAAGGATTATCATCCTTTAACATGGCCATATTTATTACAAACAACCATCTAAAATAGATAAGGACATGATTCTATCAGATCCATGAGCATGAAAGCTTTGTCTTTAGTTGGAGATGGCATGAAAGATCAAAGAAAAGGAGCTAGTGGTTGGGACTTGTAGCTGAGTACATCTAATGCATCCTCAGAGCCTTAATGGACTTTTCCCACTTGGTAAGCTATGATTAGTATCTTGATTGATCAAAAAGGTGGTATATTATTCTTAATTAATGATGTATGATGGTGTGTTCCTTTTTATATGACATGATCCCACTTTATTTCTCTCTCTCCCTTTTCACATATATGTATCCTGGTCTCATTCCCATTATGGGGGTTCTCAAATCTTATAATTATTTTTTAAGATAAGAATACTCATTGAGAATCTTTTAAAAGGGTGATATTTTTATTAAGTTAAACCCTATCAAAATATTTTAATAACTACCTTTTAAGCTAATATAAATAATTCTTTACCTATCTCTTATCTTTGATTGGTGCTTATTATGCTTGTGCATAGTGAATTTGTGAAGGAGAATATTCCTAGTTCATTATCCTTATACTTTGACATCTTCTATGAAAAATTTATGTAAACTAGTGAGTTTGTGAGGTTGTGTGAGTTATAGTTATTTTATTATTGATCTAATGTGAGTTCAAGCTAATATGAGTGTCAATTTTAACTTTGGTGCATGACATTTTATCCTTATTAAGATTCATTAAACATTTATAAAAAATATATTATCATTTTGAATATTTTAGGTGATCATCAAGAGTAATTTAGCCTTTTTTAGAGGTTTAACCCCACCATAAGTGACCCACAACTTGGGGTTATTCCCATTGTGTAGCTCAATTGGAGGGAGATTGAATAACTCTCTCCAAGGGTGAAGATTGAGTATATAATAGATACTATAGTATCTAACCAAGGTCTTCCCAAAATGAGGGGGTATCTTAAATTCTTAGTTTTATGTTACAACACCATAAAATCTACTAGATATTCCCATAATTCAATCATCATAGCTACATCTTCTATAGTACCTTCTAGTTTAGTGACTGACTAATCAACCATTTAAATAATGGTGGAGTTATGTTGTATTACCATAAGAGTTAGTTTTTGGAGGGTTTTATTTTTCATCACATTGATTGTTGCACCAAAATCTACTAGAACATTGGGTATTTCTTTCTTTCCTATGGTAACTATTATGATTGGACATCCTAGGTCTGGATATTTAGGTAATAGTAATTTTCTTAGTAAAATATTAGCAATTTACCATCTACATGTATGGTATTAGGGTATTATTTATTTTCTCTAGGTTTTTTGATACATAGGATTTTAATTTCTATGCTTAAGTCTAGAATATCTTTGATGGCCTATAATATGGGCACTTCAATGTTCAATTTTCTTAATTCTTGAATCAAATCAGATTCTCATTTGGTTTCAATCTTCTTTATCCTATTAGGAAAAGGAATAATTGAGGGAAAAATAATATGTTTCTCTAGTTTTTTTGACACTTTTTTAGTTCCCTCTCTTCTAACTTTGGATTTATGTGTATCTGTTTTTGGCTTTTAATCACGTAGTTTAGAAATAGTGATCGGAGGTTTTTGAATTGTTTTGGCTGATCTTAACTGAATTTTTGAAAGTTTAATAAATCATAAATTAATGGTTTCTCATTTTTCATTTACATATATAGGGGTTGATGGTTTATTCTTGGGGTTAGCCACTAGTTGATTAGGCAATTGAGGCCAATTAACTTGTTATATAGGTTGAGTTATAAGAGGTGCCATCGAAGCTTGTTATGGTGGAAACCTTATGTGGGGGTTAAACTATGGATTGACATTCCAATATGTATTTCCCCATTATTATGAGTTTTTTTGGGGTATCCATGATTATTGAGGAATCATCCACAATTGATTCATCATCCACAATTGATTCATCATCCATTATTGATTAACCCATTGTGGTTGTACTTTTCCCCACATAGGTTGAGGTGCTTGAGTAATCCAAGGTGTCATTCATAGATTAATGGAATTGCATGGACCAAACTATCCTTAGATATGATTTAGTGGAAATAGATTTTTTATCTATATATAGTTCAATTCTTCTATGGGTTTTGTATTTTATTTTAATTAATTTTTAAAAATAGAAAGATGAATACAATGGCTTGTGTTGTGTTCTTTACTGTCACATATCCCACATATTTTTGTTTTATCCAAAGGACAATATTTGAGATCATGTTTCAATTTACATTTTGGATAATATATGGATAAAGGTTCTATGGTGGAGTTAGATTTTGATTGAAGACCATATAATTTATTTTTTAACTAGTCCAAAATGTTAGTTTATATATTGGCAAATTCTTCCATCAATTGACTTACTTCATTAGATTTTCCAAATTTTCCTTTCCTGATGCTTAGTTTTATTATAGAATAATTAGTACATAGATCTAAAATCTAATGCAATGTTAATTTGATAATGTCTCCTTTTCCCATCAGATTCAAATTATCCTTGGATTCATCATATAATCCTTTAATAAAAACCATTTTTACTACCTTTTTTACTAATGGATAACCATTATGTTTATGGAAAAATGTAAAATCTATCTAGATAATCTTCCAAACTTTATTCTTCATTCTATTTTATTTTAAATAAATATTCTTTTCTATCCCTTACTCTAAAATAATCTTAATATTTATCTGAAATATAGTTTCCATGTCTCTCCATGTATTGATAGAGTCACCTAGAAGACCCATGAACCATCTCATAGCTACCTCCTTAAGGTTGTAAGGGAACAATTTGAGTTTATAACTATTAGTTATGTAATAAAAAATTTGGCATAGGACTTTGAATTCAAAAATGAATTGATCTAGATATTTTGAATATTTACCCCTAAATGTTGGCATAATTGATGGTGAGATGTTTTTCATTGAGGTTTGATCTACTAGATTTATGACTATATGAAAATAAAAGGTTCTATCATATTATAGTTTCCTTCTATTTTCATCAAGATTTTTTATATTTCATTGGTTATCAACCATGGTTTATATTTCTTCCCAACTAGTATTATATATCCAATTTATTATCTCTTCTTGATCATGTAAATATTGAGGTCCAGGACCTACTATTCTAAAGAAAGGATCCTCGATATTAATTCTTCATATAGGAGAAGATATATTAAATGTGTGTCTTCTCATGGGATTTTATTGTGAGCATGATCTTGATTCTTGTGTTGATTTTAAACATCTTTCAATTATGTTTCTTTTAATTTTAGATCTCTGAGTCAAAAATTTTATTTTTTCCTCCTCTGGTCCTAATTCAAGATCTTTGGAGATGAACCTTCATTTAACATCTCTAGGTCAGTTCATAAATTATTTTTATGATTTTTTATTTATTTTTTAATATTTTTATTTTTTTACTATATACCAATAAGGATTAACTTACTAACACCTAAAATTCCCTGGCAATCTCCCTAAAAATGATGGGTGTCATTTATCTATTCATTTAATCAACTTGATATGTTGATGTCATTTAAACCAAGGGTAGTGTCAAAAGTTTTTTGCAAAAAGGCTTATGGTTTTAGGTATTACAAATATGATTGGGGGGTTTTTTGTCTTTCTAAGTATATAATCTAATATATCCTATAAATTATTTTATTATGTAATAAAGAAACTCAATTGCAGAATTAAAACACATAATAATCTAATCTACTGAAATAAAAACACTTGATGGAAATAAACACACTTGATGGAAATAATCACACTTGATGGAAGTAAGAAAAATTGATAGAAATAAATATGCTTGCTAGAAGTAAATAGATTTTCTAGAAATAAATATAGTTTTTTGAAATATTAAATAAAATTTTATAAAATAACTTCTTGTAGGTTTTAAAGTATTATTATAAATATGAAAAGAGTAATTGGAAATTTTAAATACATAAAATACCATATAAAATATGTTCCTAATTCCTGAGGAGAGTGGAACCTTTCTCACCTCGGGAAGATGAATGGACATAGACATTTGAAATTATATAATAGGAAGATCCATCAGTTACAAAATCCACTACATATCTATTAAGAATGGTTTCATAGATCTACTAGATCGATTTACTTATTCAAGACTATGGACATATTTACATAGATCAATATATGTAGAAATTTTATTTATAAATTTACTATTTATAGTAGTTATATAAATATTAAGTGACCAAATCAATATCCAAGTGTAGATATTTATTTTTACATGCTCAAAAGTGAGACTAGAATAGTCCAAAGTGATTATGGAAAATTCTAAAGTAATCTTGTGGAGTTCAAAGTAATCTAGTGGAGTGTAAAGTAATCTAGTGGATTTTGAAGTAATATGGTGGATTTCAAAGAAAATTCATCACAACTTGTTTTAAGAAACCTAAATTATTGAATAATTCCATAATGAAGCTACTTAGTTGGGTGGAATGTTTTGATGAATGAAATTGGTTCGTCGAATGAGTCTGTAGCTATAGACTTGGTGATTTCGAAGCTACTGGATGAGTCCCAAACAATAAACTATGAGAGTATGTATATTTTGAAAAAATTTAAATCTTGGTCTAAAAAATACTATAGGTCATCATAATATCAATAAAAATGTCTTTATTCATTATAGATAACTTCACATCTATATATACACAAAATGGAGAGACTAAACATGTAAAGAGTTAGAATTAAATAGAAAAGTTAGTCATTTAGGATTTAGTTACATTGAATAAGATAAAAAACCCTATTTAATAAACTAATATTAGATACAATACTAAGATCCTAACATTTTTTATTCAAGAGGAGTGATAATGGAAGAAGAATAGGGATAATTGGTGGTAATAATGACCCATATTTTGGACTAATCATATTAGTTACTGCATATTAGTGAAAATGTTTTATTCTAGTATATTTGAATATAAGAGTAATCCAAAATTATTATGTTGGGTTTGGAGGCTACTGACGTAATCAATAATTCTAACAAGTAAAAATAGGTATAAAAACTCTAATTTGTGCAAGCATGGAATTTCTACCAGGTTCAGAATCTCTAAATCTGCTATGGCTATAGAAAATCCACAAAAAACCTATAAATGATCTATAAAAATATATAAAAATATTCAAATATATTTTACTTGTATAACCTAACTATATTTACTTATAATAAATCATTGAAAAGTCTCGAAACCCTCCAAAATGGCCAAAATCAATTGTCATAAAACTAGGTCATGTATACATTTAATCCTAAGGTTTTATAACCTTATCAATATGATGGAGTCATCCATTTCTCATGAAAAGATAATAGATAAAATATAACCAATAGGAAATCTATTTCTCTTATTTATTTTTGGAATTTAGATTAGTGGAGGACCCTAGAAGAAGAGAAAAATATAGGAAAGGGTGAGGTTTGAATGTGCTATGTCAATGAATGGTAGCTATGTGACATGCAAGATGAAACTCAAAAATTTAAATAAATAAAAAATGGAATTAATCTACCATAAGAACTATGATACCATGTTAGAGTGAGTGACACTTGAGGATCAGACTAGATAGAATCAAATGAATGAAGGTGAAATTGTGTGGAGTAGTGATATCGATAACGTGTGAGAGGAGGAAACTCCACAATGTGTAAATTCATTTAAACACCCAAGTACATATATAGGTTTAAGATAAAAATGTCCTAACATAATGATGAATGTTGGATTATCTTCCCAAATAACATTTATTAAACACCCAAGTGACACATAAGTAAGGTAACTAGACCATGTAGGTAAAATTATATAGTGGGAAAAATCCTACACCAACAAGGGATTATGTTTTTTTTTTTTATAGATTTTATAACTAACCTGTATTTCTTAGGGTTTTTAAGCCCCCTTACATTATAATAGATGATATTCATTTTTAATACTTGGTAAGTGCATCTGAAGGGTGTTTTGGGTACCCTTTGTTATATCTTTATCTTTTTCCTTCTTTCTAGATTCTTGAAAAGTGTACCTAGTTGTATATTTTGGTTATTCACCCACTTATTCCTTCTTCTTTACTTTCATGGTGGTGATTTGAGTTCATTGTACTTAATATTTCCTTTAATTTTTTTGTTCCTTCTTGGCATAAGATCATGGTTCTTTCTCCTTTTTGATGGCCTAAATTCTTTCATATTTTCATGGGTTTTAACATTTTAGCTTAGACTTGGAAAAGTTCTCAGACTTTACTAGGTTATGGGTGAATGCCTCATTCTCCACACTTGTACATAACTAAATTTCCACTAAATTTTTTTGTACAAAATTATTTGAGGCTTCTGTCTATTCTTCTCCATGAGATTTAATCTTTTCTCTTGGTGTGCTTATGTCTTTTATCAAAACAACTTATTTTTCATACAAGGAAATTTTGTGAAAATTCCTTTATTAGGTTATTTTTTATTCCCTAATATCCTTACTAGGTTATTTATCTATTGGACCATTAGTAGTTTCAACCTTATTTATTTTTTCCTTTAGATTAATTTTTGGTGGAGGGGTAGGTTCCTTTATGGGTTTCACCACTTGGGAAGATATTACCATAGGAGCACTAGTTTTCTTTTCCCATACTAATTTTTTATGCTAAGTTCCTTATCTTTTATTAGGACATGTTTTTGTCAATCATTGATATTTTTAAAGTGGATTTGATTTTTAGACTTTTCATAGTTCTCTTTACATTTTTAGATCGACATAGACTTATCAATTTTATGTGTCTTTTTAGATGGTTTTAATTTTGATTCCTTTAATTTTCAATAACTAAAGGTTTTTATTACTTAACTAAGGTAATATTAAATGGTGAAGTGATGGAATATATATTTTTTAAATATCAAGAATATGATTATGTGTTTTGATAAGTTATTTTACGCAAGTTGAAAATTTTAGAAATCTAGATTTAATGAGAAACTGAGAGTGAAAATATCTACAACTTGTTTGATAAATAATATTTTAAAAAATATATGTAGTTTAGTATATCTTGTGTGAATAAGTTTTTAACTCATGAAATTTTGTAATTAGTGAATAACTTATGTATAATTTTTGTGTTAGTGGGCCCCCACCCAAGTTATCTAATGTAATTGGTCAATTTTAAATTAATAAATATTAAAGTCTATTTTATATAATCAACATTTCAATTTGAATTATTAATTATAATCCTAATCACATTATAAAATTAAAATAAAGCTAAACTAAATTTATTTAAGTAATTCATAAAGCTTAGTTATAATTTAAGTTATAATTAACTCTTACTGAGCACTTTAAATGAACTGAATGGGAAATTATTTAGGGAAGAATCATACAAGTATTTGATTTCCACAATATTTTTATAGTTATATTTTGTGTAAAAGTATTTAATATTAGGTGTATGGTTATAAGAAGACTGAATACAAATTTATATAATAGTGAACTACACCACTTAGTATAGGCAAGTATATACACTTTATCAATTATTTACTTAATTGATTATATGAAATATACCCAAGATTAATATGTTTGGTGGTTATAGATCAACCCATAAATCACATGGTTTAGATCATATTATACTTTCCTTGATACTAAAGCATATTTCATGTAATGTATACATGAAAAAATATTTGTAATCATTTGTATGGGCTTACAACTACTTTTGGTTTTAGCTGCTATATATTGTAAATAGATATGAAGAATTTATAAATTCTCAATAAAAATTATTTTCCTTTATTTTCAAATGACTCTAGATGTATAATAATATATAATTTATATTATCTAGTTTTCTTTTTATTATACTATTTTTAGATTTATTTATGTAGTATTTTTTTTCCTTGTTTAGGACCTCTTATTTCCTTGTTCGGTTCTATTTCTTTAGTTTTTTCTATTTTTTCCTTTTCTTTAATTATGCCTATTTCCTTTTTTCTGTGTAGTGTAGGTTTTCATATAAATAAATATTTAAGACTTTATCATATCAAATTGAAGTGCATGATTTTAAATTATATGCCAAGTAAGATAAAAAAAATAATGACAAGAGACAATGAAAACATTTGATAGGATTTGAGACTGTTTCCATTTTATTCTTCAAAAAGGTACCTCTTCCATAGTTACAACTGTATTATTAAGTAAATAAAATTATTTAATAAAAAAAAAAGATGGATATGATATGATAAATAATGATAAGTGAATATGATGGTGAGATATTCATTTTTAAAGAATGAATTTATAATTTGATCAAAAAAATATTTGGTATTGTTAAATTTGAAAGTAATATTTGATAAATCTATGTTTATTGAAGTTGATTGTATATGAAATTGATTTATATTCCTAGATATTATTAATTTTATATGATGTTTTCAAAACATTTAACATTGAATAAATAAACTACCCTCATCCACCCCTATGAACTAGTCTTCTAGTTTATAGGTCCATTAGGATTAAACTGGTATGATTCTCATTTAAACTTCATAATAGCCGAGGGGGATAAATAGTTTACTAATATGATTTAGTGTCAAAAAATTTGGTAGATTTGTAATGAAGTATTTTACATGAATTTACATTCTTATACCATTTTAAACTCCTATTTGAAATGATTCTATTATGTTTTGGCCAAAAAAATAACTGGTCACTAGACTTCATTCCTATGGTTACCTTAGTATTCACTAGTTTTCTATATTTTATTTTTATTTAAATGTATTATTATATATTAATATTTAATTCATAGGAATTTAAATGATACTTTATGACATTGAAATTTTATGACTCATTTCATCCAAAACAAACTACACGTAAATATTTAAATTTGGTTTAATTCCATTTGGCAAGAATAAAAAATCTAAAAATAATTTTCAAAACATCACTTAGATTACCTTGAAAATTTTTGTTTTGTCTAGGATAGGAGAATGTTTTTCTCTCATTTCATGGATAATTTTTTTTCCCTAAAATAATATATTGGTTTCTTTAAAATAGAAAATTGTAATTCCAATGAGCGAGTTATTACAAAGTCACATAGAAAATATAATTTCTATCTCACCTATCAATTATATCTTACCCTCAATTGAAATGGATGACATCACATGAGAATATTTATATTTCAAGAATTTAATAAACAATCAATATGTACTAAATTTGGTAGCCTATTTCACATTCCCTTGGAAAGAACATGAATCCATTATGAAATATTTGCTACGTTTTCTTTCAAAATTTCATTAAATTATCATCTCTATTAGAGTAACAATGAATCTTGTATTCTTACTAGAAAATAAATCTACCAAATGGTTATAGAAAATATTATCTAAAAAAAATAATTATTTATTTTAAATATGCTTCAATATTTTTTCCTAGATGAAAACAAAACCATTTTTTGTCAAATATGTTTTCTTTAACATTACATGCTTGATTTTAAAAAAACAAACTTGATGTTAGAATTTGAAATAAATTTTCTTGAATAGTTTTTTTATTATTTTTAAAGATAAAATCATGGCCTCTAATACTAAAAATGTCTTTCATCAAGAATTAAATCACTTCTTAGATTCTTTACCATATTAAAATTTGGAAAATTTTGATTCAAATAAAAAATTAAATTATTCATTATATCAAGAATTAGTTTAATCTAGCATTTTCATCATAATTATATAATGGAAATGAATTCTTTTTATTTTATAAATAAACTATCCATCAAACCCATTACCCCTAATTTTGATTTATTTTTTAGTGGTAGTTATCCGTCTCTTTCATATTAAAGTGACATTTTTATTTCAATGTTAATGCCAAAAAATTCTGAATTTTCTCTTAGAATATTTTGTTCTAATAATTATTCCAAGCTTGAAAAATCCAATTTTTATGATGTTGAAGTAAATGGTCAAATGATGGAAATTAATAGCAAGATATTTAAGCTTTCATATTTTCAAAAGGCTAAAATATATGATGTAATGTATAAAAGTGAGTATGAAACAATCAATTTAGTAGTTGTTAAAAATGTTAGAATGGATGATACAATTATAGGGACTGAATATGATAAATTTAAGTTTCTTGATATGCCTAAATTTAAACTAGATGATGTCATCTGAAAATGAGTATGAAAAATTATAAATTTTAAATTTTTACAATATATGGTTCAGTGATGAATGTTTTTGATCATGACCTTTATGACATTATTGAAACTAAAATATAAATCTTCAATTAAAATTTTGATTCAAAAATATTTATTAGGATGTCTATATATCAAAATTGAAAGGGAATTTTAATAAATAAATTCTATTGGTTATCAAACTTATCATGATCTCAATTTTAGTGATCCTCATATATTTAAATATCATGCCAATGAATTTTCATACATATTTTAAGACATAGATTTCACTAAAAGTTTGCATAGTGACAAAAATAATGTCAAAAACATTTATTCTAGTTTTAATGTGTTTTTACAAGTTTATATCATGTGATTTCTAGGTTACCTTGTTGTTTTCATATATTTTATATTAATATACCCAAAATATAGTCATGATAAATAAAATGAAATAACTCATGTATACAAACCTTTGAAATATTATGTAATATCATATTTTACACATGCACTTTATCTATCATTTGCTATACTTCATTTTAATTCATATTGTAATGTCTTTGATGTTTCAAGTTATCACCGATGTCATGTGTTTATGCACTATCATTGATGTCAAAGGAAGTATGAGATCTTGAGTTTTCAAGAAGGCACACATAGTGAAGATTGATAAAGTGAGTGAGCTTAGTATTATTAGTGTTATTTATAATTATTTGAATCATAGTATGACATGAGAGTGCATCTAAAGTAGCAAGAAAGTCTCAAAAACATAGTAGGTCTAGTTGATGGTCTAATTCCTTGAGAATGGACATAGCTTATATAAGCATAGTGATGTTGATACATAGATTTATGATATTAAAGGTGAGAAATAAGGGTAGATCATATGATATTATGTTGGAAAATGTGTACAAATGTGTATAAGGAAAAGAAGCTTTCAAGGTCAGGTATTGAGGCTCAACCCTTACATGAGAAACCTATAGTGATGGAACATGCCTAGTATTATGCTAAAAAGAGAAGTGTAAGACCTATGTGAACAAGGTTATAAGTTTTTAATTGCATTATAGGTTGTATAATAATGTATATAAGGTTTTTAGATTATATATAGTGGTGAAAGGGTCATACTTCAAGACCTAAATTGATATGCCACTGAAGGCCTAGTGTGCCAAGACATCTAGTGAGGCCAAATGGAGGATGATGTTAAGATTATAAGGTAAGAGTGATTGTATGATAATGGTATTATTTAATATGAAATGTGGATAAGTTTTTGGTAGTATTAGAAAAGGTTTTCAAGTTTTTTCTAGATCAAAGTTTAACTGGTAGTTCTAGACGTAACGTGCATAGAGACCTAGTGAGGTCTAAATGGAGGGTAAAGTTGAATTTAAAATGTAAGAGTGATAATATGATCATGTTTTCAAGTTTGGTACAATTTTTGAATCATTATTATGAAGTTTTGGGTCATGGATTAATGATAAGATAAGAAATAACATTTTAAGGTCTCTTATGCATGCAAAATGAAGAGATGAGAGCTCTAGAAGGAAGTTTAGATGCTTATTAGAATGTGTAAAGTTTTAATGGTTTCATAAGAATTTTTTGAGAGATGTAAAATGGTCATAATAAGTATTTAATTCCATTATGTTGTAATTTTTGGCATAAAGTTTTATGAACAATTGATAAGGAGATTAACTGGTCTAAAACCCTCACAAAACCCTCATATTGACCCGATGGTAAAGATATTTCTAGAAAGTGTACATAATGGTTTTTTAATATATTTTAATGATTTTATGTTCTATAATACTCCTTAAATAATCTCCATGTGGTAGTGGTGTGTTAGGATAGTGAGTAGAACCTGTAAAAAAATTATTGTTTCTAAATAATTTTACGTTATAGGTAGGGTTGACCATGTCAATGCATATAAATCAAGGGCTAAATGGGGTAATGGTGAAAATAGTGAGAAAAATTAGTCAAAATGAGAAAACATTTAGGGATTGCTTTCAAGTGATTAAGGATGAATCCAAATATTTGTTATATTTTATAATAAATATACATATTTTTAAAATGGTTTATAAGTTGTGATTATGTTCACATATAATCTATAAGGTGCTCTCAAAGTGACTTGTCTGTATGAGTCAAGACAATAAAACCCAAGACAATGAGAATGGTCTACAAGAGTAAAGTTAAAATTTTAGCATATGATTTTTGTATTTTATGGTGATATAATGAGTTTTTATTATAATTTAAATTTATTTTAACATCCTTAATATTATTTATTGTGTTATAATGTCATGTCTCTATGACTTAATGTTTGCAGTAGTTGGCAATTTTTGATCTGCTAAGGGAAGTGAAGTGTATGAGACCATATGAAAAGAGGAAATGTACCCAATTAAATTTATTATTTTTTTGGTATTGAAACTAAATTTTAATTATTTATTAAATTTTTATATATAGGTTAACAATTATTGATATGTGGAATACAAAATGGTATAGTAAACTGTGTTAAGACAGTGAGAGAGTAACCTGAGAGATTGGTCTGTAACACCAATAATTATCTATAGAGTTTGATATATATCATATTGGAGTGATATATAAGAATAAAATAAAATTTTAATTCTAATTATGTGTAATTAATGTTTAATTTCAATTGATAATGATAACTTTCTTCATGACTGTGTTTCTGGATCACTCAGACAGTTTGGGTGGTCATCTACGAGTGATGAGTTGGAGGTGGTTTGGATATAAATAAAGTATAAATGGAATATTAATATGTTATATAAGTCCAAAAGTTTAATATTTATTTATTTATGTTCATGATAAGTTCATATATAATTGTTAAGAGTTAGATGTTGTTGATTGTACTTTGACAATGTTTGACCAGTCTGAGTGGTCATTTTGAAAGAGTTGGTTTGAAGCCTTTTGGCCTATGTAGTGACATATAATAGATATGGAGAGGTTATTTAAGTAAATAAATATATATTAATATTTTTTAATTAAATATTTGTGTGATATATTCAATTTTATGCTTCATACACTCTTGACAAACTTTTGGTTGTGTGAAGGCCTAAAAGGCGAGTAGGCCTAATTGGTAGGTCCAAGTAGTGAATTTGTATAAATGGAGTTAGATACCTAAGGTTATATAATAATTGGTATATTTTAATAATTTTTTATTTGTTTCATATAATGGAGGAATCTTAATATGTTCAAATGGGTCTGAGTGGTAATGTATACATGCGTAGGCCTAATTGAAGTTTGATGTTAATAACGTAATGACCAACCAAAGGAGTGGTTTTTTTCATGATGGTAAAGTGTTATAAGTTTAATTATAATATTTATCCATGTATTTAAAGTAATTTTTATTACAAAATGGTTCTTGATAAATAAACATATATAAAGTCAAGGCTTAATTGGCCTAAATTGACTAGTTGAGAGGTTGAGAATATATGTGAATGAGATAGGTGTTTGGACACTCGGTGAAGGTGTAAAATACCATATAAGAGGTATTTTTAATATTTAATGAATATTTAAATATGATTTTATAGGTTTTTAACAAGGTAATTTGACCTAATATCACCAAAGAGAGGGTTAGATAAAGGAGAAGGCCTAAGATGTTATTTGAGTGAGATTGAAGGGTAAGAGAGTGAAAAAGTAGGTTGTCATATATAGTTGAGTTAGAAAAAAGTGTTATAAGGTGATAAAATATAATATGTGACTTGTTTGGTGCTAATTTATCTAAAGGGTTGGATCCTCCTTGTAAGATAGATATTGCATAAGACTAGTTGAGTGGGTGCTTAACTAGGTAGGGGTTGAAGCTCCTTGTAAAGTTGGTTCTTCACTCAAATTTAGATATAGACATTATATTACTGTAGTCCATATGCATGTTTTATTGGTTTTTATCACCTAAGAGGGTTTACCACATATCTATTGTGTTCTTTTATGATATTCTTGTATGGTTGTTTATGTATGCATTGATCTTTATGTGAATGAATGCTTCTTGGAATGATGAATTTAATTGAATAGACTTTGTTTAAGAAAATGATTCACCCCCACCTCTTACTAGCTACTTCAAAAAAATTATATCATATCTTGGTCCTTTGGATAAGGCCTAATAGCCTAAAATATATCATGTGAGAGCAAGCATGTCTAAAGTAGAAGGAGGTTGCTTGATGTTGGTCTATGATGGATTCATGGTATTTAGTATAATGTTAGAAAATGATGATGTTAATCATGAGGGAATGGCATCTTGAATAGGGATAAAATACCAAGATGGTTATCAAATAATTTATGAAATTTTAAAAAAAAATTATAGCTTTCCATGATATCAAAATGAGCATATAATTGTTGACATGAAGAAGAAGAATCTACAAATGTTCCTAAGGGAGTTATAGGCTTAGGGGGAGCTATCAAGACAATTCATCAACCCATAGAAAAGATGAATGAGTTGTAAAAAAATTGGGATATCCAATTATGGATAACATAATATGATATAACAAGTACATTAACAAGAAGCTATAGGTATGTGCAGGTGTTCTTGAGACCACAGAGGTCTGAGGTTGATAAAATCAATGAAAATGATTGTATTATTAATTTCTTTATGAATGGCATACATCGGTGAATTTTTTGAGTTATATAGTGTTTTTGGTTCATTAAGGTGATTGATATAAGTGGATGGAGGTATTTTTTAGGTCATGTTGTTCTTTCAGTAGTATATTTCTTGATCAATTTTGACCTCATAAGTGATGAATGAGCTTAAGACTCATAGGATAGTGAGATAAAGGATTTTAAGTCTTCTAGTGTATTTAAACCCCAAGTTATGTTTTCATAATGTTATTAACTTTGTTATGGCTTATTGGGCTCAGTGTACTTTTAGTAAGTTAGTTTCAATGTTTCCTTCAATTTAAGGTTAATTTTAAGAGGCCCTACTAGATGAACTATTGGAAAAATTTAGAAAATATAGGGAAATTAGAATCATAGCTTTGGTGAATCCTCTGTGGGCAATGGTGAATCTTTAAAATTTTTGAAGGAGAAAAAAAATGCATTTTTTTCCACACAACCATTTGGCTAGACTAAATGCATTTACCAAATACCTATGTTGAATAGCTCTACCAAATATCTCTAAAAAATGTTTGTACTAAATAGTTCTACCAAATGGCTATGCTAAATGGATATGTTGAATGGATCTACCAAATGGATATGTTGAATAGATATATAAGACAGTTATGTCAAATAGCTCTATCAAACCACTATGTCAAATGACTATGTTGGATGGCTAAGTAAAATGGCTCTATTAGATGTTTATTTTAATGGCTCTCTCAGATGGCTATGATGAATAGTTGTGATAGATGGTTGTGTCAAATAGAAAATTTGGGCCAAGCTAAAGGGTTACTAGTGTGCCCAGTCTACTACCTGGTTACCTGCTTACTTTCTTAGTCCTATAAATATTCCCTTATCTCTCATTTTACACATTTAATTCCTCAACCCCCTTGATCCCACCCAAAATAATTCACCATAGTAATAAAATATGTTTTTGAAAAACTTGACATAATGTCACACTTATATAGTTTGAAGACTGTACAATAACCACTTCCAGATGCGTATACTGTCCAATGATTAGATTTTAAAATGTACTTTTATGTCTTGATGCCCTACTATAAATTTTCCTAGATATATCCTATAGAAATAGGAAGTTGAAATTGTTCAAGTAGATCTTTTTGAATATGAATAAAATAAAATTTATAAGGAGTTCATAGGAGGAATTTAGATTCTATGTGTCAATACTTAACAAAAATGGTGGTGTCACATCTATAAGTGTTAGCATAGCTTTAGACAAGTTGATATGAAAAAGATTAAATAAGGAGATTTTCAAGATTATTATAGTAACCAATGTCAAGAATCCATTAGATAGATTTATAATCTAGATTCATATGGGTTAGCTAAAAAATTGTTGAGAATGTCTATTGTGAAGTTGTGGGGCACGATTTACATGACAAGGATAACAAACAACAAGATATGGTAATTGAATAATGATCAGTCAATAATAATATGAAACCTTTGGTGACATAAATATCAAACCATTTTATGGAATTAAGGATTAAGATCATTTTATATGGTGGTCATTAATCATGAATTCCATACAACAATTCAATCTTTATGTCACTAAGGGTTTCATCTTTTTTATTGTCTGATTATTGTTCAATTGAAATACCTTTCTATTTATTATCCATGTCATCTAAATTTTACCCTACATATTCATAATATAAATTATAAACCATTTTTTAGCTATCTCATTTGATTCTAAATGGATGTTGAATATATCTAATGGATCCATGACATGGTTACCACAAGTAGCTTCACCAGTTCCTTATTTAATTTTTTTAATATCAGCTAGTTTTTAGAACAAAGGAAATACTTGCATAAGATACACCATTAGTTTTTATTACTCATAACACATGGAATATGAATTATTTTTATATATACATTGTAAATTTTATATATCTTCATATCCAAGCAAATGTAAAGGTGCATATGCAGTGTTTTGTTTGTACATTCCATTAAAGTAACTTTAGTATCCTTCAATAAGTGAGGTACATTTAATGGTTATGTCTTTCAAGGTTTCAAATTTTGTTTTCATTATTATTATTCACCTATTCTTGGTAGATTTTGGGAATACAGTCCTCAATTTTTTTGTTTTCCTTTCTTCTTCTCGTGCCCTTAAGCTTTAACCCTAGTGAATGTTCTTATATTTATATTCATAACTATAGTTATATCTACCATTAAACAATACCATTTAACATTTTCATTTAAAAATATGATTTGACACTATCATTCATCACTTTCATTTGACAAAATAAATATTTGGAGGTGTTGTTCGACACTATCATTTGGCTCCTCAAATCAACACTATTAGCATTGACTATTAAGTGTCACCATCTAGTTCCTTGACTTAGGTTCTACTAATTTCCTTGTTTTATTTTGAGGGTGGGGGATATATATATTGTTATTTAAACTATATTATAAGATAATTATATAAATGGTTGGTGAACAAGCCCTAAAACTAATTTATATCCCTAAAATTTTAATGATCTAGTCCCATCTAGTGACCCTTAAAAATTGCCAAAAACAAAATCTAAAAAATTGAAATATTCATGAATTAACAAATTTTCACCACTAAAATTTACCCTATTTTAGTTGATGACATGACTATAATGAATTTTTAAGTTCATGGTGAGGTTTAAGAAGCAAGAATCATAATTATTGATCAAGAGAGTTGTAAATTGGTTTATATGACCAATGCCAATGGAGGTAGAGAAAGTTGTTCATGAAGATCCATGGTCTTGCGTTGATCAAAGAGTGAAATAAATTGTTTTTTGTGTCCTATGATTATTCAAAAAATTTATGAAGATGGTCACCCCTTGTAACATGACAATAAGCTAGTAAGCTTGAAGAAGATTTCTATGGTCATCATTGAAGTAATGTCATGGATTGAAATGGTCTCTTAATGTCTTGTTGACCTAATAAGGTCATGAGGGGATGTAGTTCCATGTTAAAAATGAAATTAATATGTTCATAATGTTATATAAATGACAAGTTATGAGTGATCATACCATGGTATTGACTGTAAGTATGTAGAGTTAATTATTTAAGTCTAATTAAAGAGTTTCTTGGAGGTTTTAGTGTTGTTTATGCATCAAAGATAGCCTTAAGGTCATGAAGGAATAATTTGACATGATTTATGTGTCCCTATTTTTATATCATAGAATATTCATTGTTGTTATAAAGGTTTGTCACTATGTATGAGGTCTCATGGACCTATTTGATAGTATGTTTCCTTGAAGAAGATATGAAGTGTTCTAAGCCATGATGGCTTATAAATATTGAATCATAGATTGTTTATACATAAGAATATGGAAATGAAGTTGATGTCTTAAGGTCTATATTAATGTATTTATTTGGCTAAGATTAAGTGTATTAAGGAAGATTATGCTTCATTTATTTAAGATAATGTTTTGTGATAATCAGGTCTCCATGAGACATATTGGTAACATGAGGACTACTAGAGTCTTCAAGAAGGTTACAAATATTTAAAGTGAATGCATGACATAACTTGAAGAATAAGGGGTCTTGAATTTTTGAGTGTGCCTTGACAATATTTCTCACTAGTTTGAGGAAGACATATAAACTTGAGTTTACAGACCACAAGAAACCAATAATCATGAAGAAAGAGGAAGCTTGATCTAAGGAGATTATTTTAAGCTAAGTAAATGAGTTTTACATTTATTTTAAATAGTTGATTTGTAGTTTCAAGTATAAATGAATTCGGGGGGAGATAACACAAAATATGTTAATAAGTATGCATGGACAAAGGGGGATCTAGCTTGTTTAGTGAAATGATTAGGTCCTAAGATTAATGGACTATGTGTAGATGATCTTGTAATAGTGTATATGACATTTGTCATTAATGTCAAAGGGGGAGAAGTAATTGATAAAAAGATATAGCTTGAGGATAAATGAGATTAATCTACTATGGTGTAGTGGTTGTCATCAATGACAAAGGGGGAGATTGTTTCAAGTTGTCATTAATGTTATGTGTCTATGCATTATCATTGATGTCAAAGGAGGTATGAGATCTTGAGTATTCAAGAAGGCATACATAGTGAAGTTTGATAAAGTTTGTGAGTTGAGAATTATGAGTGGTATGTGTCATTATTTGAAGCATATGATGACATGAGAGTGAATCTACATTAAAAATAAAGTCTCAATAACATAGCAGGTCTAGTTGATGGTCTAATTCCTTGAGCATGGATGTAACTTTTAGAAGCATAGTGATGTTGATATAGAGATGTATGATATTTAAGGTGATTAATTAGGGGTATATAATATTAGATGATGTTGTCAAATGTTTACACATGTTTGTAAGGAAAATAAGCTTTCAAGGTTAGGTATTGAGGCTCAGTCATGCATGAGAAAACTAGAGTGATGGAATAGACCTATTAGCATGCTAAAAATAGAAGTGTGAGACCTATCTAAATGTTAGCAATGTGTAATAACATGAGAGGTTGTATAATAATGTATATAATTTTTTTATATAATCTATAATGGTGAGAGGGTCATACTCCAAGATCTAAAATGACTTGAAACTAAAGGCATGGTGTGTTAAGACACCTAGTAAGGCCAAATGGAGGATAATGATCAGATTCTAAGGAAAGAGTGATCATATGATAATTTTAATACTTCATATTACATGTTTATAATGTTTTTGGATCATTATAAGAGGTTCCAAAATGGTTTCAAGATCCAAGTATGACTGGTGGTTCTAGACCTAACATGCATAGAGACCTAGTGAAGTCCAAATGGAGGGTCAAGTTGAGTTTACAATGTAAGAGTTAACATGTGATAATTTTTTTAGGTTTGTTAAAAATTTTAAGCATGTTTATTAAGTCTTAGGCCATGGATTTAAGGAGAATAAAATAAATCATGTTTTGAGGTCTCTTGTGTATGCAAAATGAGGATATGAGAGCTTAAGAAGGAATTTTAGATGATCGTTGGCACGTGTAAAGTTTTCATGGTGTCTTGAGACTTTTTTGAGAGATTTAAAATGGTCCTAATAAGTATTTGCAATCATTATTTTGTCATTTTAAGGACAAAGCTATATGAAGAATCATTTAGTTAACTGGTCTAAAACCCTCATAAGACCCTCATATTGATCGAATGGTAAATATTTTGATAGTAAGTGCCAAGACCATTTTTTTAAAGATATTTTTATTATGTTAAGTTTGATATTACTCTTTAATTCACCTCCAGTTGGTAGTGGTGTGTCAAGATAGTTAGTAGAACCTACTAAAGAATTTGATGCTACAAGTAGGGTTGACAAATTCAATGCATACAAATTCTTGACTAATTATTGATGTACATGGTGTTCTTTAGGTGTTTTATATATTATATTTTAGGAAATTTTTTAATCCAATATGACCTATCGTTAAAATGGGATAATGGTGAAAATAATTAGAAAAATGAGTCAAAGTGAAAAAGCATCTAGGGATTGGTTTCAGGTGATTAAGAATGAATCCAATTATTTTGGGTATTTTTTTAATACTTATACATATTTATACCTTGTTTTATAATTGGATATTATACTCAAATATAATATAAAGGTGATCTAAACATGACTTGTCTGTATGAGTCAAGATAATGAAAGCTAGGATAGTGAGAATGGTCTGCAAGAGAAAATTTTCCATTAGATCATATGATTTTTGTGTTTGTGTTATCTAAGTATGGTGTATGATATTTTACATGTATTTTAATATTTTTATTATGCTTTATTATGTGTTAAGATTTCATGTTTCCATGACTGGATGTTTATAGTATTTGGTAGTTCTTGATATGTTAGGGGAAGCGAAGTGTGTGAGACTATATGACAAGATACAATATAACCAGTACATTTGGTTATTTTTTTTTTTATGTAAATTATTTTTAAATTATTTATTAAAGTTGGATATATATTTTAAGGTGTTAATATGTGGAATCCAAAATGGCTTAGTAGTTTGAGTGGTCATTTGGGAGTGATCAGTTGGAGGTGGTTTCGATAAAATTGAAGAATACATTGAATATGAGGATTTTATATAAGTTAAAAATGTTATTTTTAATGTATTTATACTCATTATAATTTATTATATAGTTTTTAATATTTAAATTTTGTTGATTTTACTTTGAAAGTGTTTGACGAGTCTAAGTGATCATATTGCAAGAGTTGGTTTTAGGCCTTTTGGCATGTGTAGTGATGTCTAATGGACATGGATATGTTTTTTAAGTAATTAATGATATGATAATATGTTTTAAGTATGTATTTTTGTGATATTTTCATCTATATTCTTCATATACTCTTTACATACTTTTGGTTATGTGAAGGCCTAAAAGGTAAGTAGGCCTAATTGGTAGGTCCAAGTAGTGAATTTGGCTAAATAGAATTAGGAAATTAAGGTGAAATTATAAATGGTATATTAGAATCATGTTTTATTTTATTAATCCATTTTATGAATATTATGATGTTCGAATGGGTCATAGGGGTAACATGTGCATGGGTAGGCCTAATTTCTTTAGGTCTCATTAAGGCCTAATTGAAGTTTGAGATTATAAGGTAATGACCGACCAAAGGAGTGGTAATTTTCATTATTTTAAAGTGTTATAAGGTACATCATAATATTTATACATGTATTCAAATGACTTTGGCTGACCAAATGATGATTGAGAAAGAAACTTGTATAAAGGTAAGGCTTAATATACCTTAATTGACTAGTTGAAAGGTTGAGAATATATATGAATGAGATAGGTGTTTAGACACCAGGTGAAGGTGTTTAATTTAATTACATGGGTATTTTTAATATTTAATGAATATTTAAATATTATTTTACATGTTTTAAACAAGTTTATTTGACCTAATACTGACAAGGAGAGGGCTAGATAATTGAGAAGGGCTGTGAGGCTATTTGAACATTGAGGTTAAGAAAATGCAAAAGAAGGTTGTGATCTAAAATTAAATTATGAACAAATATTATAAGGTATCATATATCATAGGTAACTTTTTTGGTGCTAATTTACATATGGGTTTTCATCATCATTCCAAGATAGAGCTTGCAAACTAGTTGAGTGTGTACTTGACTAGGTAGGGGTTGGAGATCCTTGTGAAGTTGGTGTTTCACTAAACTTTGGATATTGTATTGTATAAATATATTCCATATGCATGGCTCAATAGGTTTTATACCATAAGATATTTTCTAGCATATCTCTTATGTTCTTTTGTGATATTTTTGTATATTTGTTTGTTTATGCATTGATGTTTATGTGAATGAATGCTTCTTGGAATTGAATAGACATTGTTTAAGAAAATAATTCACCCACCCCTTCTCAGTAGCTAATTTCAACATTTTATAATGGATATGAATTTATTTTTTTCTTTTTTATAATATATATTTTTTATTTGTATTTTTATTTATTTATTTGCTTCTTATTATTTTGGCTTCTTATTTCCTTTTTCCCTTTTTGGCTTGTCCATTTATCTATATTGTGAGTAGTATTCATAGAATTTTTTTAGAGTATTAATTATCAATGTAAAATTATAAATTATGTAGATATGGAACTTTATTTATATTTCTATATCAAGGATTAAATTTTGGTTATAATTTTAATTTTTGTAGATTTATAAATAATGATAAGGATTTCATATTTTGGAAGTAATACTTTACTAATAAGTATTATGTAATATGCTTATTTACCAACCACAAATTTACCATTATTTATCTCCTCTCCCTTGTGACATGATAGCATAACACTACATCTCTTTTGAACATAAATAATTAAGTGGTTCGTACCTAGTAAATTAGGAAAAAATATGACCTATATTGAAAACCTAAGGAAAATTTTAAAACTTATTATTTTTTATCTCAAGTTTCATTTTAAAATTTATCTAGAAGAATTCTAGTAATGTTGTAAAATTTTAAAACCTTATTAAAAATTTATCTTAAAAACAATATTATAATACTTCATTCCACGTTGTTACTTAATACCATTACCTTGGTATGGGATAAATTTGCATATTTAAATTTTATAATAAGTTAGGGTATGAATTTTATTTTTTTATTCATTCTATGTTTGACTAAACAATTATTGAAATTTCAATATGATTAAAGATAAATAGTTTTCATACAAATGAGAAAGTGTAGTAATTTTTTCATTGTCACATTTGATCTCAAAATAGTGAAAATTATTTATTTCCTTGTTCATATATGTCATTTTTTTCACATATGGTCAATTATACAACCAAAAAATAGGATTAAAAGAATAATTATAAAATTCAAATTCAAATTTAGTGTAGGTGGTAGATTAAAAAAATTATGTGTGCATTATATTCGATCTTTGAACAATAAATATTTGATCAACACCATTCACCTAAGATAAAGTGTCAAAATTTATAAAATAATGATTAATGTTTGTTAAAAAAAACTTATTTGATTTTTTATTTTTATTCTATAAATTTTATTATCAAGCATGATATAGTCTCTTATTTTAATATAACTTGAAGCACTAGTGACTATGCACTTTAGACCATGCTAGTGATTACTTCATAACACCACATTTTGAAAAATATTTGATATTGATGAATTTGGAAAGTAATGTAACCATAAGTTTTAAATTTATAGTTTTTAAATATCTATGAAGTTAATTATGATGATCACATGGATAAGTTTAAATTCTTTGAAGTGACATTAAAGTGAATGACAATAAATACCATGATGAAAGTTTATAAAATAAGTTAAGGTTTATTCCAAAAATTGTAAAGAGAAAATGGAAAACATGGTACATTTTTAAAATCCAATGTGAAGTGATAGATAATTAAATAATATTTATAATAACTCAAATAAGATAATCACATATTTATTACACTTTGAAACTTTAATACAAAGTGATGGATGTATATGAAATACATGTTTATATTAAATTATAATTCCTCCACCATAAAAATCTAATGAGTCACATTAATTTATTATAAATACATCATAATTTGGAAGTTTCTTTAAGAAGCTACTATATTTTTTTATAAACTATTCATTTTTTTATGTGAGCTTGTATGCATTAGTGAATCCCTAATCATTTGTTTTGGGAAGCTTCAATCATGACCTACTCTATGATTTATATTTGAAATATATATAGTATTTTAATGATACTTTTACTTTAGTATTTATAAATAATAATTTAACCTTCACCCTTAAATAAATATGTAAGTTTACTTTCACTGTGTAGCTTCATTACAAAGTTAACACTTGCATGAGTAAACATATTTATAGTGTATAAGAATTTCATATTTGTAAAAGTATTTATTTTATTTTTAGTTTTCCTAAAAAATGACATTAAATTTATTTATAATAGATGTATTTGTTTTTTTTCATTGTTGAAGAGGACAACATCCAACCTATGGTGAAATATTCATTTTATTTGATAACAATGTCATAAAAAAATATGTTATTATTTTAGGGAAATATAATTTATATTTTGTTCTTAAAAATATAAAATATGATGGTTTTTTTTCTTAAAAAAATAGACCTCATTTCCAAATTGAAAATAGGGACCCTCCTTTTGCTTTGGAGTGTGGTCTTATATATTAAGAAGTTTTGGTGGTTTTTTGTTAAACCATCCTTCTTGAAAGTGCATGCTTTGCTCTATGTGAAGTTTAAGTCTAAATGAGATTCATTTTTTTATCTAAGTCTAAATAATTAAATCTACATCTTAAATAATTGGCATATAAATCACGTCTATGATGTATTAAGTTAAAAAACTAAATTTGTCTAATTTTATTTAGTCTTGGTCTATCTTTATTCCTATGGTTTTGAAACACATTTTAATGCTTCCTTTTTAGGATATTTCACATTAGGTTTATATCTAGTTATTTCTTAGTTTTTTGCTTCTTTGTCTAAATATTTTATCCATTTATTAATTAAATTCATGATAAATTAATTGTAATATGCTTTTACTTATCTTTTACCTTAGTCACTTTCATTTAAATGGACAAAATTTGCTTTGGGATAGCTTTATTTCACTATGTTTTCATGCCTTTTGTTTAATTTATAAGACTTAACCATTTTGGTTTGAATTTCCCCTTTATATTTTATTTTAAATTTATTGACTGGTTCCTTACTTTTTCTTTCCTATAGGTACCCAAATATCATCCTATTTGTGCATGGAACCTTCTCGTAGCTCCTAGTGGCCCAAGACTATTCAAAATTATTTTTAAACTTAGCTAATTTTACCTAAAGTACCCAAAGACACATGGAATATTTTTGTCACTTCATGAGACTTAGCAGATTTTCAATATTTTCTTTGTGGGCCTCTACATCAATAAAGCTCTAGTAAACTAGACCAATGAGATGATACTAAGTGCCAATATCCCAATGATCTATTAATTCTAGAAAAACCTTACATTAAAAAAAACTCTAGATGAAAAGGTTATCAAGATTGTGCCATATTATGTGATCCTAGTGACTGACTTCCCCATACAGATCTATACATGTAAAGAGACTTCAAGTGAGACAATAAGTGGGATGCTTCCACATAGAACCATATCGATGACCTACTATCCTAGATATGTTTGTATAAGGGTAACAATACTCAAATAAGTGGGTAATTAGGATGATGCCACATGGTTAAATCCCACTACTCTAAAACCCCAGGTAATTTGTGCATCCAAGAAGGGTGTAAGAGCTCTGAGTGACCAAGATGATGCCACATGACAAAATATGAATTCACTATGATACAAATAGTCAACATAGCATAAATCCCTCATTCTGAGTAGTTGAAGAGAGAAGAGAAGCTACTTGGTAGTGACCTTGCTAAGAAATTATAATCTAGTTGTGTAACCAACATAACCTGAACTTATGTTTGACGGCCTGTTTGGTTGTCAAATTATAAAAAATACAATAATGGATTGTAGATATGAATTGATTTGTAGAATATATATATATATATATATATATATATATATATATATTCTACAAATCAATTCATATCTACAATCCATTATTGTATTTACCTACCAATAAATGATAAAAAAATGGTGGGATGAAATGAAAATTTGGGTAGTGGCATCAATATTGAGCAAGGTGTGTGCATTGGAATTAAGTGTAAAACATAAGAGATAAAATATTTCCTTAAAGAGGAATGGAAATGGTATGCACAAATTATTGGTGACTAATCATCCTAATGTAATGCCAACTAATTTTAAATACCAATATTTAATTGAGGCATTGCTTCAATTACACAAAGATTACAAATGACTCCAAATAGAGTCTTAACCACATTCCATCAATCAAACATGAATGTTTGTAACATACCTATTAGTAATAAATTTGAATTTTAGTTATAAATACTTAGGCCTATGTACCTATATAAGATCATCTATTTTTTTTTTAATAAGGGTTGGCTCCCTTAGAATAGATTAGATTAGTTGACCAAATAGGTTGGTTTTCCCTAATTAAGTAGATCAACCATTTATTTAATTCATTTTCCCTCCTTTATTAATTAAATTTTGATTCAAATCTATTTGAAATCCATGTATGTAAATCATCTTAGCATTTTATTATTCCCAATTATCCTTTCATTAAAAATATATTTAGTTGAAATCTTAGTCATCTAATAGAATTGGTATGTGCATGTATATAGTGATCATATTTTCCTCATTGACCCTTATATTTCATTACACAAACTCTTAAACCATACTTAGTTGGAGTAGTGTTGGGTATAATTTAACTAATGACTAATTACTCCAGAATATATTTGCTCAATAGAATTATGTTGGCCTAGATTATAAAGTGGTCTATTTATTTCTCTTTTCTTCCCACCCTTCTCTCTTTCTCTCTTTTTTATTAGTATGTTATCTTAGATTATTTTAACTTCTAAGTTAAAATATGATTTTAATGTTATATATTGATAACTTGAATCTCTATTTGTATCTACCATCACATTGTTTTATTCAAGTATGTTACATATAGGTCTGAATAATATGTATTTCCATGTTATATATGTACATTAATTCCATTAGTTATAAGCTCCATGTCTAGAATGCATTTTTAGTTGTCTAAAATATTCACTAAAGACCCTTGATATCGTATGGTAAAAAAGATATAACATGGTTACCCTACATATGAATATGTGGTAATGTAAACCTTGGGGATATTTTTTCATGCAATTCTCCTTTCAAGAGAGATGGGGATTAACAACCCCCACCTATTGTTAGTTTTTTCAAAAAAACCTATCAACATATATAGTGTTATAATTAGGTCCTGAAGTGGATTATTTTAGACTCATTATTTGATTTTAATGAATTTTGTAACAATTTTCTAGGTTCTTATATTTGAAAATAGAATATTTGAGTCATCTAATAAACCTTACATGGTTAATAAGAAATATTTATCTTATTATTATTATAGGACCTTCCCATGACTTTATAAAAAAAACCACAAGTTTTATGTGAAATATATTCATGATAGAATCAAGAATACTGAAGAACACATATAGGTTTTTAAGGAAGCCATTATTAGAAGGTAGATTTAGCTTGAGAATATTGCTTGTCACTTATTCCCCTTATCATTAGATCAAATGGTCTATTATTGGTACCTTGATCTACCATAAGGGTGCACCTCTTGGGCCATATTTAAAAATATATTACTTAATCATTTTAGTGTGACCATTGACCCTTTTATTTTATTTTATCAATTTTCCAGAACCCATAAAAATCCTAATGATCCAACTAGTGTGTTTAACAATAGATTCCATCAACTATACACTAGGTTGAAGGATCATTTCTTAAAAGTAGAGGTCATAACTACAAAATGTTACCTCAATTATTTAGATCCTTATACTACTATGTTCACTTAAATGAACCCATCTACTCTTTCATAATTATCATTTCTCTATTAAAAGGCTATCAATATATAACACTAGTTAGTTACTCAGGGATTTACTACTAAACTTTCCTATCCTTTGGAATAGTAGATAATTTATTCCTAAGATACTTCAAGTTACATTCCTAAAATTCATCCCATGGATCAATATGTGACTTATAATTAAATATTTCCCTAATCCTTCATTTAACCAAACCTCCCTATGATAAATGAGAGCCCTGTTTAATCTTTTAATGAATGTAACTTAGTTAATTATATGTATAATCAATAGGTTGATTCATATTATTTTAGTGATTCAATAATTTTGGATTATATTACTAATAATATACCCTTTTTTTATAGGATACATTAAATAGTAAATACATAATCTAAGATATGAAGTTACGTACCCTAGTGTACCATGTGGAGTCTATGAACCTAGATGTGTTGTTGATATTGAATCAATCATGCACATTGAGAACATCCCAGTTCATAAGGCTAATATAATATTTAAATGTTGTATTAGTGGTGATGATGACTTTAAAGATGAGGAAGTAATTGTTGTATAAGGTGACTTAGTGGCCAAAAATAAAATTGATGAAGAGTTTCCCACACAAAATGAATAATCTAACATTTACTACAATCATCTAAAATAAAAATTAGAGGAATTGGATATATTGGACGAGGAATATGTATACTATGATTTTGAATCATTCTCTCCCTTTATTTATACTCTTACATTAGAAAATTAGATTTAATATGGTCAACATATATGTGTTAGTGATGACACCTTCCCTACATCATCAAAAGGCAATGGGAATGAAGAAGAAGACCATGAAGAAGGGGGTTATCCCATTATGTAAAATAATATATAAGATTTATAAATTAATTATATCTCTCCTTAGTTCATCCTAAACTTTATACTAATGTAATTTAGACAAAATCTCCTCTTAGAAACAAAGGTAGTCAAATAAAAAATGAGAAGTCAAGAACACTTAGGCCTAAATGTGGAAGAGTTCCTCTCTAATCTTTTTTTAAAGGAAGAGAAGGAACTCATGAGTTCCTTTGATGACACCATAACCATCCATGATTTCAAAACATCAATATTTCCAAATTCAAGGTAGTAGATATAGTCAAGATAAAAATAGAAGATCATAAACATAGTGGTCTAATGAATAAGTTATACACAGGGAGATGCAAGTTGTAAATGATCAAATTTAGTATATCTCTCCATATAAATTGGCCACTGATGAAAAATTTAGAAGGCCTCTAATATTGGAATAACTCAAACCAATAACACGCCTTTTTAATTACAAAGGTAACATAGAGGGCGATACACATGCATCCATATACAACCAAAATAAATCATTGTCAGGTTAGATCTTCTAATCAGTTTGGTATGCATGAATTCCTAGGCCTAGTCCTTTTTTAATATAATACATTAGCTGAGGTATTTTATTCAACCTATCCTAAGTACTTTTTAAAAAATATATAAATACATTGTTGAAATGCATAATCTTAATTATGCAATTTTCCTGGAAAGAACATAGATAAATATTTATGGGATAGTGTTTTCCACGAAAAAGGACAACACATACATCTGTATAAGTTTAATTTTCCCTTATAAAAATATTGAAAAGAATCAGGTGTCTAACTGATTCAAGAAATAAATTTATTGAAAAAAAATATGAAGAACTTTTTCCCCTTTCCCTTTCCTATTTTGTTTTCTTTTTCTTTCCTTCATGTTCCTTATTGTTAGCTTAGGTTTGTTATTGTTTGATTTATAATTTTAGAGTTGGGTTCTTACTAGATAATTTTTTAATGTGTTTCTCTTGTTAATAAAACTAATGAAGAGAAATTTTGTTTAATAAGTAACATAAATGGTGCTCAAAGAGCCTAATTCAAAAAAGTTCCTAAAAAGCTTATGTGAATTATTGTGACTACTTTCTCCATTTCTTGAATTTCAAAGGTCAATGATTCTGAATAAAACTTGTGAATTTAGAGAAGTTATTATGTTGTCTGAAACCATATAATACACTTAATGAAACATATAAATAAAAATGTAACATAGCCTCATTTATGATTTTCCTTGAGTTGTCATGAATTTTATGATTTCCTTTTATCTATGTTTTAGTCCCCAACCCTTAATGGTTGAATATGCAATATCTCCTTTCGAAATAAGTGAGAAAATAGTAAAATCTAAACTTTTTACTTAAAAGGGAAATCTTAATAACCTCTACCATAGGATTTTTGTCTTAGTTGGAAGTGTATCAAGTATTTATAAGGGATAAGAGATATTTATTTATGCACTATAAATACTTGGTTGGTAACAGAGTAATGCTCATGCCACTTACCCCAAGCTAAAATATAAAATATTTTCCCCTCAATAGTTTTAATCTTATGAGAATATGAATTATTGCATTTTAATGCAAAGTAAAGATGAATTAATCATTTAATCACACACTTGGATGGTCTTTTTATGGATTATTATCTTAGTATGTCACTTGTTTCTATTGTCTTTAGTGATTTTGAATTCTATTTTGTTCTACATGTTTTTTGGTAGCTAATGTTTTTTATTCCTATGGAATTAGAGATTTTGGATTTTTGAAATAATCAAGAGTATTTCCCATTGGGATTTTACATCTATTATTTCTTTCACAACACACCCCATTTTCAAACTAAAAATAGGGACCCTCTTTTTGATTGGGAGTCTAGTCTTATATCTTAAGGAGTTTTGGTGGTTGCTTGTTAAACTAGCCTTTTTAGAAGTGTAAGTTTTTTCTATATGTGAATATTTAAGTCTAATTAAGCTTAATAACTTTATATAATCATGAATAATATAATATACATATTAAATACATGGCATATAAATCACATCTAGGTTGCATTAAGTTAAAAATTTGATTTTTATTTATTCTATTAAGTATTTGTCTATCTTTGTGCGTATGATTTTGAAACACATTTTAATACTTTATTTTTAATACATTTCACCTTAGGTTCATGTAAATTATCTAAATGTTTTAGATATTTCTACTTATTTTTGAAGTATTTTATCCATTAATGATCTAAATTCATGGTAAATTGACTATAAATCTTGTTTTGATTATCTTTTTCCTTAGTCAATTTATTTAAAATAGACAAAAGTCACTTTGGGATAGTTTTATTTTGATAAGTTTTCATATATTTTGTTTCATTTAAAAGACTTGGCCATTTTAATTCAAATTTCATAGTTGTGGGCTTTTTGTTTGAAGTTATTAAATGGGAATTTTATTTTTATTGTCCCTAAGTACCCAAATATCATCTTGTTGCCACATGAAAAATTATCATGGCTCTTGGTGGTGTAGGATTGATCAAAATTCTTTCAACACTTAGCCAATTTTACAAAAAAATAATTAGAGCCACATGGCATCTTTTCACCATTCCATGGGACTTAGTTGATTTCCAAAGTTTGCCTAGTGAGACTATACATTAGTAAAGCTTTGGGAAAGTGAATCAATGAGATGCTATCAAGCGTCAAGATCTTGATGACCCTATTATAAAGATAAAAAATTTAAATTTTAAATGCTATAGGAGAGTGGGTTAGTGGAATTACACCACATGGTGTGATATTGATGATCCATTAGCCCAGAAGGATCCATATAAGCAAAGAGCTTGTAGGCCCATAGATAAGTGGGATGTTACCATGTGGTACCATCCTGGTGACCCATTATCCAAAATAAGTTCCTACAAGAATACAAAATCCTAGGTAAGTGGGTCATTATAATGAATCCACATGGTGAAATCATATTATTTCACATCCGTGAGGTAATCCATGTAGCCAAATAGTGTGTCAGAGCTCTAGGTTAGTGACATGATGTCACATGGTAAAATATTACTTCACTATAATATAAATAGTTAACATATCATAAATCCTTCATTCTAACTAGTCAAAGAGAAGTCACATAAAATTGACCTAGCCAAAAAAGGACAAGTTGGTTACACAACCAACAAAATACAAACTTATGTTTGATATCCCATATATCCATCAAATTGTCAAAAATATAATAATAGATTATGTATCTAATTTTATTTATAGAATAAAATTTTATATTAATTCCCCACCAAAAAGTGATTAGAAATGATAGAATTCAATTTAAGGTTATGTAGTAGCATTATTCATGAGAATAGTATGTGAATTAGGATTAAGCATAAAACACAAGAGATGCAATATTTCCTTAAAGAGAAATGTAAAAGGTATACATAGAGTATGGGTCACTAACCATCCTAATACAATCCTAACTTATTTCATCTACCAAAATTTAGTCAAATCATGGTTTCAATTGCACAAATATTACACATGCCTCCAATATATTAGAGTTCCAACCACATTCCCTCAATCAATAATGATTTTTTATAACTACAAATTTAGTGATAAATTTGAATTTTAATTCTATATCATCAAGCTCATGTTCTTATATAAGATCAGATATTGCATTCTAATAAGGGTTGGATCCCTTAGAATAGATTAAATTAGTAGACTAGACTAGTTGGTTCTCTCTAGTCAAGCAAACAAATAGATTCTTTCATGCATTTCCCCTACTTTCTTAGGTAGATTTTGAGTCAAGTATATTTGAAATACATGTCTATAACTCACTTGAGCATTTGATGAATCTGAATCTATCCTTTCAATAGAAAAATCCTTAGAATAAATCTTAGTCATTTGATAGACTTGGTTTGTGCAGTCTATGGTGACCTTATTTTCCTCATTGTCTCTACTATTTCATTCCATAGACTCTTGCACTATATTTAGTTGGATGTATGCTAGGTATAGCTCAACTAAAGACTAATTACTCTAGAATCTATCTACTCAATAGAATTAGGTTGGCCTACATTATAAATTAGGATTTTATTTCTTTTTTCTCCCTACCCATCTCTCTTTTTATCCTTTTTATCAATTTGTTAGCATGAATTAGTTTAGCCTTTGAGTTGAAATTTGATTTAAACATTATATATTTATTGATTGAATCTTTATTTGTAGTTATCATCACATTACTATATCCAATTATGCTTCATACAAGATTGAATCAACTACATTTGCATTTTATATCTATATCCTAATTCCCTTAGGCATAAGTTACACATCTAAAATTCATTTTGATTTATCTGAAATATAAATTTAATACCCTTGATATTTTATGTTCATAAGAAGCCAATTAGGTTACCCTATGAACAAAGACCTAGTAAATGAAATCTTAGGGAGATTTTTTTATGAAATTATCCTTTCAAGAGAGATGAGGATTAACTATCCCTACTATTATGACATGGAATTGCACCCTTGTGGGGGAGTTCTTTAGGCTCCAAAACTCCTAGTCACAATATTGGGATAACCCTAGGCTTTGGGTAACCTATGGTGGGGTTAAACATCTAGAGAAGGTTATATTCCTCTTGATGGATCACCTAGACTAATTTTATTATAGGGAAAAGGGTTAGAAAGGTGGAAAGGGATCTTAATAAATCTAAAAAGGTGATGCATCAAATAAAAATGGAAAACTAAAGGGATCCTAAGAAAGCTAAAAATGTGGTGCATTGAATAAAAAAGGGATAACTCCAATAAGCTTGAACCCACACTAGATCAACATAAGACAATGCTAGCTCACACAACCTCAAATTAAAGCTTAGTACATAAATGATTCATAGACTAGGTTCAAGAAGCAATAGATGCAAACAAAGAGGAGTTCTAATATTCACTAAGATCTTACATCAATGGTAGAAATAACACTAATAAAAACCTAAAAATAGCTTACAAACACCATAAAAGATGTTATAAAGGAGTAAAATGGATGAGGAATATTTTCCTTCACACAATGCCATCATGCACCACTCACCAAACATAGATCTAATGCAAGAGATAGTTAAAAAATAGTCTATTAATACATTAAGAGGTAATTATTACAAATGCTTGATATGGTTTAGTCTAATCAAGAGTATAATATCCTATAATATCTCAAAGAGTCCCCTACTCTTAATACTTAAAAAAAAGTCTTTGTGGGAATTTGAGAGAGCATGCTTACAAATGGAAAGAATGGGGTGATATAGAGAAAGGGAGAAGAGAGAAGAGGGAGTACATTATCCAAGAATAGTTAATGAGATCCATCACACTTTGATTCAATAGGAATAGTCCCTCATCAACAAATTAACCTTCATTTATTCCAATTAGTCTTCAAGTTCTTCTCATTGGTTGAGAGATCCATTATTTGAGAAGGGTTTGTTTTGCATGATGTGTCTTGACTAAGTCTATTGGAGAAAATATCTTTATGATTTTGAATAAAATAAATGCTCCAATTAATTTTATAACCACTATATATCTTTATTTTTATCCTCCATTCCATATTCACTTACTTTATTATGAGGCCAAGGTCTTTATATCCCTAGGCCTGATAAAGCCATTACCATGTCTGGTTTAAGTGGAAGTAGGTACCTACATGTTGAGGATGAGTCTGTATTAGAAGATGAGACACTTTTTCATATATTTTTTATATCTACCCCTACTTTAATATATGATCATAAGTTTATTATAGGTTAAAAACCAATCTAATTTATTAGTTTTCCTATAGTCATTATATCGATGTAGACGTATAGGTTGTATAGTCCTATCTTGAACCATATTAGGTTTAAAAAAACCTATTATACCTTGAATATTATGGAAGCCAAGAACTAATCATTATATGCACAAATATTCTTTAAAGAAAAAGAAAACACATTTAGGGAATAATACTACAAACATATAAGAAGACCCTTCATGTTCCAAATATTTGAACCAGAGGTTCACACTGAGCTTTAATGGCATAAAATATTTATCATTGATAACCCCTAAATTTATAACTATGTTTTATGCTTAAGGACCCTAGACTAATCTTTAATGGTGACAAATTCCTTTTAAAACATTTCTCTGGTTTGACCTAGGTCACATGTTTGACCTTTAATCAAAGTTTCATGTTTTTAACTTTTAATTCTCACTACCAATCTTGATTTGGGTCTTTAAGATTATGATAACTATCAATTATTCATTCCCTTTATAGGATCCTATATTTAGTTCATCTACTTCTACACTTGTACCACATGGTGTCCTTGCATTCATCTTGAGCTCTTTGACATATTGACATCATGTGCACTATTGATCTCCCTAAAGTTATTGAGTGCATGTTATTGATCTCCTTTCATTTGATTAAATGTGAACTATTGGTCTTCTTAGTCCCTATGATCATAAAACTTAGAATCCCCTCACTTGATATTAATATCCTCTAACATTTTGACTTGATTCTCATTATTAGATCTGAGATGCATGATCAAATGTGTGTCATAGATTTGTTTGGGCCCATTTACATCATCCTCTCTCACTCACCATTGTATATTTTGATCTAATTAAATGTAAACCATTGATATTATTTCAAACACATTTTGACTCTTTGATTACTCACATGTCATGGATCAGTGATTTAATCTCTCAATATATTGGCACTTATCAGATCTATGTTAAAACTTAGGACATTTTAATTAAATTACTATTTGCCATAGCTTTAACTTGACATATTCACACATTTCATTCTAAAAATCTAATATTAAAGGCTTATATATTGAGGTAGCAAGCTTATCAATACATGAAATATGTAGAGAATATTCAAGTCATGAATAAATTCATGTCCATGTGGTCTTTGACCCTAGTTGAATTTTCAAGTACATCTATCAAATTTGTAACTAGACTGATCTATTTATTTTTTCATGATATTTGATGATGGTTTGGTCTATCTTAGTCACTTGTTTTAAGACATTTGATCATTTGGTCAATCAATAAATTTGATCAGTTGATCCATCTAGGTAAAATATTTATGTGTGGGCTAAAATTGGCCAATATATTTGGTGACTCATAGGAAAGCATGCCTACTAAACTTGAAAACCTAGATGATTTGTATTATCTAGCCCATTGGGTATGGATTCATAATTCTTTACTCTTAGTTGATGTAAACTGATACAAGGCTGCCACTTTGGATAAATCATATTGAAGTAAAAAGTACAACAAGAACAAAACAAATAAAGGAAAGTGTACGTAGGCAGTCAAAGGAAAAAAATAATTAGCCTACTACAAAAATGTATACATAGGTACTTATAAAATAGAATGAAATCTATTCTAAAATATAAAATATTTACAAAAATTTAAAATCACCTTCATCCTAGGTCAAATCAAAAAAATTGATTATTATTCACTTGTAACAAAGCAAGATGAAAAATACCTTGCTTTAGAGGTACCAAAAATGGAGAACCAAGCAGCTTGATGGCCAATCCTTTTGATGTGATCTCCAATGGATGATATGGATCAAACATGTCTCTAATTTATTTATGATGGTCTAATTGTTCCAATATTGGTTAATGTTATACTTTAGGATCACTTGTTTGATGTTGCTCATCACCCTTGAGAAATCCTTACGTGAAGACTTTATTTTGGATCTTGGGAGCAACTGTACTTGGTTCAATTGGTGGTTGAAAAAGACCATGTTCTTCCACCTTATCCTTGTGAAAATTAGGACTAATCATATTTAGATATGCATGCTCATAATTTCATAGAATAAGGACATGTCTCTTAGCCTATTTAAACTCTTTAGTTATGGAATTGAAATGCTACCATAACTCTTCAAGCTCTTCACTAGTATGTTCATCAAATTGTATCACTTGAGAAGTCTCCTTAATAAACCTCACTCAAGATCTTATATTATTCTTAAACTAAAATTAAGGGTTGATTTGACCATCTAAGGTATAAAATATCACACCTATCTTGCTCAAGATTTGATCTACTTTCTTCTAGCTCCAACATATTAATGATATCCTCAATTGACACCTCATATTTAAGTTGACCAATCTCAAGCACCTAGTTCTGATCCTCTTCTTGATTTATGTAGAATGGACCTTCAATAGTCCATTCAAAGTCTAATATATGTTCATATTGAGAATTATCTTCTTTAGCTAAGTTTGTAACATTAAGTTGCTCCATTTCACTCAAGAAATCCAAGAACAAATGCTACCATTGATTTTCTAAATCACTTGAGCTACTCTTGACCTCCATAATAGGTTCATGAAGGTTTTACTCTTGATTTTGATCAATATTTTGCATCTTGACATCTAAAACATGTTCCTTCTTATGAAGTGGGTTGCCTATCATGATTTATTTGTCATAGACACTTGTATTATATTCTTGAGGCTCACCTATGACTACAAGATCCTCCTCTATCCTTTTTACAATAGGTCCTTTCTCCAAGAGGAAAATGGTGGGAGGGTGAATAATTTCACCTTACTTATATCTTAGTAGAGTCTCACCTTGCTTGTTGCTTAGGAGAGTGTCCTTCTAGATAAGTACCATGAATAGCTTCTTTGGTGGCTCTTGAATTGGTGCTTAGACCTCCACAACTAACACCTCCTCCTTCTAATTTATGCTCTTCTAAACTAATTTCCTTGATGGAAATGAGTATGGGATATACACTTTTTCTTCCTTTTATTTGGTTATAGGAGAGGCTGGTCTTATAATTGAGGGAATGACATAGCCAGGGTGTAATGTGTTATAGAAGATCCATGATGGAATGGATTCATTTTCTTGAGTGGGAATGGGAATAGGGGTAGGAGATGGAAAAATTATTGTCTTACATTTGACATACTCTTTCTCCCACTACTTAAACACTTTTTCAATGTATAATACCCACCCTTTCAATTCTTTTTTTATAGCATGTGGATAGTCAAATTCCTCAATCAATGCCCACATATTCCAAAACTATTACAAGAATATCCTTATCCCAGCCATGGCATTTATGGGGAATTCTTGTCCATGATTAACCCCCTCTTTAATTTTCATGATTGTTCTACCTTAGTCTAGTATTGCTTCTTTGAGTTTTGACAAGGATGGGCTTTTATAAGGTTGACTAGTGGGTTGATCAAGAACTCTTGAAGTTTGAGCTTGAGGATCTTAGAGGGGAGAGGACACATAAAACTAATACAAATGATCATGTTGTATTTCTTATTTGAGTTTTGAGAAGGATGGAATTTGACAATGTTGACTAGAGGGTTGATCAGGAACTCTTGAAGGTTAAGCTTAAGGCTCTTGGAGGGGAGAGGACATATAAGAATGTGATTATTACTCTTCATAAGATATCAACACACTATCTACATTTTAGACCATGCTTCTCATCATTGCTATGTCCTCGTTCCTACAAGATGACCATTATTTAGCCTTATAAAATAGCCATTTATTTTTGACCAAATAAAGATCACTATTTGCCTCTTTCAAAACATGGATAGGGATGACTGGAGAAAACTCTAAACCCTAACTAATCTCCCTTATCAACTCAATATAAATTGGCAATGATTTCTTGACTCTTGAAAAGGATGTAATAGGATAAGTTTGGTCTTGACAAGGGGAACTATTAGACTGGTTTTAAAGTAAAGGAGGTTAACCTTTGTCATATGAAGGGGTGGGAGGAGGGAACCACATAAACATTATTTGACTAATAAGTGTAATGCTAAGATAGAGAATAAGCATATATGATCAACATATGGTTGATTGTATATAACAAATTACAGTAATTAGGAACTTCATTAGGTTGATTAAAATAGTTTATATATTCTTTGAGTCACCATCGATGTTTGAACACTTTCTTTTAAAGGATAATTGGATGAAGAGAACACCAAAAATCTTCACCAATGAACAATGTAGTAAGTCCCACTAGGCATGCATTAAACTATTATGACATGGAATTACACCATTTTATGGGGTTTATTTAGGATACTCCACTCCTAATCATAATATAGGGATAAATATAGGCTATGGGTAACCTATGATGGGGCTGAACCTCCAGAAAAGGTTGACTTCCTCCTGATTGATCACCTAGACTAATGTTACTATAAGGAAAAGGGTTATAAAGGGGGGAAAGGGATATTAATAAAGATAAAAAAAGTGATGCACCACATAAAAATGGATAACTTTCATAATATTAAACCCACACTAGATCAACATAAGACAATGATAACTCACATAACCTCAAAATCAAGATTAGTGCATAAGTATTTCATAGACTAGGTTCAAGAAGTGATAGATGAAAATAGAGAGGAGTTATAAGACTAAATAAGAAGTTACATCAATGGTATAAATAACACTAATCCAGACCTAAAAATAGCTTGAAAACACCCTAAAATAGGTCATAAAGGACAATTGTTGAGGAATATTCTCGTTCACACAATGCCCTCATGCACCACTCATCAAACACAGATCCAAGCAAGAGATAGGTAAAGAAAGTCTATTATTTCATAATTAGGTAGTTATTACAAATTATTGACAAGGTTTAGCATAACCAAGAGGATAATATATTTAATAATTTGGAAGAGTCCCCTTCTCTTCAAACTCAAAAAGGCCCTTAGAGAGAGAGAGAGAGAGAGAGAGAGAGGTTACAAATGGAAAGAATGGGGTGGTATAGAGAAAAGGAGAAGAGAGAAGAGGGAAAACATTAACCAAGAATAATTAATGACCTCCAAAACACTTTGAGTCAATAGGACTAGTTCCTCATCAATAAATTAACCTCCAATTTTTGTAATTAGTCTTCAATTTCTTCTCATTGACTGAGAGATACACTAGAAGACAAGGATTTGTTTTTCATGATGAGTCATGACTAAGTCTATTGGAAAAAATATATTTATGGTTATAAATATAATAAATAGTCCATCTTCTTCTCAAACCACCATATCTCTTCATTTTGATCCTCCACACCATCTCCACTTCATTATGAGGGAAAGGTCCTTATATCATTGGGCTTAACAAAGCCATCACCATGTCTGATTTAAATGGTGGTAGGTACTTGTTTTTAGAGGATGTGGCCATATTATAAGATGAGACACTTGTTCATATATTTTATATATATACCCCTAATTCAATATTCAAGCATAGGTCTACTATAGGTTTAAAACCAATATAATTTATTAGTTTTCCTATAGTCATATCGATGTAGACTTATAGGCTATATAGTCCTATCTTGAACCATATTAGGTTTAAACAAAACTATTCTACCTTAAACCTTGTGGAAGCTAATAAGTCATCATTGTATGTATATATTCTTTAAATAAAAAGTGAACATACTTAGGGAGTAATATTGTAACACTAAAAGGAAGCTGTACATTCCAAATATTCAAATTAGAGGTTCATATTTAGTTTTAATTGCATCAAAAATTTATCATTCACAACCCCTGATTATATATCTATTTCTTATGCTTAAGGATGCTCAACTTAGATCTAATGGCAACATATGACTTTTTAAATATTTCTCTAGTTTGACCTAGATCACATGTTTGAACTTTACTCGATGTCTCAAGTTTTTTTTTTTTTAATTTTGATCATTGATCTTGATCTAGGTCTTCAAGATTATGACATCTTTCAACTCTTCATTCACTCTACAAGATCCTATAGTTAGTCCATGTGATTCTACACTTATTCCATGTGGTTTCATTGTATTCATATTGATCTCTTTGACTTATTTACCTCATACACACCATCAATCTCCTAGAGTGATTGAATGCATGTCATTAATATCCTTATGCTTGATCGAATGTGCACTATTGATCTACTTGGTCACTGTGATCATGACATTTATCATCCCCTTACTTGTTATCAATATCCTCTAAATTTTTGACTTAATGCTCACCATTATATCTTAGGTGCATTATCAAATGCATACCATAGATCTATTTGGGCTGACTAACATCATCCTTGCCCACTCATATTGTATCTTTTAATTTGATTGAATGTAGACTATTGATCTTGTTCCTAACACATTTTGACTCTTTGACTACCCATGTGTTGTAGGTTTATGATCTAAGCTCCTAATATTTTAACACTTGTTAGATATACATTCAACCATAATATATTTAAATTTAAATGGCTATTTTTGTATATTTAACTTGATGTCCACACACATGTTTAATTATACAAGTCTAACTTTAAAGGCTAAAATATTGAGGTGGTAAGCTCATCAAGACATGAAATTTATAGAGAATGTTCAAGGCATGAATAACTTCATGTCCATGTGGTTTTTGACCCTAGTTTAATTTTTAAGTGCATTTATCAAATGTGTATCCAAACTAATCTATTCGTTTCTATATGATGTTTGATGATGGTCTGGTCTATTTTATTCACTTACTAAAGTCATTTGATAATTTGGTCATGTTAGTGCCCAAATTACGCTAAATCCATTGAAGTAATTGGGACCTTGTCTATATCAATTTCTAAGTCATTATCCTAGTTTATATCTCCATGTGTTCCTTTGGAAGGTCATGATCATGTAAAAATTGGCTAAGTCCTTTGTCTTATTTTTTCTTGGTGAGGGTGTTTCTCCCTTAGACTTTTAGGATTTTTTCATGAACACAATGTCCAATAAAAATAGGTCTTTGAAATTTTTATCTTGGATAAAAATTTAGAATACTTATTTCTATCTGAAATTTTTTCCACTACAAAATTCTTAAAGGAATTCAATAACTTATCTCTTTCAAGCTAAGTGTTTTGCAAAAGATTTGATGGGACATTTCATTTGTTATAGATCATTTATTTTAGATTTTTTGTTTTTATAAAAAATTCTAAAGGTAAATTTCCATTCAAGCATTTTTCCCACACAAAAACCCTAAGATAAATCCTTTAATTTGGTAAAAATGCTAAGTCTTATTTATTTCAAACTTTTTGTCCAAAAAAAAAATTTCATAGGGTGCTTGCCTTTTGGGCATTTTTCTCGCACAAAAATCCCAAATAAATTGTAAGGTCATTTTATTTGGCCATAGGTACTTCCATAAATCTTGAAAAAGGGTGAAGGACACTTACAAAAAATCCCAAAGGGTCATCTTGCATAAATTTTTGAAGGATTATTTACTTTGAGCATTTTTCCCTTACAAAATTCTTGAAGGGCACTTTTGAAGGGTCATTTTGCCTTTACAAAATTTTTGAAAGGTTATTTCCTTCAAGTAGGTGCCCTTAGTAAAATTCCTAAAGAGCATCTATATAAAAGTTCAAAGGCACTTTCAGGAGTTTAAAGGACCATTCTAAAAGGCTGAAGGGTAGTTCTATAGGGTAGGTACCCTTGACAAAGTTTTTAAAGGGTATGTTGAAAACAATCAAAAGGTAATTTCAAAAAAGTTGTTATAGAGTAGAGGTCTTATTTACTTTGGACATTTTTATTGATATTTTTTTTGAAGGAATTGCATTTCTTTAGGATAAGTACTAAGGTCAATTTCTATGGGGAATTTTTTAGAGAAAATGTCTAAAATATTTGTCTTAACATAGGCAAAGGAGCTAAGTGCCAAATTATTTTAGCAAAACTGTAGAGGTCTATTTATTTTGGCATAAGTGTAGAGATTCAATTCCTTTGGTAAAACTGAAGAGGTCCAATTACTTTAGCAAAAGTAGATAGACTAATTTATTTGGGGATATTGTCTTAGACATTTTGCTCAAAAAAATTGTATTTATAGAGTGCCCAGAAAATTTCTATGGAATAAAGTCCCTAAAGGAATATTTAAAAATTATAAGTGATAGTCTTGTGGATGTTTTTGATAGGCACATAAATGTCAATTTTAATCTGTAGGGAATAGCCATTAAATTCAAATGCTCCAAGATAATCATGTACACATCAGATTTAAGCCACAATAAGTATTCATTGGGATTTAAATTTCCATGACAGTCATGCAAGCATCAAGTTTAAATCCCATGAGGTAGCCATTTTTTTCAACTAGGGGTAGATCTAATGATACATTTTTTAATGGATTAGGATAATCTTACAGTGTGAGGTGTTAGTTGACAAGTCAATAAGACCCAAAGATCAATCAAGAAACTTACACATGGTGTGAGAATACTCAAAGTACTAGTAATTATTTTCAAGGTACACATAAACCATGTGGGGTTGATAAGTGGCATATCCTTAGGGCTAAGGAAGAGGTAGTATCTAATAACATTACACCCCTCAGATCATGATCTCAAGGAGCACATTTATTTTCCCCATCCAAATTTGATGGTCCATAACCAAGGTTAAATATTTATAGGTCCTATGGGCAAACACAAAAGTGACAAGGAGCATAACTACATGCTACTAATTATAGATAGAGCATATCATTGTAAGATCTATGACTCAAAATTTCTTGGGAAGTAAAGATCTAATGGTGCATGCTAAGATAGAATTTTTAAAAGGATTGGATTGCATGAAGAAATCACAAGTGTCTAGGTTAAATTTAAAATTGATGGATTTTCCATGGATATGGAAATGAGTAGCAACATTGAAGAATGTTTAACAACTATTCTATAGTGAATATTTCAAAAATCATGATCATAGATCTTTTTATATTTCATGTCACAACTAGATCAACTCCCAAGCCATCATTACAAGTAATGGGCTTTTACTTAGCATGCACAAAGAAGATATGCAATGTCTATAAGTGTCCATTATTTGTAGTTGAGTAATAAAAAAGAATTTATAAATAAGTTGTGCATGAATTCAAAATATGTTTGGATTTCCAAATGATTATGTCCCTCTAACTGTGCAAGTCAGTAATCAAGGGGATCTTCAGGTAGTGCCACATCAAGACACAATATATTTGGATCCTCATATCAATATCCTCCCACTAAGCTCATGTGAAAGGAATTTTTATACTAAAATATCAAGTGGTATACTTTAGGAGGTTGTAAGTCCTCATCATTCCTTATGCAATTAGTTATAATAATGATTTGTCTTAAAAATTGACAAATATCTCGGGCATAGCAAAAGGCTACTTTTTGGCTAAAAGCATCTTGATGGGAATGGAAAAGTTTGTTATGTAATTTTTTCAAGTTGTGACCAATGGTTATAGATTCAAAAATGTATAAATAGGGGATTTCTCTTCTATTTCAATATTATTGGTTGTTGTTAGTTGTTGGTTTATATAGGTCATTGTTTAGGCATCCATTTCCTCTAAGTCTAGGTTTTACAAAAAAATTATGGGATCAATTGTTGTGTGTAGATTTTGTCTCCCTTACTAAGGTGGTTGCATTTGTATAGCCATTACCAAAATTTTGGAGCATGTTTATGTCTTCCATGTAAAACTATCAATATTACCATGCTTTTCCCCATGGCAACATTCTAAAGTATCGATGTCTATAATATTTCTTTTCAAGCCACTAGAAAATATTTGACATTCTTTATTGTATTATGCCAATGAAATGAAATAACATGTTTTATATTTTCTACTAATTGGATATTTGGGTCTTTTTTCATTACTAGTTGTCATTCTAAGCATGAACATTAGTTATAAATCCCTTTCTATAGTTACATTAATAAATATGTTGTTGAGTACCTTTTAAGGGCACCTTGTGTTCATGAATTTAGTAAGAGAGAGTATTTGAGATTCTAGTTTTTTGTGTATGTCATAGTCTCTCACAGATCATTTGGTGTTTACCAATGTCTTACACTTGATGTCTTTTCTACATATTTACTAAGGAACATTATCATGAAATACTGATAGATACTTTTTTGTTTGGAAGCCACCAATACACCACCCTCCATTTTATATTCAACTATAAACTTATCCTACCCTATCTTTCCCTAAAAATAACACACTCTAGAGCATATTATAAGTGTTAATTGCCTTTAAAATGCATAAGATCTTGCGTATTTGAAATGTGTTTGTATTTTGTGATTTAAATCATAACATTATAATATTTTGTTTAGTTCTTTTTGAAATTAAATATTTTATGAAATGAAGACTATAGTCACAATTTCATCTATCATTAGTATCTTTCAGATGAATTTATGCATTTCATGTGACAACCCTTCACAAGTGAAGTGTATAGACATGGGTATGATCTAGCCATATTTTTTCCTTATGCCAATAATCCCTATGGAGATTAAATTGTAAAATCCCTCCATGTGAGAAAATTACCCCATGGACTCTCTCACCTTGGTTCAAGTAGAGCCAAAAGTAGTAGGGATCTAACCATACCCTTTATTGTTTCTTCTTAGTAATTTTATTAGTCTAGTCCATTTATGATGCAAAACCCTCACCTGGATATAATGACATTCTAGTGGGTTTCTCGTCATTTTTTTTCCATTTTATTAAATTGTGCAAGGATAGGTTAGAAAGTTGTTTAACTGTAAACCAAAAATTAATTGACACTTTTGCTGAGGATAATTCTTGTCACCCATGTTACTAAGGACTCTTCTAGAGAGATAGATCCATTAGTGTTTAAACTTGATATGTTTTTTGTTGTTATTACATTTATCTGACTATCTTGGTTGTCAATGTCACATAACTCCATTAGGTACATGCTAGAAAGTTTTCAAGGTTTGATAACTTGACTTCTATTGATTCTATTACAAAGAATTATTAACATTTCATGTTGAAAAGTGTTTTGTCCCTTTTGAATACTATTTTAAAAACTTTAGTATCCTTGTTCTCTATTTTATTTATATTTAGTAATTCTATTTATAGTTTGTATCACAATAGTTTGTAAACTATTCTATTATAAAAGTTTGATTTTAGTGGTGACTCTGATTACATTTTCTAGTTTTAAGAAATATTGGTGCCTATTCTAATTATTTGCTAACTTTTAGTTTTGAGTTTCTTATTATTTGCAAAGGTGGAAGGACTGAGATCATCTTTCAAAGGTGACCCATCAAAGAGGATTATTCCTCACTTAATTCTTCCTCAAATAAGAAGGGGATAAGTCTGAAAGCCTATTGGAGGGTAGAGCTTAGTTTCTAAAGGTTGTCAAGATCCTGATAGTCTTGAAATCTTTGTTAACATCCCCCAAAATTGAGGACTATAAAAACTATTATACTAATTATCAAACACACAGTCCTATTTATTTTCCAAATCCTTCTCAACCAATTAAATCTGCTCCTGAGTCTGATCCACCAAGTCTACCTCATTCACCCCTTCATATCCCTTTTCCATTTGTTCTTGAACCTCCTATTGAACCAGTCATGAGGCATAGGGACCAACAATAAAATGTACATCTTGAATTTATAATTATTAGGTTTAGACCTATCAATTTTGATGAGATGGAAGGCTATCTTAATGAGGTTCCAAATGAGGTTAGGAAATTAATACCAATATTAGAAGGGAGTAATGTAATGAGTAATAATCAACATCTAAGGGCCTCTAATAATATCATAGAATATTATTAGATTGAGTATGAGGATGTGCACATCAATCTGTTTGTGCACACATTAGAGGAAGATGCTTGGGAATGGTTTAATTCCCTTCATAATGGATGCATTGATTTATGGGAAGACGTGAAAAACATTTTTAGAATTCACTATGGTGCTAAGGTTAGTCCAAGGTTTATCTTATCTAAATTTGAAAATATCAAGAAGAATCCCAATGAGTGTGTATAGGACTTCAACACTTAGTTCAACAAAACCATGATGTAACTACATGAAAACATCAATCCCAGTGACACAACATGCTTGATAAAGCACTATGATGCCTTTAATAATAAGGATATGTAATTCTTAAGTGACAAGGATCCCACTAACTTGTGGTTGACATTCAATATGGCCATCCAGATTAAGAATAATATCAAGGCTATGGAAAACCCTTTAAATAAGTAGGTTGATGTGAATTTGGTTAATCTAGAAAAGACATAGCCCACAAAGATAACAAACTTGGAGTAAAATATCAAAACATTGGCCTCTATTATCAAAGAAATGTTGTACAAGTTAGTTAGAGCTAAGAAGGGGGTCCTTTAGGTGTCTACCATCTATGAATGGGATCCAAAACTTGATCAAATGCAAAGGGGGCTATCTTTCATCATAGAGATAATGAAAGAGGAAAGAGGCTTTCATGTGAAGATAGAGTGGAAATAAACTAGAATAGAGGGGTTGAAAAAGAGGTGATTGATCCTTTAAACACCAAGGTAAATGCTATGAATTTTGATCTAGACATTGATTGGTGTGATATATTATTTCTTATACACCCTCTATGTGATATTATTGAACAACTTGATGAATATTTAGATGAACGTAAATATGCATCATCTAATTATGAGATATTTATGTTTGATTATAAAAGACCTCAGGATGAATCGGTTTCCTCTATAAAATTGCTAATTGATGTTATGGATGATCAGTTTTGGAGCATTATTGAAATGGAGAGTGTCCCAAATTTTGATTTTGCTTATGATGTCAGTGTGGCATAAGAATATGAATTACCCATCCATGTTTTTTATCTATTTTACTTCATGATGATTAAAAAATATCTTGGGGGTAATCCATCAGTTGAGGATATGTAGTTAATTAATGTAGTAGCTACCTAAAAGAAGGAATATAACTTGAGAAGCAGGAAACCAAGTGCTACTTCTCAAGAGTCTGCCCATAAAAATTAAAAGGTAGAGAATGCAATAATGGAAATGAAGAAATCTATGGTAGTCCTAGAAGCTTCCAATATAGCACCTATAACCCAATTTTTTAAGCCTAGAGCTACTCCTACTAAGAGCAATAAAGCACCTATATTATCTAACATCCCCAAGGGTGAAAGTGAGATTAAATAGAATCCACCTTTTAAGGCCATTATCAAAGTTATAAATCCACCCTATCCTACTCCACATAAGACCTTAAATTATTATATTCCATATAAATTTATCATTACCCTTCCACCAAATATGTCTCTTCCTCAATATAGTTTGTGTGACATAGCTCATGTGTTAAATTAAATAAAGATCAATGTACCACTTGTTAAGTTATTATGAATACTTGGACATAGATAGAAGGCCTTTAAATATTTAGATTTTTTTAAATCTTAGATGTGGATGAAGTCGAGATGCTTGAAGCACCCCTAGAAGAAGATGAAGATTATAATAATTTATTTAACCTATTTTAGAGGTACACTTAGGGACTGCACTAGTGGAGAGTCAGCTGAGTGTGGATCCTTTTTATATGACTGTACTAATAATGGTCTAACTATTCACATCTACATGTTTAATTCTATAACATCTTGTAATGTGATGCCGTTGGGTATCCTCAATGAGTTTGGAGTGAAGATCACGTTAGAATTTGGCAAGTGTTATTCCATGTACTCATGAGAGGTTCTAGTTTTTAGACAAGTTAAGAGGATGGAGGTAAAGTTGGTAGTTCATATTGGTAAGTACTTGAACATGGATGTGGTAGTTTTAGAATATCTACCTCAATGGGGGATTTTTTTGTCATGTAAATGGGCTACCAACATGGGTGGAAGTGTGTAGATGGACCTTTCCTATGCCACCATTCCTTTGGAGGGTGCGATGGTCAGAATTTATAGAGATACATAGATTCTACATGTGATTAAAGATATAAATCATGCTCTCAATGAAGTGTTATACATAAACATTGAGCTTGACAACTTTTTTTATAAATGTTGATATTAGAAAAAAGGTTGTTATTCTTGACATTGAGCCTAACAAAGAAAATCCAATCTAGAGGATGTGATTTGATGGGGCTCTCTCCAATCTTGGAAATAGAGATAGGTTTGTCTTATATGCCCCTAATGGTAAATTATTTATGTTTTATTTCCATCTTTATTTTGAGTACACTAAAAATACCACTAAGTATGAGGCACTCTTTCTTACTTTAAGGATTGCCCATGAATATGTAATCAAATGTTTTATTGTTAAGGGTGATTCTATGTTTTTTTTCACTTTATTAAATCTGGGTAAACTTTTTAATGTGATTGGCACCACTGGTCAGACACAACTAATACCAGTACCATGGGGCCAGGGGGACTCAAACACTTGACCGACAGAGCTGCAACAGAAATACCTGACCAATTGACTATGCCCCCCGACCCAATAAGGGTGATTATAAGTTAGCAGTAAATATAATCCACAATGCATACACCATAAAAAAATAAAAGGTTGAAATAGTATTATAATGTTATCTGGGACTTGTTGGAGTTCTTTGATGCATTCAATTTGTGTTATCATGAAAAAAATTTAACTAAAAAGTTACAGACTTGCATGATTAGGTGCTCAATTTGATGTTGTAGATACAATCCCTCATTATCTATATCAAGTATAAGTGCTCATCATGCCTTCAATCCCATAAAATGTTCATCATTGGTAGGTATTTGATGATGATGAATATATTAAAAGGTTTTTGAATTATGAGGTTGAGTTTCATGATCAACTCATAAAATGGGAATTCATGATTCAGGTTAATGATGGGAAAGAGACTTTGTTTGGGAAAGATATTATTTAGCTAAATAAAAACACTATCCCAAGAGGAATAGTCAATCTAGAATCATCTCCTGATGGAGCAGATAAAATCAAGTCAAGATAATTATTCATATCAAAGGATGTGACTCAATGCAACTTAGGTTCTCATGAGAATCTAAGGAAGGTTTGGCTAGGTACTCACTTGAGTGAAGCAGAGAAAAATTCTTACATGTTACTATTTAAAAAGTATCAAAATTTCTTAGTGTGGTCTTATTTTGAGCTGAAATCATATAGGGAAGACTTGTTCCATCACATCATCCCATTGTAGCTTAATATCAAGCTTTTAAAGTAGAAACAAAGATACTTTAACCCCATCTTGGCCACAAAAAAGTGGGAGGAGTTAAACATGATAAGAGATGGTGGTATCATTTAGCCCATCAAGTATTCATAATGGGTCACAAAATTAGTCCCTGTAAAGAATAAAAATGGCAACATCCACTTATGTGTGGATTTCAACAAATCTAAATAAAGCTTCATTAAAAGATAATTATCCCCTACCCAATATGGAGAACCTACTACAAAGTGTTATTGGAATTGAAATGTTTTCCAAATTATATGGCTTCTTAGGTTATAACCAGGTTATAATGAAAGAATTTGAGGGGTCCAAGATGACATTCACTATGCCTTGGGGCACTTATGTATAAATGAGGATGCCCTTTGAGTCGATGAATACTGATGCAATATTCTAGTGAGTTATGAACATTTCCTTTGCAATAATAATTAATCAGTTCATTATTGTGTATTAGGATGATATTATCATGTACTCTAAAATAAGAGAACATTAAGAGTGTATAAAAAAGGTTCTAATCAAATTTAGGGAGTTTAAAATTCTTCTTAATCCTAGAAGTACCACTTTAGAGTAAAAAAGGCTAAGTTTTTAGGGCATATAGTGTCCAAATATGGTGTCATGATTGAATGTGAAAGGGTTGAATATATTGACAAAGTGTCTATCCTATAATCCAATAAAGTGATTCAGTCTTTCTTTGGATAGATCAACTTTTTAAGGAGGTTTGTGTCTAGTTTTGTAGAGATCACTCTTATTATCGCTTCTATGTTAAATAAGGATCAAACCATCAAATGGGAAGAGAAGGTCATGAAATAATTTAGAGATGTTAAGGGAGGTTTAAAGTTTGTCCCTATTTTGGCTAGTCCTAATTATACAAAACCATTCAAAATATTCTCTTTTACATCATCTGATACTTTGGCTATTGTCTTGTTGTAAAAGAATGAGGGAGGTTATGAGCAACCCATATATTTCTTTATAAAAGATATTCAAGGTCCTAAACTAAACTACACCATCATGGAAAAACAAAATTTCACTCTTTTAAAGGTTGTTAAAATGTTTAGGTCATATATTATGAGTCTGAAGACTATTCATACGTCCCCCACACCATGGTAAAGGACATTTTAACTTAGAATGATGTATCCAACAAGAGGTGTAGGTGGGTCAATAAGCTACAAGATTATAACATGTATATATAAACCACCAAGTTGGTAAAGGGGATGGGTTTAGTGAATCTGATGGCTGAGACTAATTTGTAAGCTGTTGTGGTAAACAATGTTGTGTTTAATGTTGATGATTCCTTGAGTCAGTTTAATGCATCTCCTTGGTATAGAGACATTGTTTACTACTTATCAAATTTGAATTATCCCCCTAACTAAGACAAGAATCAATGAAATATTAATATTGTGTCCCATAAATACCTCTTGACTAAGGATGGACTAGCATGGAAGAATCCATATGGGGATCTCTTAAGATGTGTGCTAGAAGATCAAACTATTATTCTAATTGAATACCTCCATAGTGGATTTTGTAATGTCCATTTTGCACCTGAATTCATAATTCATATTATTATGAGATCTGGTTATTAGTGGCCATCACTATTCTAGAATGTTGCTCAGGTAATCAAATGATGTGAAAAATGTGAACACTTGACTAGGAGGATGAAAGCTTCAGGTTCTCTTCCCTTGTAGCTAGTGATGATTAAAGGCCCATTTAGATAATGGGGAATGGATTTCATTGGAGAAATTGTTGATTCTTCAAGCAATGGACATAGATTTATCTTAGTTTCAATTGATTACTTCACCAAATGGGTTAAAGAAATCCCTACAAAGAAAACAACATAATTGGTAGTTATGCATTTTATGCTAAATCAGATTATTTATAGATTTGATGTGCCTATAAAGATAATTGTTGATAATATTATGAGTGTAAAAGATAAAAAATTAGTGCAATTATGTAATTACTATGGTATTAAACTAACATATGCTTCCAAACACAACCCTCAAGGGAATGGGCAAGCTGAGTCAAGTAACAAGAACTTGTTCAAGATCATCAGGAGAACATTAAAAGAAAACAAGAAGAAGTGGGGTGAACAACTAAAGTTTTCCTTATAGGTTGATAGGATTATTCCTAAGAAATATATAGGTAGAAGCCCTTTTGATCTTGTTTATGGAGCTCAAGTAGTTTTTCCTATGAATTTATAGCTACCCACTTATCATCTCATACAAAAACTAGAGGATTATGAGTAGATCCACCACTATGAAATCAAGGTGAAGTAGATTATTGAGCTTGATGAAATTTAAAGATAATCTCATGAAAGACACCCTAAGTTCAAGGAGAATCTGAAGAAATTATTTGATAGAGAGGTCACTCCAAGAACCTTCGAAGTAGGTGATCTGGTGAAAGGAAAGCATGGCAAGTTTGATGCCTTATGGATAGATCCCTATTCCATTGATTATAGGATTAGGGAGCATACTTTAATCTTGAGAGATCTGGATGGTGAAATATTAGAGCTACCAATCAATGGTAAACATTTTACATACTTCCTTAATTAAACTCCATCTACAACATATATACCATATTGTATATTGTTTTATTGATTTATCTCTACATTATTTTGTTGCCTCTTACTTTGGGCCTTGTTTGTACAGTTCTCTTCCTTTATTTTTACTGTGTGCTCATTTTTAGATCATCTTGATCTATTTTTGTATGTCATTTATGTTTTATAGAACATTTATGATGCTTGTTGAAAGTTGCTAAGTCTTGACTCCATAACCCAATAGACTAGTGTGTGGTTTTATGTTCTATTGTTATTTCCTCACCCATAGTGGGTATGTATCCCTAGGTGAAAGCCAGTGTTAGTACCCTAGTTTTACTAAGTAAATTGCACCGTTATCTATAACCATGTCTAGTTAATTATCCCAAGTTGTGTCTCTATGTGTTCCCTTAAAAGGTTAAGATCATGTAAAAATTGGCTAAGTCCTTTGTCTTGTTTTTTTCTTGGCAAGGGTGTTTTTTCCTTATACTTTTCATGATTTTTATATAAACACAATGTCTAATAGAAATAGGTCTTTAGGTTTTTTATTTAAGATAAAAAGTCTGAAGACTTATTTTCATTAGACATTTTGTCTACTACAAAAGTTATAAAAGAATCCAATAACTTATCTCTTTTGGGATAAGTGCTTTGTAAAAGATCTATGGGCTTATTCCATTTGTTGTATATCAATTTTTTTGTAATTTATTTCCATAAAAAAAAATGTCAAGGGCCATTTATTTTTGAGCATTTTTCTTGCATAAAAAGATTGAAGTAAATCCTTTATTTTTGGAAAAATGCTAAGTCCTATTTGTTTTATATTTTTTGTCTATGGAAAAAAGTCTGAAGGGCACTTTCCCTTTAGGGATTTTTCCCACAAAAAAAATCCCAAATAAATTGTAAGGTAATTTTCTTTGGCCAAAGGTACTTCCATATATTCCAACAAAGGGAAAAGGAAACTTATAAAAAAAACCCAAAGGGTCATCTTGCCTTTGTAAAATTTTTACAGGATTATTTCCTTCAAGCAATTTTTACCTTTGAAAAATTCAATAAGGGTACTTTCAAAGGGTCATTTTTCTATTGTAAAACTTTATAAAGGTTATTCCCTTCAAGCAAGTACCCTTGTAAAAATTCCTAAAGGGAATCTACAAAATTTTTAAAAGGCACTTTCAAGAGTTCAAAGGACCATTACAAAATGCTAAAGGGTAGTTCTATAGTGCAGGGTCCCTTGACAAAGATTTTTAAGTGTATGTTCACAATTACTAAAAGGTAATTTTGGAAAATTTGCTACAGAGTAGAGGTCTTATTTCCTTTGGACATTTTTCCCAATCAAAAAGTTTGAAAGAATTGCATTTCTTCTAGAGGAGTACTAAGGTCAATTTCTATGGGGAAATTATTTTGGACAAAATGTTTGAAATAATTATCCTAACACATGAAAAGGAGATAAGTGCTGAATTATTTTGTTAAAAGTGTAGAGGTTCAATTCTTTTAGAAAAAGTGTTGAGGTCCAAATCCTTCTATAAAAGTGTAGAGGTATAATTCCTTTGGAAAAAGTGTAGAGAATAATTTATTTAAGGAAATTATCTCAAACATTTTGTCTAAAACAACTATCCCAACAGATTTCCTAAAATATTGCCATAGAACAAAGTTCCCAAAGGAATATTTCCAAATTTTAGGTGATGATATTGCATATGTTTTTTGATGGGCACATAAACGTCAATTTTAAGTTACAAGGATGAGCCATTGGAATTCAAATACTCAAAGACAAGTGCATGGACATGAACTTTAAGCTATGATAACTAGTTATTGGGACTCAAATATCCATGATAGTTGTGTGAGCGTTAACTTTAGATCGTATGAAGTAGTCATTTATTTTCAAATAGGGGTAGATCCAACAAAATTTATTTGTTTAGAGTAGGATGATTCGATATTGAAACCTATCAATTGATAAGTTAATAGGACCTAAAGATCAAGAAAGACACTTACACATGGCATGAGGATGCTCAAAGTAGTAGTAATTTTATACAAGGTACATAAGAATCTTATGGGGTTGACAAGTGGCATATCTTCAAGGCCAAGGAAGAGGCAATATCTAATAATGATCAACCCCTTAGATTATGATCTGATAGAGTGCATTTGTTCACCCTCAATTGATTTGATGGTTCATAACCAAGGTTGAATATTTATAAATCTCATGACAAATGCATATGTGACAAGTGGAATAGTTTCATGCCACTAATTATATTTTGAGCATCTCATTTCATGATCTATGGATCATGTTTGCTTGAGAAGTGAAGATCCAATGGTGTGATCTAAGATAAAATTTTCAAAGGGTTTAGTTTGTCTAAGGAAATGACAAGTGTCCATGTTAAAGTTAAAATTGATGACTTTTCCATGGATGTGGCAATGAGTAACAATATATAATAATTTTTAGTAGTCATTCTAGAGCAAATATTTCCAAAATAATGATCATGGAACTTTTTTATTTCATGTGACAACCAGATCAACTCCCAGACCATCATTGTAAGAAATGGGCTTTTCCTTAGCTTTCAAAAAGAATAGAATTCATGTCTATAAGTTTCCATGATTTGTAGTTGAGTAATATGAAATCATTTCAAAATAAGTTATGCATGAACATAGAATATATTTGGATTTTCAAATGATTTTTCCCCTCTATCTGTGCAAGTTAGTGATTAAGGGGATCTTCAGATAGTTCCACATTAAGACAAAATCAGTTTGGATCCTCAAATGAATATCCTCCCTCTAGCCTCATTTAAAATTCATTATATATATATATATATATATGATATGCTCAAGGTAGTTTCAAGTTATCATCATTCCTTATAGAGGTAGTTGAAATAATTATTTTTCTTGAAAATTGATGAATATCTCAAGCATAGCAATAGGGAATAATTTGGATAGGAACATCTTGATGGGATTGGAAAAGTTTGTTATGTAATTTTTATAAGTTACGACCCATGGTTTTATATTTATAAATGTATAAATAGGGGATTTATCTTCTAATTTATGGTTGTTGGTTGATATAGGTCATCTTTTAGGCATCCATTTCCTCTAAGTCCTAATTCTAGATAATTTTTTTAGGATCAATTATTGTGTGTATATTTTATCTCCCTTGCTAAGGTGGTTACATATGTACAAACATTAGCAAAATTTAAGAGCATGTATATGTCTCCTTTGTCAAAAGATTGATCTCACCCTGCTTGTCCCCATGGTAACATTCTGATGCATTGATGTCTATAATATTTCTTCTCAAGCCACTAGAAAATATTTGTGGTTCTTTATCATATCCTACTAATGAAATTTAATAACATGTTTTACATTTTATACTGATTGGATATTTGATTCTTTATTAATTATTGGTTGTCATTTGAGCATGAACCTTAGTTATAAATCCCTTTCTGTAGTTACATTGGGAAACATGTTATTGAGTACCTTTTAAGGGTATGTTGGGTTCATGAATTTAGTAGGAAAGTGTATTTGAGATAATAGTTTTTAGTGTATGTCCTAGTCTCTTAGGGATCATCTATTGTTTATCAATGTCTTGCATTTTAAGTCTTTTATTCATGTTTACTAAAGAACATTAGCATGAAATACTATTAGATACTTTGTTGTTTGGAAGCCACTAGTGTGACACCCTCCATTATAAATCAACTATAAACTTGTCTTACCATATCCTACCCTAAAAATAACACACTCTATTGCATATTTTAAGTGTTAATTGACCTACAAATGCATAATATCTTGACTATTAAGAATGTGTTTGTAGATTGCACTTTAAATCCTAGCGTTACAATCTTTTGTTCAGTTCATTTTGCTATTGAATATTTTATGAAATGAATATTGAAGTCACAATTTCATTTGTATTTAGTAGCTTGTGTATGACATAAATTTTTTTTGCATTTCATATGAAAACCCTTCATAGATGAAGTGTGAATATGTGATTATGCTCCAGTCATATTTGTTCCTTATGCCAATAATCCCCATTGAGATAGAATTCTAAAATCCCTCCATGTGAGAAATATACCCCATAGATTATCTTAACTTGGTTCAAGTAGAGTGAAAAGTAGTAGTTAGATAACCATACCCTTTTTAGGTGATTCTCAGCCATTTTCTTAGTCTAGTCCATTCATGATGCCAAACCCTTCCCTAGATACAACAATATTTTAGTAGGTTTCTCATCATTACTTGCCATTTTATTCAATTGGGAAATTCCAAGTTAGAGAGGTGTACAACTTGGAACCAACATGTTAATCAAGAACTCTGCTTAGCTAATACATATAGGCAAAATCTATGTATGTGGGTGAAAATTGGCCAACACTTACCTATTGTTGGTCATGTCAAGAAATATCTCAAAAAATTTGTAGTTGTCTGAGTTGTTTATTAATTTAAAAAAAATCAAAGTTTGAAATGAATATTTTCCTACACTATTTGATTTTATTTCAATAAAAATATTTTAACTTCAATTATAAATTTTAAAAGATTTATTTTCTCATGGACAGAGTTTGATTCAATGGTTATGAATCTTAGATTACTTATATTTCAAATTTTAGTGAAAATGTTTTTTGATACATTTGAAATATCTTTCATTTTCATTTCAATTTGATGTATAAAATAATTTATACAAAGATTTAAATTTAATAAAAATGCTCAGTTGTGAATAATGAACTATTTTTCAGCATTGAAGAAATGAAATTCACTTTATTGATATAATTGTTTTTTTTTTTTAAAATAACCACTTGAAAGCAAAAATTTTTTATTTAAAAGGTATAATTTTATAGCTTAATTCTTTTAAAGGATTAATATAATGGGAATTATATGAATCAATCCTTGCTACAAATATTTTTAAAAAGAAATAATTGAAATAATTCTTACATTTCTTGGTTTGTTTGATGAAAGATTCTTTCCACTTTCTAGTGGCATGCCTTAGCATGGCATATTTTATATTAAATATTGTTTATTAATTTATTTTTATACCTAATATAAATATGGATGATATTAGACCCTAATAAGATGTTTTATTTTAATAAGAACAAATAACTATTTGTTTAAAAATACCCATTTGAATCTTGATTGTACTGTGGATGAGAGAGATAGATTGATTTTTTTTCAAATAAATATTACTCATTTGATATGGGATTCTAAGAATATTTTAAAGTCATATTATGGACATAAATTTTGTTTTGGTTAATTTTAATAACACTATTTTACTATAACTTTGACTTAAATAATTTTTAATTGATTTTCAAGGGCTATGGAAAGCTACATTTTTTTTCCTTTATGGAATAATTGTAGTAAAATGAACTACCTATCTAAATGAAGTGTATATTTAACTAATAAAGTTATTATATTTTATTTTTATACAATGTCTTTTATTGTTATACTTTCAGTTGTTCTTATTATAGTGATAGTTATAATTAAACTTCATAGTTCTTGGGTGTTGTTTTTATAGATAGTTATATATTGTATCTTTTTCATTTACAGTAAGTAAAAGTTTCAATTTCTTAATAATGAAATATGAAAATGGTTAACTAATATAAAATTATGTTTTGAAATGTTAATAATATGTTTTTAAATTTTGGTATGTTATTTTGAATGAGCTAGAAGTTTTTGAAATCTAGATTTAGTGAGGAAAGAAGGCAATAATTGAAAGGATCTATAGCCAATTTGAAAAAGTTAAAAAAAAAAAGGATAGATAGATAATTTTAGTGAAAACAAACATGCAAAAGTGGTTATTTTAAGTTTATTATATCTTGTGCAAATTATTTTTGACTTAATTATTATTTTTATTTAGCAAACAACTTACAAATAATTTTTTGTGTCAGTGGGCCCCCACCTAAGTTATCTTGTGTTGTAAATTGATTTTGAATTAATAAATATTCAACTTTGTTTTATATAATTAAATTTTAAAAGTTATTTATTAATTATAATCCTAATGAATTTGTATAAAGTAACAATGTCAATTAAATTAAAATAAATTTAATCTAACTTTATTTATATACGATAAATTGAAAAAATCTGGTTATAACTTAAGTTATAACCAACTTGTATTGTGTACTTCGAAAGACTTAAACTAGACATTATTTATAGAGACATCATATAGGTACTAAAACTATTTAATATTATTAATAATTAATTATATTCTATGTAAAATTATCTGAGATTAGGAATATAGTTTTATGAACACCAAATATACCTTTATCCAATGGTGATGTACACCACTTAGTATACTTAGGTACTGTTATCACTCAGACGTGCACCCTTGCAAGAATATGTGATTGTTCTCACTCCCATTAATATAATAGAAACTATTCAAGGTGTGGGAACTTATATTAGAGATACTATATACATGATGGGATGGTTACCTTTGTTACACTTACCTAATTATCTCTAAACTCTCTAATTATGTGCTTTGTTGACTAGGAAAAGGGTATAAGGAGTAATGATAAAGCTGAAAATGGAAAATTGAGGTGATGAGCCAATGTTAGGTTTAATTATAACTATAGTTATAAAAAAATTTAAGCTAAAGAACCTAAAAAAATTCAATTATTTATCATTTAATGACTCTTGAATCAACATTTCACATAAAGGTCTTAACAAAATGACACTATCTTGGAAGGACTAAATAATTATTGAATTAATTTCTAGATTAGGTAGAAATTACACTTATAAACTCTATACAACCTGAAACAATTATTATTCTCTAAATAAAGGTGATATATTAAGACATAAACATAGAAAAATAATTATTCACTAAGTTCTATCAATGAAAATTAAGAACACACTTGATGAACAACTTGAAAATGGAGGAGGACCCTTCTCCAAAACAAAATATTGACTCTGGATAATTTATAGAAATGCGGAATTAATATTGTAAACAGGTGTATTCTTTGTAAAAAAGACCTTGAGGATAGAGATCATCTGTTCGTGAATTGTTCCTTCACTCAGCTTGTTTGGAAGGAGATTCTCAATTTGTGGGGCATTACATGGATTCACCACAAAAATGTGGAATTATCTCTCAAAAGCTGGTACTACCCTTGAAAGAATCCCAAAGTCCTTTTTTTATGGAAAATAACTCTTCCCCATATTTGATGGGGAATATGGAAGGAAAGAAATAACCGAATCTTTAGAAATAAAGAACTTCCTGGATGGGTGGTAGGACATAACATCATTAGAGATTTAAAGGAGAAATTTTTATTACAAAAGAATCCAAGCTCTACCCTCCAAGTGGATAATCCCTTGAGGACAGATAATCCTATTGGTAAACCTGATAAACCCAGATATGGAGTAATATGGAATGTTCCTCCTCAAGGATGGATTAAAGGAAACTTTGATGGTGCAGCCAAAGGGAACCCAGGGAATGTAGGTTGTGGTGGAGTCTTGAGAAACAATATGGGAATGGTAATTGATGCTATTGCAATCCCCATTGGTAAATCGAATTGCCACATTGCCGAAGCTACAGCTGCCCTTCAGACCCTCAAATTAGCTGTGGACTCGGGATATCCCAAATTGTGGCTTGAAGGGGACTCTTTGAATATTATAAATATTCTTAATAATATAAATACTGTGTCTTGGACCATAGAGGATAAGGTAATGGAGATGAAAACATTATTAAATAAATTTGAAGAAGTGATTATAACCCACACCTTTCGTGAAGCCAATGGTGTTGCAGATTGGCTAGCTAATTATGCAGTCTAGGAAGTTCAAACAGTGAGGTGGCATGAAACATTAGAAAATAATGTGGAATTGAGGGCGCTCATTCTTCATGATGCAACCCATGCAAAGGAAGGAAAGATTGGAGAGTAATAAATATATAATGAGTAGGAGGAGTGGCAGCGCGGGGAAAGGAAAACAATCATTAAAGAGGAAGGCCCTCAAGAGTGAGATGCGGATCCTGAAAAAGTACAAACAAAGCTGACTTTCCAATCAATTTGGTAGCAGGTGGGTTTAGTGTAAAAGCCATAGCAACTGGGATTCAAAGAAAATGAGTATGGCACGTGAAAGGAAGGGAGAACCCCAAAAATAGGAACCCAAGAGCTATGATGAATGGAGAGAGAAACAAGAAGTCTGGAGAATTCTGCAGAAAGGAAAAGTTGTGAGCTACATGGAAAGACTCCATGGATCAAAGCTGCATATCACTATGGCTTTTTTCAAAAATTGGTCTGATAAAAGGGTCACCCTGCATGGTATCACAGTGATCTTAACAGAGGATTTTATAGCTGAGGTTACAGGGCTGCCTATGGATGGACTCAAATTTTCCAAGCATATAAGCATCTCGAATGAGGCCTTTTGTAAGTTACCCAAAATGGATGAGGAAGAATAGAAGCTTGTCAAGAATGGGGATTTCTATGAATTGGATCAGATAAAAGGGATATAGAGGGATGTCTTAAGTTGCATAAGGGAGTACTTCATCCTGGACGAAAGAAGCAAGCGCATGCACAAGTTTCATTTTGTCTTCCTTAACCACTTCAGGCACAAGGTTAGTTTGTCTTTTCCCTTTTATATTTGCTTCTCCTTGGTCTAAAGTTTATATGCTCATAGGAAAAAGGAAACGCACCCTATCCTACATGAAGGCCTTATTCTACTTATCGAAGGCTACTGCAAGAATAGTGCAATGGTAAAGCACCCCAAACAAGGGAAAATTAAGGTGTCAGGGAACATAAAGAGTGAAAGTGTAAACGGGAAAGGCAAAATAAAGCTCCCTAGTGCTAAAAAGCAAAATGTAGAAGAAGATACGGAATGGGAGAGAATTGAAAACCCCAGGGAGGAAAACTTGGAAGAAGAAGAAGGAACTAAAGGTTGGGATACAAACTCTAATGAGGATGAAGAATGTTCTGAGAAGAATTAAAAAGATGATGTCAACACAGAGGAGGATTCTGCAAACAGAACTGTAGATACGGAGGAAAACTAGAAAGTGTCAGAGGATGAATTTGTCCAGGATGACCCTGTTGAGGATCCAACTTCAAAGAATGAAAAGGAAACTTTAGGTCAGGATGATAATCAAGATACGGATATCGAAATTCAAATTGGAATTAAAGAGCGGGAACAAAAGAGTCGAGAGGATATCTTTGAAGAAGCCAGGAACAGTCACAATAAAAATTCTGAGGAATGGAGAGGGAAAAAATAGAATGATGAAACACACACACCTATGGCTTGGGTTAATTGTAAAGTAGAGGCATCATCCCAATTTGATTCTTGGAAGTGTAGGGAGATTATGGATCTCAAGAGGAAAGTGGAAACTATGGAAGATTCCTTGAAAGCTGTTTAGAACAAAATAAACAATATGGAAAATCAGATAAGGGAGATCCTAGTCAAGTTCAAAGCCTATGAAAATAACCTCTGAGAACTTATTAAGGACAACAGAACAAAAATGGAGGAAGTTACGTCCAATATTTGTGCTGCTTCTGTCAATATAGGTAAAAGAGCCAATGAGGAGACCAAAGCCCTGGAGGGACCCAGCAAAAGGATGAGACAAAGTTCTAGAAAGAAGGTTACACAAAAAGGAGCTATGCAGGTGGCAACCACTGCCCAGGATACTGTTAAGAAAGGAAAAGAAACTATGAAAATGATATTGGAACTGGATGAATAATCTGTTCTTCTGGTTGGTTTAGTAACTGGTCCTGTTTTTTGTTTTCTTTCTGTAACCCTTTGCCTTTGGTGATACCAGATCTCTGTTTAATCTGGGTTTTGACCGAAAGTCTTTCTGGTGGTTTTAGGTCCATTTAAAACCTATTTTTGCTACTTCCTTGTAGTATTTTTTAGGCTTTACCTATGGTCTTGGATGATCTTTGTTTCTTTATTTGTAACAGGGTTTCGGGGCCCCTTTAAAACCTGCTTTTACCTCAATCTAAAACTTGAAAATGGAGGAAAAATCAGCTCTTTATTATTTCAAATGTGAGGTAGTATAATTTAATGAAAATTTTGTGTAATTAAAAAACATAATATACTAATATTAATTAAAAAATTAATTTAAATATATAAATTTATAATATAATAATTTCACATGAATCCCTTCTAGTCCTATTTCACTCCTGTTTCAACTGAACTCCAACTTCAAATCAAAACCAATTTTCCAAATTGTTTTCCCAAATTCTAACGTATTAAATTTGGAGTTTAAAACTTATTTTATTTGTAATATGGTGTGTTAGGAGATAAAATAGGTTTCATAAATGTTGAAGGTTCTTTCATATGTTTGAATAGTCCTCAGCTTGAAGATATCTTTGACTATCTTCAGTTAACTCCTTTTGACCTTAAAACTTGTATTAAAATCATTTTGATATTCATTAAAATACTTTTGATATTTAATGAATATTTAAGTTCTAATTTAGTTAAGTTTATTTTTATCTTTTATTTTTACTTGATTTGTCTTGACTTATAACTTAGAGTTTGACTTGGGTTATCTCACATGAAACTTGCAATTTGACTTTAACTTTCCTACATACATCTTGGAGATTTGAATTGATATTTTTATAAATTTAACCAAAATTGGAATGTTAGGAGAGATATAATATATTTTAAATTAATGGATACTCATTTTTAACCTTTATTTCATCTTTGAAAACCAACACTTAAACTCTTTTTGATCTTCAATTAGCAAAGAGATGTGTGACTTGACTTTTCTAAATTTAGCCAAAAGGGTAAAAATAGAGAGATAACATTATTTAATATTGATTTTATTTAATAATTAGTTAAATATTATTTATAATTATGTGTTTTATGATGACAATAACATCTCCCTATACTGGTTCTTTTGGATATACCCATCTTTTGTGGTTTTGATAAGATTCTTGAATGCATCATGAGAACTTGGAACTTGATGAATTTTAATTATTTGATCATGGAATGAGTATAAATATTATTTTAATATAATAATTTTTTTTTAAAATACATTAAAATAAAATTTTATCTCCAAACTATATATACAACTTATAAAAATGTTATTTTGTGCTTTCTTGTGCTTTATTGTTCTCAACAAACCCTGATTTGGATTGGAGGGCTAAAATGAGTTATGGGAATGAAAAAAATAATCATATTATTTATTTATTTATATATAAATTTTTAAAACATATATATATTTTTAAATATCCAAAACTCTTCACTAAACTCCCTAATAAAAATTCAAAAAAAAGAGCCTGCTTACTGCCCTGGGAATTACCTAAAGATGTTTTTCCATGAGCTGAGACTATTATAAATTTATTTTCATTGAATGATAATTATTTATATATTTAAATTAATTATAAACACTCTAAAATAAATTTTTCCATTGGTGGGACCTGAAACACCCATTTCCAACTCCATTATGATAAAAAAAGGTGAAGAAACCTTCATTCCCTTCATGAACAAATGTATATTTTGGAATTTTATACATATTAAATCATATTAAGGACATAAAATAAATTTTTAACATTAATTTTCATAAAAAAATACCTCTATTCAAAATTTAAATATATTTAATATAACAAAACTCAAAATATGATTTTTTTGGTGTTTCTTAGTTTGTATAATTTTATTTCTAAATTCATGTAGGTCTATGTTTTTCCATTTGATTGAGTTTTATGAGTCATAAATATATAATTATTTTTTTATTATGACCTTTAATAAACCCTATTATCATTACAGTAAGTGGATGTGCTCAAATAATCACTTAAGCTTATCAAAAATTATCTTTTTTGATTCTCTCTTGCTTGCTTAAAACCCTAATGCTTGTACCTTTACCTTTCTAATTATTTTCACTAAAATTTTGATTTATTAAGATATATAAAGGTATTATATGACATATATTATCTCACATCACTTACATTTTTCAACAATTAACTCAAAAATGTAAACATACTACTTAAAACTAAGCCATGAGGGTTTAAGAAGGGTTTTAGAACACTTGTTCTTCTTAACAATTTTTCATAAAGTTAAGACATGTAAATTTCAAAAAAATCATATAATATTTAGGTTATATGGTCACAAATATCTCACTAATAATAATTTATCTAACTCCTTTTCACCTTCATGTATCGAGCATCTAGAAATTACCTTCACTAGCTTGCAAATACCTAGTTAGAAAAATAAAAGAAACCTCTATCAAAATTTTGATTTGTGATTTGTTAATAATAATTATTTTGTCCTAATTAATGTTATAATATGTTTTAATACATTTTTTAACCTTTAAAACATGAATCGATTATTTTTTAAAACCTTCACATAAGTAACTTTGACTAATGGTGGCAAAATTATCAACATTCTTGGTGACTTTACTGAGATGTTTTCCTACTAAACACTCAAGACCAATAGATATATACATTAGGTTATTTATTAATTAAAATATCACCAAATATGAAACTAAAAATTTCCTCCTCAATTAGTTACAACACTTGTGCATAATCACTTATTGAATTGGAAACTAAATCAACTACCAACTTAAAGATGTGCAATATAACACTTAGAGGAATGTGAAAACTAAATATAATAATAGAAAATGTGAATAAAATGAATTATTAAATGAAATATAACACTAATATTTAAAAATAATATCCTATATTTAGTAACAATGCTTAAGCTGAATCTCATTTACTTCTTTCCTTCCAAGCTAGTGTGAGTGTCTATAAAGATCTGTGTATGAGTTATTAATATAAGAGACATTGTATGAAGATTAAGTGAATGTTTAAAATTTAATTAGATTAAAAAGTGTGTCAAGTATATGTATAATTGATTTATCACCCCAATTTTTAGTTTTCATTTCTATTTTTAGCTTTAACATTTCTCCTTTTACCTTTTTCTTAAAAAAGAAAACCTTACCTAAGAGAGTTTATAGAGAAGTGGGTTAGATTACCAAAGGTAAACAACCATTAATATGGAGATTATATAAATTATAAGTTCATACACACCTTGGATAGCTTTCATTGTATTAGGAGGAGTGATAACAAAGCACATGTTATTATAGAGTCCACTTTTGAGTGATAACATGTATATTCAATTTATAAATTAGTTACTTAACTTCTTATCTAAAATCTACCCAATACTAATACATTTAGTGTCTAGAGATCTATTTATTAGTCACACGGTATGTATTATTTATTATTTTTATTGACACTAAATAATACTTCATAAAATGTTTACATGATAAATTATTTGTGTGAGATTATAGCTACTTCTTGTGTCATTATTTTATGTTGTAAATATTTATGGATAATTTATAATTTATTAATAAAAGTTAGTTTCCTTTATTTTCAAATGAATTGATATGTATAATAAAATTTACTTTATTTCATTTTTATTATATATTTAGATGTTTATTTTAATTTATTTATGTTCTATGAGTTTTAGTTTCCTTTTTGTAGTTTGTGGTTTATTTTATTATTTTAGGACATTTTCCTTCCTTATTTAGTTGCCCCTTTTAGTTAGTTCTATCTATGTACATTAATTTCATATCATAGGTTTTCATAGTCTAAAAATAATACATTACTATTAGAATAATTATTGTTGATATAAGCTTAATTATCTTAATTTTGTATGTGTTTATATTTTTGTAATCATATTAGTTTATTTGTTCATAGGTAAGTCTATTATTACTTCCCATTATGTGTTTATTTCACCTACCTCATTTTTTATGAGTTATCCTTTTAAAATATAATGGGATATGCTTTTTTTTAATAACATCATGTATTCTTGATTCATTCATGTGTATGATAATTATACGTGGTTTTATAGCTCATGGTTGAGCGAGCTTGGGAGAGCCTGTGAGGGAGTGAGGAGAAGAGAGATTTTGTTAAGGAGGACTTACCTATTGGAAATCTTGTTGGAGCACATGGTGAAATAAACAAGAGGAATTATTTTTTCACTCAAAGGATGTTTTGGTGAAAGAGAGGAATGTTTTTTAGATGATGAATATTTAACCATAAGAGGGGCATTCTAAGAGGTGAGATGTTCCAAATGGAATTGGAGAAAGGATTTTTAACAATGAAGAGGTGTTTTTATCCATGAAAATATAATTTAAGACACCTGGAGTGGTGTTGGAGGTAATCCCAAGTAAGTAAAACTCCAAAAATAGAGTTAATTTATTGTTTGTGATGTTTATAGTGTAATAAATTAGGTAAAACCTACATTGTTATTTAAACTATTGAGATTATCATCTAGAAATTGGCATTAATCTGATAAAGGAGAACAAGAGGAAGTTTTTGATGATAAAGAGGAAAGAAGGTGATCTATATGACACCATTTCTACATTTTTTAATTCTTATGATCTCCATTAATTCCAAAAATATATGAAAACATTACTAGTTTTAGGAAATGAATAATCCCAAAGTTTTATCTCATTATTAAATATGTTAATGCCAAGTGATTTAACCTTTTAGGTTTTTAACTATGTAAAACCTATGTCTATATTAAAGGGTTGAGATGTCTAAATCGGTTAAATAAATTTCAATAATTAAGAACTAATTTTTAATAGAAATTGGCCTTCTTTGACTTTCCAAAATATTAATAAATAGGTGTAAATAAAGACTTATATTAAAAATGATTGTCATGAATGATCTACATTCTGAAAGTTGAGATCTGGGTAGTTCTAAGTGTTGTTAATAAGGTTATATAGCTCATCTACTCACTAGATAGTAGTGGCTAGTATGGACAATAGTGCCATATTTGTGTAGTGTCCCTTAGGTGTTGGTAGCGTCCCATCTACAAGACTATTCTTATTTTTTAGGAACACTTATGCCTGTGTTTTTAGGTCCTATTCTTACATGTGGGAAACATGGATCTCTGTATTGTGCCTGGAAAACTTGATTTAGTGTGTAAAACCTAATCTTACTTGAAAGTATGGCATGGGAAGTAATTGCATGTTCACTAGTAGGATAAGATAGACATCCTTAACACTGTGTTGTGAAGATATTTAGCTACATACCAATAATCCAAAGAGGGATCAATCCTAATGTTGTTATCCCTCCTATTGCTTGATGCAAGTGTAAGTGAATGTTAGAGTGAGAATGGAATCAGATGCCTTAAATGTGCTTGAGCTTTGAAATCTTTCAAAATTGGGTTTAGGGTTATTATAGATGGTAGTATGTAAAAGTAAGGTAGAATAATAATTAAATAGCTTAATTTTACTCAGCTTATATTTGGTTTGAATGTGATTTTCCATCTATTTTTCATCTAGTAGGATAAAGGTTAATTAGACTTGTATTTAAAAAGTTTTGTTGCTTGTGCAGATAAGAAATTACACTTAGGCAAACCTTATGAGGGGAAAATGTTTGTAAAATTATTTATTAGGAAGAGCCAAGGATAAATAAAATAGCATACAGTTGGGGATATTAGTGCCATGTGGTTTTAGTGTCCCAAATATGGCTCTAATGTCTTATTGGTAGACTGTTGAGCAAGATGGGTTGGGATCTTAGATGTTATTTCTAAGACTATGTTTTGTCTAACTGTAGGTGACTGTAGTTTTCTCAATAACTAAAAAGTAAGTGTAAGGATCTAGGATAGGTCTAGGGATAAGTTAGTAATAGGGTAACTCAAGAAACACTCTTAATATCCAATTACCACTTTTAGGTGATAACATTTTCACTCCCACCCTTTATGCTATTAATGCAACAAAGAAAAATGACTAGTATAAAATAAAAACAAGTGTACCTAGACTTACCTTAGAAGTGAAGCCTGTGTAACTAAGTATGAGTATGTGAATCTAGGTCTATGTATGTGGAACATGATCCAAATAAATTTCATGTAACGAAACATGATTAAAATTAGTCCTTAAGATATGATCAAAAAGAAAAGACTATGTTTAAATAATGTAATTGAGTAATGCAGAGTAAAGAGAGAGGGAAGGAATGAATACACCTCATTGGGTACACTAACTAATGCATGAACCCAATGATAACTTGTGTGTTTGAGTTTACATAATGATCATGTCTTTGGATATTTTTGATCTATTTGATGGATTTATCAATTCTCATATGGGTGGCTCAATAACTTAATCTAGTTTTTACTCCATCATTATCAACCCTTGATTGGTGGATCCTAATCTATGTGAATAAATTGGATAATAATATAAGTGTGTCTAAACCTATCATGTAGGTTTATTAATAACTTAATTAGGCCATGAATCCATCATTACCTACCTATGTGAAGTATATTTATCTATAACTATACTACATGAAGTGATAAAAGTATCCAATTGAGTAAAATATAACTATGTATTCAACTCCATGACCACTCAAGTTATTAGCCTACTCTAGGCCACTTGAGAATTTAAACCATTGTAGATGGAATAAGGCATGAATATGGTGATAACCTAGAATTTAATAGAAAGTGTATATAACATAAACAATTACATGTATTTTGTCATTCCATTTGGTCAACTTTTATATAGCTGAGTATATGGAAACTACATGTCATACACATGCCCCCAATTTGGTATCTAAATATACTAAATATGAACTAAAAATGTAATAGCTAAATCTATGTAACTAAACTAAATATTATATTCATCATGCCATGCATGATGCACCCAAATATAAGTAATTTGTATGAATCTAAGTTGAAATTAATGAATCTAAGTAAAATTTAAACATAACTATGAAACATGTGAATGTATCTATGCAAGTTTGTATTGTACCCAGTGTACTAGTCTAAATGATCTAGACTATCATGAAGTTGGGGCTATTAAATAGTAGCTCCTTGTAGTGGATAGTAGTTCTCTATGGTGATAGTGTCCCAATCTAAGCTCTAATGTTTTCCAAGTCTAATTTTTGAGTGATATGAATTAGATTTTGAGTCTCTATTCTATTTTGAGTATGCCCTAAGTCTGATGTCTAAAACTAAGCTTGTGTGTTGAAATATACCTATGAATATAAATCTAAGAGGTTAATCTCTATGATAAACCCATTTGAATTCTCCCTCTTTTGAGGGTAGTTGTGAAATATGTGTATAAGTACCCTATAAGAATTATCTCTATAAAATGGGTTAGCTGAATCATGTGCATGATATTCCAATATAATATACAAACATAACATCAAAATGTAAAACTATCTAAGAATGATTGGGTAATGTGAGATGTATGTTGTAATCTATTATTGGACAATGGTGTCAAGATAGATATAATCAATGTATAATATCAAATATAAGTAATTACCTAGGGGAAAGGGGCATGATATCCACCATGAAACCCAAGTAGGAAGGGTAAATGCATAAGATCTCTCATGGCATCAAAAATTGATGTGTGTGTGTAAAAATCAAATAAAACTATCATTGTGTAGAACCATACAAGAAATAAAACATAAAAACACATGAGGCATTAAAAAGATAGGCCAAGGGACAAAAATACAATAGACATAGGCACATGTCACTAAATTTTATAATGAATACATGCAAGGACATGTTCACATGTCTACATATGCAAGTAATAAGTAATTTGGCACAAAGCCACAGAGAAGGACGTGTTCAAATGCCCTCATATGGAATAAGGTAAACACACAAAAGGGACATGGGAACATGTCCAAGGAATACAAATAGAGAAGTGGAAAAGAGATAAATAAAAATGGAATAGTTAAATGCCTTTGAATATGGAAGAAGCATATTAACACAATCAATTTTAATCTAGGAACTAGAAATGAAAGCATGCATTATTATTTAATACAAATCTATGTAGATGTTAAGATCATGTATAATGAGTCTAACTAGTGATATTTGGTAAAAAAAAATAAGAAATGAGGAGAAATGATCAATATAAATATAAATCAATACGTAAATTAGAATGTATAGTATGTAAAGATAACACTTGATTATATCAACTGTGTAGGAGATGCTTCCAAGTAGGTGGATGTATCCAATGTATAAACCTAGATAAGTTTAAATTCCCATAATGGGTATATGATATTTGGTGTCAATTAGTGTAGGGACCAAATTCTTATTTGGAATCTACAAGCACTCAACAAGAACAAGTGAAGCATATGTGTATGATAAAACTGACTATACTAGGATATCTAGGAATATGCAATATCTGGTAAGTAGTAGATATGTAAACAGATTAATGCATACAATATTTAAAATTTGTGTTTTTGAAATGTTTGATTGTTATGTATTTTGAATTTTTTTATTATTTTTTTATTTTTTAAATATAAGCTATGTATAAACAAATAAAAATAAACTATGTATAAATAATGAGAGAGAGAGAGAAGTAAGTATGTATAAGGGTACTAATAGTACATACCAATGAGTCTTTTGGGAGACTTACCATCACTATGACCTATGTCAAAGAGGGGAACTGTGATCATACATGTGATGTGAAAGGAAAATTGTGAGCCCATGATCTATTGTGTTGTATAATCTGATTTTAAATCTAACTGAATAGTGATGCTATGATCTTGTGGCACTTACTATGATGTCTTGTGAACTATGGGGGTCTTAGGGACCCATCTAGTAGAATTGGAAGTTTTAGGTGATGTAGGTGCCCTGTGTTAAGAATTCTTAGAACCCAATATAATTTATCTCAACATAAATTGAGTAGAGGAAGGTCATCTAGAATTTTTGATGTATCTTTGAGGCAATGGTATCTCTAATAATGGCCTCCAAGGAAGAGAGTATGCATGCATGTAGATATCATAATAATATACCTAGCCTAATATAAGGACTCTAATAAACATTGTGATGCATGCATATGAGTTATACTCTTAGATATAATTAATAACAATGCAATACCTGATAGTGGTGTTTGAACTATAACTAGTGTTTTGTGTTGGAACTGTAGATGGAAATTATCTTGAAACTACCTGTGGGATGGGAAGTGGATACTCATATGGGACACCCTCAATATTAACCACCTATTTATCATGTGTGTGTGTGTGTGTTTGTGTATATATATATATATATATATATATATATATATATATATATATATATATATGAATAGTGCATGTAAATTTGTGTAATCATCCACAATCTCCTACTTTGAAAATGTTATAAGTGGTCTAGGTGGAACTCTAGTGTGATACATGACAATAATTTTATGTAGTGGATGTCTCTCCTCTATAACCATGTGATAAATCTAGTGGTGGATGAGCTTAGTATGTATAGTGAAAACCTAATGTGCCCCTTACCTCATTAGGTGTATACTTTAGTAAAGGGTATAAAAATATCTTTAGTGTATTTTCTTATGATTTTATTATTTTAGTTCCTTTATGGGTGTGCCCACATCAATGATGTTAGCCTTAATGAAATATTTTATCTTCTACTTTAGTCTAATGCATTTGTTTTTCATGTAGCCTAGAGCCTTATGATATTCACATAATAAATTTAAATGATAAGGATTTGGAAGAGGATATGTCATATTAACCTATTTAATAGGAGGGAGAGATATGACATTACATTCTAATAGTTATTGTAGAACTCATGTTGGTGACTATGGAAGAATAGTGAAGACATTACACTGAGGAGAAGATAAAACCAATCTATGAGAAGGATCAAAAGCCATGTTAACTATGGAATTTTTATCACTTTTATTTTATATATTTTGACCTCATATTAATGTTTGTTTATACTCTTAATAGGTTATTATGATCCATTTATGTACTTGTTTTTTCCCAATGATAATATCTTAACCTCTCTTTCCTTGAATATGTGGCACATATCAGTAAATATAGGAAACTTATTAAATAAGATAGATTCATGTAGTGTTGGTAGTAGAATCTATTTAAATATAACATGAATCTCTCTACCTACCATGGGGCTAGTTAATATTCATAGTATTGTCTTATATCATAAGACATAGTTGGTTATGGTCTCATTTGAATTTTGATTTAGTTGTGACACTTATGAATATGATATCTTATCATTGTTGTTTTTGATTAATTAAGGCAGAAAACTAGGGGCTGAACCCTATACAATAAAAAAAAATAGGAAGGATGGCAAACAAAAGATGCCAGCATCAAACCAATGGCACAGCCAATAAACATAGTCAGAAGCAAAAAAAAAGCTGGAAAGACCAGAGTCAAAAAGAATGAAACTACATAACTATAGAATTAACAAGATCCTTAAGATTCTCATTGTCTGCATTATCAGCATTCCCTAGATTACCCATAACTTCCAACATAGTCATATTCAGTAGAATGTTATTTTGAAGGCCTTTGGCGAAGACCTTTTCCAACTTTTGAATGTGGTCCTTCAAGGCCCCAATTTCTATTTTCCAATCATTATCATTCTCTGAACCCTCACCAACTTCTTCTACATGCATCTTCTCCTTATTATCAGCATTTCCCCTAGAATCAACACCCTGCATCTTCTCCTTATTATCAACAATTCCCCTAGAATCAGCACCCTGCTCTTTAGTGACCTCAAAAACTTGAGAATCCTATTTCCCACCAGTGTCCTCCAAAATTTCTTGAATTTCTAGCTCTTCATACTCCTCATCCTAGGTTTCATCATCAAAAGTGCTTTCTAAATACTCAATTAACCTTATCTTCGGGGCTAGTTTTCTAGAAATCTACCTTGACCTGCACACTCCTAAAGGGAAACCATCCTTACTAATTTTGGAAGGCCTGTGGGGTTTGCCACCTTGGCCCCTCGTGACCCCATCTAGATTTTTGTGGGTCCCTTCTGTAGTCTCTTCAAAATTACCTTTTCCTCCATCAACCTTCCTCTTCCTTCCCTTTTTGCTCGCAAGGGAGCTCAGAGTATTAGCAGGGGTCTTAATAGGGGTGGAGAGGGGGGTGTCATTAATATTGGTAGGATTAGGGGAAACCCAAGATTCGTCAATTACATCTCCAAAAACTAGGTTTGAGGGAATGTCTTCATTAACACCTCTGATATACTTGTTAGGCTCAAAGGAAAGATGGAAATTGTAGAGACAAAAAATAAACCCATAGTGTAGGGGAATCAATTTTATTTCTAGCTTCTTGGCCATTTTGGCTCTCACCCTCAGGATAGAGTGTTCTAATGAGGACAGTACGTAGAAATGAAAGATGATAATAACATTGCATCTAAAATGATTTAACAAAGGAAGGTGATAGTTATAAAGCTTGGTATATCACCCCTCGAGAGTGAAGTATTTCATAAGAATGAAACAGACACCATCCCATGGCTCTGGCAATTTGGCATGCTCTAACCCTCCTTGATATGGGATGAGTTCTTCTCCTTCACCTAGAAATAGTTTGTGACTAGCCAAATCCATGATTTTGGTTTTCCTTTAGAGCTTTAAACCCTGCATGGTCATTCTCATGGCCATTGAAATCACCTTTTTAGAGATTTCAAAGCTAATACCCCCCACAATGACCCACATATTCAACTAAGATCTTGCAAACTATTTAGACAAATTTTTTTCATAACCATTCAACCTTTCCAAGTACAAGATAATACCTCCTTCTTTATATTAATGCCAGACTAATGGGTTGTCTTTAAATTCATAGAAAAAGATTCGTTTAGTTTTAATATGATTTCCCCCCATTCTAATTGTAGACCCAGCTGATGAGATTCCTAATTACCACCTTGAGCTTCGAATAAGTAACAAGCCATCGGTTCCATTTATGCTGAATGCAGATGTGAAAGCTCATTTTATGAAATGCCCTACCACAGTGATATCTTATAATTATTGTTGATAGAGAAGTTTTATAGGAATATATAATCTAAAGTATTTAATTCCATGATAGATTTATTTAGAAAATCATAAAACCACTATAGGGCATCATCCTTGAGACTGCATATAAATTACTTCATAAGAAGCCAATAATTAGAGACATATTCCAAGAATGATGTGTGAAAGGATCTAAGTTGATGATTTTGATCACCATTTCTATCTTATAACATGAGCTTGGGTGCCATGAACTGGTATGGAAAAGGAGTTTTCAATATGTGATGTGCCAAAGGTGTATGCAAGAGAATGTTGGAATTTAAGGCATGTGATGGCCGAGCGACTCCTTTCTCATGATGTAATACCTTCAACTATAGATTAAAAACCTCTTTTATAAGGGATTATACATCTAGAGTATAAGAACTATCCATAAGTGGTGTATCTATCATTATGGTTGAATAACAATCCTAGGTTGTGTTATCTAAGTTCATTGAGTGGGCCCCACTAAAGGTGTAACAACATTTTTGACTAGAGGGGTTGAAGATTGACTATTTTATATTTTTGGGAGTTCTTATTGAAGAATTTTTATGAAATCATCTAGTCTTTATGTTTGGATATAAATTCTTGTAATTTTCACTTATTAGTTCCATCAAATTTATTGTTAAATTTTACCATTATAGGTTGAAAGGTAGGAAAACAAGTGTTGTATATTTTGAAAATTTTAAAACTAGTAATATATGGAAGTTAAAAAGTGTAAATACTATAAAAAATATTTGTAGAATTAAAAACTGAGTATATATAGAAAAAGGATACAAACCCTAAGTGTGTCTAGGGTTAGGGTTTTTGAATCTAGGGTTTTCATTTACAATAATTTAAATTAGATGTAAAATACATTAAAACCATAATATGAATTTGATTTTAATTATATAGGTTATCTAAATAAAATTAGAATTATTTAGACCTAAATTTAATTCACAAAGTTTGGATTAATTCAATCTAGGGTTTGAAGCAATATTCAAAGTAAGACAGGTTCACCAAATGATTTAACCCTTTAGGGTTTTAACTATGTAAAACCTATGTTTAGATTAAATGGATGAGATGTCTAAATCAATTAAAAATTTTCAATAATTAAACATTAATTTGATATAGAATTTTACCTTATTTAACTTTCTAAAAATAGTAACAAATAGTCATAAATAAAGACTTATCTAAAAATTGACTATTGCAGATGATCTAGGTTCTAAAAGTTGTGATTTGGGTAGTTCTTAGTGTCATCAATAAGGTTGTTGTGTTTGTCTTCTCACTAGATAGTATCAACTAGTATGGATAGTAGTGCCATATTTATGTAGTGTCCTTTAGGTGCTATTAGTGTCCCCTTTTTGGGACTATTCTAAATTTTTGGGAGAATATTCACCTATTTTTTAGGTCTTATTCCTATACGCACAAAACTTAGAGGCATATTTTGTTCTTGGATAACATGATTTAATGTGAAAAACCTAATCCTCCTTGTAAGTATGCCATGAGATATATTTTTTTCATTAGTAGGATAGGTTGGACATCCTCAACACCCAAATGTGAAGAGATTTTACTACATACCAATACTATGAAGAGGTTCCCCTACCTAGTGTTTGATGCAAGTGTAAGTGAATGCTAGAATGAGAGTGGTCTTAGATTCCCTGTATGTTATTGATCTTTGAAATATTTTAAAAATAGGATTAAGGATGTTTTATATGGTAGTTTGTATAATTAGGGTAGAATATTGATTAAATACCTTAATTTTTATTAATTTGTCTTTGGGTTGAATTTTCTTTTACATCTAATTTTCATCTAGTAGAATAGAGGTGAATTAGACTTATATTTATAGAGTTATGTTGTTTGTGTGGATAATAAAATATGCTTAGGCTGACCTTATGAAGGGTACACATTTGAAAAAGTACCCATTGATAATATCTATGACTAAGGATAGTAGCACCTAGTTGTGGACACTAGCGCAATGTGGTTCTAATGTCCTATTTCTAGACTTTTGAGCAAGTTGGGTTGGGATCTAAGATGACAATTTTGGGACTATGTTTTAGATAATTATAGGTGAATGTTGTCTTCTCAATGAATGGAAAAGTAAGTCTAAGGCTCTAAGATAGGTCTACGACTAAGCTAGGAATAGGGTAACTCAAGCGACACTCTTAACATCCAATTACCACTTTTAGGTGATTCCACCAAGAGAAGGATGCCAAAAACCATCTAAGTTACCATTTTTCTAAGATTACATAGGTTCTTATTCATTGGATTATTTTTCCTATCCAATATTTATGCTAATTTTAAATCATCCATTGATATTTTAAATTGGAAGTTGATTTAAATTAAAAATGTAAAATCATTTATTTTTCAACCTTAAAAACTTTTAATTTTGCCTAAAAACTTACCTGAAGAATTGTAATTAATTATATTGGGAATAAAATGTAGATCAAAATCTACTAAAAATTTTCCACATTGTCTAACTTTATGTCCTCATCTCCATATAAAAATAATTTTTATAACCAAATCCATATAACTCTAGATTTAATTATTTTTGTCTCTTCAATAAATTTGGTAAAAGATAAAAATTCCAAATTTTCATAAACTATAAAAAAAAATTTGTTTAAAATCAGTAACTTTGTCAAATTTTATAGTAGATCTAGTGTCTAAAAATATTTTTTATAAAATTGATTATACTTTTTCAGATTTAATTGTTTTCATGAAAAACTAGGTAAAAATGGCTAGTTTACAACATTTATTATTTCCATATTCCTAGAAACTGAATAGTAAAAATAGGTTATTGATTCAGGATATTTACATTTAGTGAGTTTCAAAATATTGACTAGATTGCACTGTGTAAATAATGTAGACTATATAGTCAACTAGATGACGATCATAAATGTCCTCATGAAGTCTTAATGATCTTAAAACTATCTATAGCTGAAAATCTAATTATAGAACATATAAATGCTAATAATGCATAAAAATTATGGAAACACCTTAAGAACAAATATCATGCTTCTAAAGTTGATAGAATATTATATTTGAAAAATATTTTAGTTTCCAATAGGATTCAAGAAGATGGTTTTATTTTTGAATATTTATTACAATTTAAGGACATTTGGGATTAGTTGCTAGTAGTGGTAAAACCTATAGATGAGCAAGATCTCATTACTCTAATTATGTATAATTTACCAACTTATTTTGATTAATCTATGGACTTGTTACACATAATTGGAGAGACACAGACATTTGAATTTGATTATTTATCAAATATTATCATACTAAAGTGATAGTGTTAGGAACATTCCATAGATTCAACATCCACATCTACAGGAAGTGATTTTTTGGAAAGTGCAAAAGGCAAGGGCAAATGGTTGGAAAATAAAGATTCTTCAAATAACAATGTAAGTGATTCCAAGAAAACCAAGTAGAAGTGTATTTTTCGGAAGCAACTACATTATTTTAAGAAATATTTTAGAAAGAGAAAATATGATATGGATAATTCAAATAAGAAATCTAAAGATGCTAAAATTACATAAAAAGTAGAAGAAGAGGCATGTACTGAATTTACTTTTGTACCAACACAAGACCAATCATGTGTGTCATGAAGTTAATATTTTAGCTAAGTAACTTCATGACACTACATGTGTCCCCAAGATTGGTATATAAATGTTATTGAGGATAATAGTAGTAATGAATCTATTTCCTTAGCCGATGGATGGACACACGACATTAAGGGTTGTGGGGATGTATAAATAATTTTGAATAATGAGTACAAATATACATTTAATAATGTAAGATATGTACTAGATATGAACATAAAACCTTTTTTACATTAATAAAATTACCAAAAGCAAAAAAATGGTAGTTAATATTGAATGAAACAAATGTAATATCACTACACGCAATGACAAACCTGTTGTTCTGGGTATAAGAGAAATTAGTTTGTATAAAATGGTAGATCTTAGATCAGTAGAACATTATGATTTCACAATGATAGAATAATATGGTATTATATGGTATGAGATAAATGATCATTTGAGTTACTAGTATTTAAACATCTTGATTATAAATAAAACGGTGCACAGATTCCAATGTATTTAGTAAAATCAAAATGTTTGTGAAGGGTTTTAGTTGTGTAAACATGTTAGGCAATCCTTTCTTACTATTAAAGCATGGATGGTAGAAAGTGTGTTAGATTTTGTTCATTCACATCTTGATGGTCCTATGAAAACTAAAATTGTATATAATTTCCTTTATTTCTTGTTGATAGTCGATGATTTCTCTCAAAAAGTGTGTGTATTTTCTAAATAATAAATCTGAGTGTTTTTCTATTTTTTATCATATAAAACACTAGTTAGGAATAATATAGTTAAAAATTTTAAGACATTTAGGTTATAAAATGGTGGATAATTTGTCCCCAATTAATTAAATCCATACTACACAAAGGAAAGTATACACATCCAATATACTACTCATTACAATCCACAACATAATGGAGTAGTGTAAAGGAGGAGTAAGAATATTATTTAAATGTAATAGTGTATGATGCAATGCATGAATGTACCTTTTTGGTAATATATAGAATCTATCAACATTACAATGTTCATCTTGAACATAATTCCCTATAAAGTTCTGTAGGATAATACTTTAGAAGAAACATGGTCAAGAAGAAAACTTGATGTAAGTTATTTATACATTTTTTGTTTTATTGCTTTTGCATTAATCCCTAAAGTGAAAATAAGTGATTTATATGTAAAAATAAAAAAATACATGTTTTTTTTGGCTATTAGTAGAATTATAAAGCATATAGGTCACTAAATATCTCTTCAAATCAAGTAATTATGCATAGAGATGTAAAAAATATGATAAAAATACTTATTTATCAAAATATGGTAAACTTATAGATACAAGCAAACTTTAGATTCACATTGATGAAGGTGAATCAAATTTTAGTACTAAAATAGAATAGGACATAAAAATTCAAACACTAAAAAAATATAGCTCCATGGTAGGTCTTAGTGGCACAATAGGTGGTTCCACAAGTCAACACAAATGAACAAAATGGTATTATATCATAATGAAGGATATTTGAGAAGAGGATATTTTTGTTTCTTTCGAAGGTATATCCACAAGATCAGGTAAACAAGTGATACAAAATTATGGGCATGTAAGTTTTTCTCTCAAGATCAATGTTTTAGAGTTTTTTGATCCCAATACTTATGTAAATGTTAAAAATAAATTAAAATGGTAATATTCCATGAAATTGGAGTATGATGAACTCATAAATAATGGTAATTGGGTTTTTTCTAAGCTACCCCAAGGTAATAAATCCATTAGTTGAAAATGGATTAATAAGGTAAAATGTAAATTAGATGGTTATTTGGACAAGTATAAATCTTGTCTTGTTGAAAAAGAGTATGCACAAGAATAAGGAGTAGATTATTAAGAAACATTTTATCTTACAAATAAAATGGTAACATAAAAAATGGTTATATCTATTATTGCTTAGTTTGGTTGGTAGGTAGTTCAGATGGATGTGAAAAGTGATTTTTAGAATGGAGATTTAGATGAAGAAGTGTATATGGTACAGCCATAGGCATTTTAGATTATTGGTAAAGAACATATAATTTTCATCTTAGTAAAGTATTTCTATGTACTTAAATAGGATCCTTGATGTTGGTATTTCAAAATAGATTAATATCTTAGAGAGTCTAGTTTTAAATGATGTGATGTAGAATGTAATTTCTATGTTAAAATAATTTGGAATGACATAGTAATTATAGTTTTATATGTTGATGATATTATCATCACTTGAATAAATAATGATTTGATTAAATAGGTAAAACCCTACATCTAATCCATGCTTTAAATGATTGATCTTGGCATGCTTCAATATTGTCTACGTGCAGATTTTTTGTAGTATTACAATTATGGGCACTCAATTTTTATATTTCAAACAAAATATGACAAATATTTTTTAGATAAATTAAAAATGAATAATTATAATCCAATAGCTACACTTATGGAAGTTGTTACAAAATATCAACTAACAATGATTCATCACTGGTTAATGAAATAGTGTATCAATAATGAGTAGGTAGTTTGTTTATCTTATTACTACTAGACCAAATTTATGTTTTGAATTTAAATCTCACTTTATGGATAAATCACATCAATAACATTAGAAAGCTACAAATAATTCTATTATATATGTCAAAGTTACTCTTGTCTTTGGCATTATGCATAATCAATTTTTTTAATTTTGTGCCAATAGGATATACTGATTCAGATTGGGATTAGTTGATTCTAGAAAGTCTATAACACATTATGTAATCACTCTTGGTTCAAGAGCCTTTTCATAGCTAAGTAAGATTCATAATATAGTAGCATTGTCTTCTACTTAAGTAGAATACAAATCATTTTTTAGTTTACGTAGAGAGTTTATATGGATTCATGCAATATTGGAGGATATTCAACTTGATTCATTATCATTTATACCTATCTTCTATGATAACTAGAGTGTGCTAAATATGGTGAAGAACCTGCTAACCAAATTTGAATTTTAGTCAAATTGGGTCAATCTCTAAATTTTTAAACTTTTGAAGAATGTTTCAATATGTCCTATGGGTGTGTCATGTTGTTCTATCATCTTACTTATCCTTGCTCCAACCTTGGTTTAAGCTCATCTCCCTTGTAATTGCCTATTCAACTAAAGTCAAAGTTGGTCAACCCTAGTAAAACATTTTAAAAGGTCCAAATTATCTTGAAAATATCCTAATATGGTCATTTAGGTGTTCTAAGGTGTTTTCAAGTCATTAATTTATCTTTTACCATCTTTCATATGTCAAATATGCCTTTTGGCCACATTTTTAGCACAATAAAGGACCTGTATAGACTTTAAAGGGAGAAAATTTATCACCAAGCTTGATACTAACATGTATGAGGTTATAAGATGTCAGGATTGGTCAGTCCAAAAAGTAGTTATATGCATAAGAATGAATTTTTTTCCTTAAAAATAGGCCATTAATGACACTTGTACAGACTTGGGAAATCCACCTTCAAAAAAATGTGGGATAATGTCTATTAGGATACTTAAAGTCTTATCCATGATTGTTTAGTATAAAAATTATCAAAAAATCAATTTTTGCTTCTACTACTTTCTTGTCTTTGCAAGCAAATGAAGGTTCACTTTGCATGCTTTGTATAAACCAGACAGGTGGAATTAAGAGGAGTGATATTGGGGGTTGAAATGGTTCTAAGTGTACTTAAAATTAATGTAAATAATATTCATTTTTTTAGCTTCCCCTTTATGAACCATCACTAATAATCCAGTCAGTTTTTTATGTTTCTTCATCTAAGAGGCGCCCCTGTTTGAGTTAATTTTTGAATAGTTTGATTTATTTTGACAAGTTGGATTGTTTTCCATGATTATAAAATATATTAATATGTTATAAATCACAATTTTATCATAAATATCAACAAATTTAAAAGAAGCCTCTTTTAGGCTTGGTTGGTTTGAAAATTGCCCACTCTTTATGCACTTATAGGTGCCTTGAAGGAGTTTTTTTTCCCACCTAAGAATGAAGGAATTGAGTGTTGTTTTAATTTTTTTTAAATATGAGAGTGCCTTTTATATACAAGGTAGAGGCCTTGAATCAATAAAAATGCATTCCCCCTTATAAGATCAAACTTGTTGAGAATCACCATCTACAAGTGGTACCATAGAATACAAATGTGCATTCTAGAGGTGTTTAAATAGTTGATGAAATATATTTGAGGTTAATTTATATATAAATGTATAAATATAATTCTTGATGGTGTTAAATTGGCAAGAGAAGTGTCAAAACAATGAATGAAATGTTAGACTAATGTTTCAAGGTTGTTGTCCCTAAAGAAGGAAAATAAAGGACTAGAGGGTTTTATAATTATCTCACACTATGATGGAAATAACTTTTGAAGACTCCAAGTTTTTAAATATTTTATCCCTTGGTATAGGTAAAACCCTTTCCAAGTTATAATATCAAATTCCATATGGAGTATAGAGCTTCTCAAGGTCCAAAAGTGCTCCTAAAACACTGATTTGCTCAGTGTTGTCTATAGGAAAGTGATTCAAGAGACATTTCTACCCACGATCAATCTCAAACCATATTTTGTGTTTGGATAGTCTTAATGTTGGGAAATTAACATTTCAAATCCGAAAATATCATTAGGGAGGTTAATCCATATTTCTTTATACTCATTCACTCATACCTTATCCATACATATCCCAAAATTAACACCTATAGTAGGTGTATCAAATGGTGAGGTAGGAGGTTAATGTTTTGACTTTGTATTGAGTATTCAAGGTGAGTAAAAGGTATAAAGTTTTTTTTTTGAATTTATGACCTTCATGTAAATTAAAATCATCATCAAACAAGTTCTAAACACCCCCCATGACAACTTATAATAGACTTCAAACTTTGTTTTAGTCCCAGACAATGAGAAGTAAAGGTGTCTAGGTTGGCTTTAAAATCCAATAAAGGTGAATATAGTGGTAATAAGAACATATAGTAGTTTATAAACCTTAAATCATCCCTGATCATATTAATTATACCTAATTCAAGTCGTGACTACCTATAGGTTAGGCTACAAGCATGACCATATACACATTAACCTAGGCAACTTTGTGCAAAAAAGAGAGTGGTGTCTTAGAAGATCATAAAGAAGATATGGTGATTATAAATACATGAAATGATCCTAAAAAAACCTAAATTATTCCCCCACACCTCAAACAAGTTCAAGCAACCTCATTTTCACCTATAACAAGGTTCCCAAAAGCAAGTCCCAGTCCATGATAGGTAGAGGTAGTTTTGGAGAAGTATGTGCATTAGAATGGTAGGTTGGAGTGAAAAATAAGTATGAAATTTAAAGGGTGATGTTTATACCTTGTAAATTCTATATAAAATGAGAAAAATCAAATAAAAAGGCTCAAATAGATAAAACATAGTCAATGTCTCAAACCATGCATATAGTCCATTGTTGACAAGTCTACCTAAAGAGATTGAGTAGTTTGAAGGTCTAAATATAGGATTTAGGTGTTCATATTTGGTAAAAAACATCATAGTGACCTATAAATTCACCTTAAATGATTGTATTTTATGAAAAAGAATGGGAACATGCCCCTATTCTATCTTAGAGATAGATCACTTTGCCTTTGTACCTAAGACTACTTTTTTGGAATATGTGCTCAGATGGTGCACCAAAATGTGTGGGAGACTTTTCATTGGGTCTAATGAGTTATATTACATATATAAAAACATTAAAAGGTAGTATAAGAGTATGTAATCTCAATAGGTTATAGTCATGCATGAGGGAAACCCTTAAGCCTAGAAGCCAAATTGAGGGTCATATGCATCTTAAAAATTTTCAAAGATTTACACTTGGATAATTCATGATTTAAAAGGTATAATGGATGTTTAAAAACCATTGGAGTGAATATTAATCCATCATATGGGCATGTTGATTCTAAATCTATAAGTAGGCCTAGTAGACCTAATCTAGGCCTAACGCCTAAAGGAGAGTCCTATCACTTTTAAGGATATGTAGGCTTTTATCCTAGTTGAAACATGTGAATAAAATTTGTATATATTTATTTAAACATTTATTTTGTATTAAATCCACCAAAATACCATTTTTTATGCTTGAGATAAATTCAAACCTTGAAAATTATATAGGAAGAGCATGACTAGCCATCTTGAGATACTAGTATCTCCAATGATGCTTTGCATGGGGACTCAATATGTTTTGTGATGTTAGGGAGGATCTCTAAGATTAATTTAGTTGTATTATTTTAGGACTTAAACTTGTATCTTTTATGAATGAAGGTTAATACCAGACACCTCTCTAAAACCCTTGTAAACCCTCACTATAAACCTGATTGGAGAAATGTTGCAATTAAAGTATCCAAATATAATTGAAATGAAATGAAACATAATTTAATATATATAGGACTATTTAGGGACTAGGGACCTAACACATGTGATTGGGGTATACTACACTTCTATAGATAGTGTAGAATAGGGATTTATTTGATATTTATTTGTGTTTTATAGGTGTGAGATGGTTTAAAAAGAACAAATCACCTTTTGGAGGTATATTAATACTTTTTATAAGTTTCCATTGTCATTTAATGAATTATTTAATCTCCTAAGTCTATCTTTCACCTCTTTCATTTTAGCTAGTCTAGTGGGTAGATAGTGAACACTTAAGAAAAAAGGGTGAAACTCCATTTGGGAATAATTTCAAGGCCTATTTGATGAAAATAATAATATTTAAACCATTAATAAGTTTCATACCTCCTTTTTCATGGATAAAATTGTAGAATTAGAAAGGTTTTGGGTGCCAAGTGTGAGAGGTGCATAAAAAGAAGTCATTTTGGGACTATCATGGATGATTATGCATGGATAAAAGAATAGGAATGATTAAATACTTATATAATTAATGTGAGGAATTTTTTGTAACCACTAATACTCAATTCCTTCATCATACCTAACCCTATGTATCGGTGAAGTAGTTTTGTGAAGCCAAATCGTAAAGATAATGTTCTGTGTAAGGAAAAGAGCTTTTAGGCCACTTTGTAAGAGTTTGTGTATTTGAGATGATAGTTTTAGCTCTTAATATTTCATTAATAACCCAATATCTCTAATAAATTCACAAATAACTAATATTTTCAATTTTACAAGTGTCTCTATGACTCTTGAGCTTCTCTTTCTCTCTCCCCTCTCACAATTTCTATAAATTCTAGCCTTTTTGGATATTGTATAGATATATCCATATAGGTATGGTGAATCCCTACCAAAATTTTGATGTGAGATAATAAATATGTATTTTTTTATCTCATTAAATATTTAATTAAGTGCACATGATGTTTTTTTGTCTTGTGTAACTATATATTTGCTTACCTTTACATGTTACTCTTCCTAGTGCCTTGTGTGTTTTAGAAACTCTCTTTTGTAGGTCAACAAGAAGTGTCTTATTGAAGTGTAGTATATTGAGTAGTATATTAAATTATGTTTTTTATAATTCCTATTATCAAATTCCTTCTACCCTAGGCTCTCTTTAAAACCCCATGCTTGAAATATTGATGTGAAAGAGAAGATTGTCATTGGATGAAGTGTATGTGCATACTTATTCTTAGTTCTAAGTGCATGTTAAATGGTGTGATTAGAAAAAATATTTGGTGTATCACCTCCCATATATTAAATTTAATTTCATATATTCTTATCCCTTTTAATCCCCCAAGTGTTACTAGTAGGATTGATCAAATTGGTACATCAAGGGGAACTAGCCCCAAATCTAGAAATCCACAACAAAGTTAGGTTACCCATAGCCATAAGGTGGTTCCATTGTGAAAATTAAATGAGGATATACTTTTCATATCCTCAAGGGGTTAAATTTCAAGTGTAAATAGTTTTTAGTATGCCTAATGGGGATCTTGTTCTAAGATCTTAAGGATTTTTGGTGTTATCCTCAAGATAGAAGCTTTGGAGGCAATTTCACTAAGCACCAATGAAGACTCAAAGCATAAATATACCAGTTAAGTAGTCAAACTACTATAATTAAATTTATTTTCTTTTTATATGGTCTTCTCATGAGTGATTCATAGATAGTTTTGATGTTGAGTTTTTCTTAATACGAGTTGGGGAGACATATCCTTCTTTGCCTATTCTTCCTCAATATGAAAAATTACTTATACAAACTTGTCATGATCCCTATCAATCCTATGTTTCCTATAATTATACATATCAAGCTTGTGCTTCACCTACTACACCTAGTTCCTCTCCAATTCATTCCATTTCAAGTTATAAGAAGACTCTCATTGGATATAAAGACTACATGTTAGACCTTGATACTATAAATGGTTGTGGTCAAGTCATCCCTAGTGATTATATCAAAAGTGTGAGAGATTCTTTGGAGAAATTCAAGGGAGAATGGATTCCTATAGAGAGATCTATTTGGAAAGTTATTTGTAATGAGATGCTTAATGTTTGTGGCCTAATTTTCCACCTAGAAGAGAGGTTGAGAGCTCATGAACCAACTAAGTCTTGGAAGACCCAATATATTCCACATCAACCTTAAAGTGTGTCAACTATGCCTTTCAAAGATACTAATCCAACCATGTTTAAAAATACCCCAAGTCCTTTTGAGCAGGTTGACTTATTTCAAGAATATTTAAAAAAAGGAAGATTGAGTTTTAGACTCATCTTAACAAGGAGATTGAATTGGCCAAACAAATTTTAGGGCAATCCATCATGGTAGTAAAAAATTAACTCTCTAAACCTAATTTTCCAATTTGGAATCAAGATGCCAAGCCCAAGGAAACCCCAAGTTTTTGAAACCTATCATTTACTCCTTTATTTGTATCTCAACCTCATAAATAATTGTCTAAGCATAGATTATTTTGATGGAAAGAGGTAGTGGTAGCTTGTGAAGATAAGAACAAGAGATGTTTAAGTGGAGAAGTTGGAAGTGGAGAGAAACTCGAAACTAATAAAATACCTCCCACCCATCATCAAGAATCCAATGAACCCATCTTTCCACCTCCTATAGATGATCCATTTTGCCCTTCTAATGTTGTGGATTGCATTGCTCCTTAGGAGCCTTCTTGGGCTAATATTCCTAGTTTTTAGATTCTTAGTATTGGAATGAATAAGAGGGATAATGAGATTGATGTTTTATATTGGATTGAAGATGAAGAGGATTTGACTACTAGTGAGGAGACATCAAATTGTGATGATGAGGAAAAGGATCCTCCTTGTGTTGAAGAAAAGGTCTTAAAAGAGGTTCTTATGGAACCCAAAGGAGAAAATGAAGGATCCTCACTTGTTCTTCCTCTTCATGATGCTAAGAATTAAAATGATGATGACTTGAGGTAGAAATTTGAGTACATATGTTGTAATGTCCCTTACTTAGGGGCTCCTTTTTTTTGCAAAAGCTTTGATACCACTGTAATATCCCCTTCAAATAGGTAATATAGAAATACAATAGTTTTGAACAAAGATACACTTTTTGCCAAAATAATTTCAAATAAATAAATAAATCACATAATAGTCTCTCAATGGCAAATCACAGATCTTATCACTTGTTCTTCTATATGATTACACAATTGAGTATCTGTCATATAAATAATATAATATGAAATATTCTATCTTAAAACCTAGGCTTTGGCAAATCTGGAAATTGAGCTTGAATCTAGAAATTCTATCTTAGCCTGCTGTGTCAAACACACAGTCACTGGCATCGGTTGATATATTGCCGACATTAGTCTCTGTCAGTCCTTCTCTGCCGACGTCGGTCTTCAGTCGGTCGATGTCGATCACTAGGGATCTCTTCCTGTCGATGTCAGTATCTACGTGGAACTGTACCTACCAATTTTGGTTTCTGTGTGAATCTATACAGATCTGTATGGACTTCATACGAAGCTAGTGAACTAGGGATTGATTCCGCACATGACCATACCAAAATAAAGGCACTCTGCTGCATGTTAAATATCTCTAAATAATAGGAGCTCAGGCCCAATGTGTCTAAAATAACTTGAATGAAAACCAAATGTAGAAATTCTATGAATCAAAGTCAAGCCAAGCTCCATTATGACCCTCTATCCATCCTATTAGCCTACGAAGGTCACATAATAGGCTAATCATCAAGTCTGTCAATGTCCACAAAAAAGGGGACATGACAATCCACCCCTCTAGAAATTGCTTGTCCCCAAGCAATCTCAGAACAATGAACCACTCAATCCACCTGGATCCTAAATGTAGTTATGCTCTACATAGTTTTAAATCAATGCAAGTACCTGCAACATCATCAAAAGTAGAACAAAGAGGAACCCATAATCAAATTGGCAAATGCAACTCAATTAAACTCTAAGAGCACAACTACCATAGTCAAGAACACATGAGAACCAAACTCTTGAAGCATCATAACCCAAGTAGAATGGACAAATAAAAATACCAATTCCATCTGCAAGAGATGGTGCCAATCCATCCCATAATTGATCCCTCTATAAAGGTGGCATGACCAATTATACCACACTATCATCAGCGTGAGAAAAATCAATATTGAGACTCGACTCCACTGGTATCTCAAACTCATCAGAATCAAGTACTTCCAAATCTTGAACATGTGTGTCAACATCAACAACATGCTCCTCAGCAATAACTATAGGAATGTACTCACCACCAACCACCTCAATATACAAATGAACTAGGTCTGGGGCTGGTGAAGACTGCAAATGCTCTAACTCTATGGTCATCTCAGCCAAATGAAATTGTGACTCCTCATAAGCCAACTGCATACTTTCAAGAATCTCAGAAGTCACCTCGAACTGCTGAGTAAGTTCACTCACCTTATCTTCCTTGACCAATAATGCATCATACGTTGTGATGCCCCACTCCATAAGATAATCTCTATCAGCTACCAACTGCATATAATCCTATCTCAGAATCTGGATAGCCTCCCATTAAGAGTGGATCTCTGTCAAGGACAAATAATTGCCTCCCTACTCAATGCTAGTAGGAGAACCCCATCCATAAATTGCTAACAACTGATGAGCGGCATCGAAATTCTTGCAAGTGGTAGCAATGTCTCGCTCACTAACTCTCAGCTGACTAGACACACGGTGGCACTAGCTAGATTGTCTCCTACAATCCTCCTCTGATGCATGGTCTAAAAGAGTAGACTCAAAATCACTGATCTCTGGAGTACTACCATCCATACTCTGTGAATCAACTCCAAAGCACATATAAACATATGGAGTATCAACAACTATAGCATCGCTATCTAACTCTTCCATATCGAAAGAAAATACCATTGAAACTAAGTCCTCAAAACTGTCCACTGCATTCTCCTAGGTGTCATTTGCAATAATTGGATCCTGGGACTCTTCTACAATCTCTATCACAATTGAGAGATCATTAACCCTCAGTGCACTAACATCTGAGCACACCTCTACACTCTGAGTGTAAGCATCAGACTCATCCTCATCTTCACTATCTCCTATCTCATAATAATCATAATAATCATGGGACATGCTGCTCTCTTGTCTAAGTGATCTATAGTGCTCTCTCCTCAGCTTAACAAAGTGATCAAAAGACAACCTCCCCTGAACTTGTGGAGTTAATAACTCCCACTCATCCTTCGCTGTCATATACCGTGTGGATTTGTCTTTAGATGTAGGATATGAAAGAGATTCATTTAACCTCTTCAAACTTAGTTTCAGATTCTTCATATCATAGTCCCATTGTCTTTGAGTATATGAAGTCATCATGATTGACTAACTGATTCAACAAACTACCCAAACTACCCAACAGGATGGAAAGACATTAGCTATGATGTGCCCAACAGGATGGCAGGAATTTGGCTCTAATACCACTATAATGTCCCTTACTTAGGGGCTCCTTTTTTTTGAAAAAGCTCTGATACCACTGTAATATCCCCTTCAAACAGGGAATATAGAAATATAATAGTTCTGAACAAAGATACACTTTTTGCCAAAATAATTTCAAATAAATAAATAAATCACAATATAGTCTCTCAATGGCAAATCATAGATCTTATCACTTGTTCTTCTAGATGATTACACAATTGAGTATTTGTCATACAAATAAAATAATATGAAATATTCTGTCTTAAAACCTAGGCTTTGGCAAATCTGGAAGGTGAGCTTGAATCTGGAAATTCTGTCTTGGCCTGCTGTGTCGAACACACAGTCATCGATGTCGGTCAATATACTACCGATGTCAGTCTCTGTTAGTCCTTCTCTGCTGACGTTGGCAGTATATCGACTGATGGTGGTGACTCTATGTTCGACACAGTAGGCTGAGACATAATTTCTAGATTCAAGCTCAATTTATAGATTTTCCAAAGCCTAGGTTTTAAGACAGAATATTTCATATTATTTTATTTGTATGACAGATACTCAATTGTGTAATCATCTAGAAGAACAAGTGATAAGATCTATGATTTGCCATTGAGAGACTATATTGTGATTTATTTATTTATTTGAAATTATTTTTGCAAAAAGTGTATCTTTGTTCAGAACTATTGTATTTCTATATTCCCTGTTTCAAGAGTTTGGTTCTCATGTGTTCTTGACTATGGCAGTTGTGTTCTTAGAGTTTGGTTGAGTTGCATTCGCCAATTTGATACCATTGTAATGTCCCTTACTTAGGGGCTCTTTTTCTTCTACAATAGCTCTGATACCACTGTAATATCCCCTTCAAATAGGGAATATAGAAACACAAACAGTTCTGGACAAAGATACAATCATGCAGAATAAATTTCAGATAAACAATAAACCATAGTAAATATCTTTTCTGCCAATTAAATATCTTATCACTTGTTCAGATAATTAAAATTATAGTCTTATCTCATACATATAAAAGAATATTCAAATATGGTCTTAAAACCCTGATCTTCTATAAATCTGGAAATGAAACCTAAATTTTGGGATGGCTCAGATTTCTATGTCAAACACACAGTCATCGGCATCAGTCGATATACTGCCAACATCGGTCTCTGTCAGTCCTCTGTCGATGTCGGTCTTCAGTCGGCTGATGTCGGTCACTTGGGATCTCTGTCTGCCGAGGTTGGTGTCTGCGTGGATTTGTACGGACTTCGTACGGCCACCAATTAAGCACAACCTATCTATTTTCAACCCCTGATAGCTGAACAACCTGATCTCAAGAATATATGATTCTAATACATAAGATCTATATCTATATAACTTATTAGATCAAAAATAAATAAATAAATACCTAAAATACTGTGATAACTTCTGTGTGAAGCTATCTCTCAAATTTTTATACCTCTATATAACTTCTGTATGAAGCTATCTCTCAATTTGGCAATAAATCAGCTGATATCTCACAGCCTCTAAATCGCACACAATGAAGATTTGACATTCTCCACTGCAATGGAATCCTGGAACCCTTGGCTCAGTCTTCATAGAAGAATTCTTCAATATCAAAATCAATAATCATATGCATAATCAATAATGGCTTCCATGAGAAACCCTTATACCCTCAAGAAGATATGCTTTCCCTAATTAGGTTTTCTTAAATTAGAATTAGGGTTTCTAATTAAAAATAGGCTAAATAATTAATATTTGATTAAATCAATCAAATATTAATATCTCCCTCAATACATATCAGATCCTTGAACCATTCGAAGCTGGTTAACCAGGGAGTGATTCCGCACATGACCATACCAAAATAAAGGTGCTCTGCTGCATGTTAAATATCTCTAAATCATAGGAGCTTAGGCCCAATGTGTCTAAAATAACCTGAATGAAAACCAAATGTAGAAATTCTATGAATCAAAGTCAAGCCAAGCTCCATTATGACCCTCTATCCATCTTATTAGCCTATGAAGGTCACATAATAGGCTAATCATCAAGTCTATCAATGTCCACAAAAAAGGGGACATGACAATCCGCCCCTCTAGAAATTGCTTGTCCCCAAGCAATCTCAGAAAAACAAACCAATCAATCCACCTAAATCCCATATGTAGTTATGCTCTACACTACTGTTAATCAATGCAAGTACCTACAATATCATTAGAAGTAGAACAAAGAGGAACCCGTAATCAAATTGGCAAATGTAACTCAACCAAACTCTAAGAGCACAACTGCCATAGTCAAGAACACATGAGAACCAAACTCTCGAAGCATCATAACCCAAGTAGAATGGACAAATCAAACTGCCAATTCCATCTGCAAGTGATGGTGCCAATCCATCCCATAACTGATCCCTCTGTAAAGGTGGCACTATCAACTGTACCACACTGTCATCTATGTGAGAAGAATCAATATGGAGACTTGGCTCCACTGGTATCCCAAACTCATCAGGACCAGGTACTCCCAAATCTTGAATATGTGTGTCAGCCACAACAACATGCTCCTCATCAGTAGCTACAAAAACATACTCATCATCAATACTCAATGTACTAACCTCTGAGTATACCTCCACACTTTGAATGCAAGCATCAGACTCATCCTCACTGTCTAACACCTGAGATGAACTCACCTTAAGACAAAGCTCATCCACAATATCCTCAACTGCTCCTACCTATGAAGATAATGTAGATAAATCATTACATGAAGATGTGTTAATGTCTCCCTATACTGGATCATCATGTCTGTCAAACTCATCATTCAAGTTTCTACATGTCATAGGGAAAGTACTATGATCCTTAGGCCTATCAATTAAACTCTTTAACCACATACTAGCCATAGGTGAGACATTTTCCTCTTTTATCTAGACATACCATAAATCTTCTGCCAAAAGTTTAGAAATTTTATCCTCCTCCTCAAACAAGATTGTGAACATGATAGAGTGCATTGATGCTAATACATCACTGGAATGAAACTCATATAAAATATTCCAAAACATTTTAAACATCCTATGAATGTCACCAACACAACCTACTAACATCATAATGTTTTCAAATCCATACCTTGCAAATGTGTCAAGTAATCTTTCCCTCTTTGAGAAATGATTGTCTCTAATGTCATCCAACTTTTCAAAGCTTTTTACCATGGCGTGAAGTACCTCTCTCATAATCTGATCATCATAAAAATTAAAGCCAGCTATTATCCTCATTATTTCACTAATGCAAGAGAGAGTTGCATGTCTTACCACCTCATCATTATGTCTTAATAATCGGGGCTTCACCAACGAACCAAATACTGGAGATAACGTTGTTTGCATATCATAATAATTTGATTGATCAACCTTGCCTAAATAAGTTTCTAACTCCTCCAAAGTTTTAAGTATGTCATCTGCTTGCTGAAATGGATTATCTAACTTCTTCTTTGCATTGTGCATTATTTCTTCCAAATATTTGATACCTGTTAAAGCCATACTGATAACCAAACTACCGAGCAAGATGGCAGGACATCGGCTCTGATCTACCCAATAGGATGGCAGGATTTTAGCTCTGATCTACCCAACAGGATGGCAGGAATTTGGCTCTGATACCACTGTAATGTCCCTTACTTAGGGGCTCTTTTTTTTTTTCAATAGCTCTGATACCACTATAATATCCCCTTCAAATAGGGAATATAGAAACACAAACAGTTCTTGACAAAGATACAATCTTGCAAAATAAATTTCAGATAAACAATAAACCATAGTAAATATCTTATCTACCAATCAAATATCTTATCACTTGTTTAGATAATTACAATTATAATCTTATCTCATACATATAAAATAATATTCAAATATGGTCTTAAAACCTTGATCTTCTACAAATCTAGAAATGAAACCTAAATTTTGGGATGGCTCAGATTTCTATGTCAAACACACAGTCACCAGCGTCGGTCGATATACTACCGACGTCGGTCTCTGTTGGTCCTTCTCTGCCAACGTCGGTCTTCAGTTGGCCGATGTCGATCACTGGGGATCTTTGTCTGCCGAGGTCAGTGTCTGCATGGATTTGTATGGACCTGTACGGACTTTGTACGGCTACCAATTAAGCACAACCTATCTATTTTCAACCCCTGATAGTTGAACAACCTGATCTCAAGAATATATGATTCTAATATAGAAGATCTATATCTGTATAACTTATTGGATCAAAACTAAATAAATAAATACCTGAAATATTGTGATAACTTCTGTGTGAAGCTATCTCTCAAATCTGTATACCTCTATGATAACTTCTATATGAAGTTATCTCTCAATTTGGCAATAAATTAGCTGATATCTCACAGCCTCTAAATTGCACACAATGAAGAGTTGATGTTCTCCATTGCAATGGAATCTTGGAACCCTTGGCTCAGTATTCACAAAAGAATTCTTCAATATCAAAATCAATAATCATATGCATAATCAATAATAGCCTCCATGAGAAACCCTTATACCCTCAAAAAGATATGTTTGCCCTAATTAGGGTTTCTTAAATTAGAATTAGGGTTTCTAATTAAAAATAGGCTAAATAATTAATATTTGATTAAATCAATCAAATATTAATATCTCCCTCAATAAATATCAAATCCTCGAACCGTTCAAAGCTAGTGAACCAGGGAGTGATTTTGCACATGACCATACCAAAATAAAGGCACTCTGTTGCATGTTAAATATCTCTAAATAATAGGAGCTTAGGCCCAATGTGTCTAAAATAACTTGAATGAAAACCAAATGTAGAAATTTTGTGAATCAAAGTTAAGCCAAGCCCCATTATGACCCTCTATCCATCCTATTAGCCTACGAAGGTCGCATAATAGGCTAATCATCAAGTCTGTCAATGTCCACAAAAAAGGGGACATGACAAAAATATGTCACTGGGGATCTCTTCCTGCTGATGTCGGTATCTGCATGGATCTGTACCTACCGATGTCAATTTCTATATGAATCTTTACAGATCTATATGAACTCCGTACGGCTACCAATAAAGCACACCCTATTCGTTTCAACCCCTGATCTGAAGATATCTGGCTCTAATACAGAAGATCTATATCTATATAACTTATTGAATCAAAACTAAATAAAGAAAATACCTGGAAAGCTCTATGATAACTTCTGTATGAAGTTACCTCTCAAAATTGTAAACCTCTGTGATAACTTCTGTATGAAGCTATCTCTCAATTTGGTAATAGATCAGCTGATATTTCATAGCCTCTAAATCACACAAAATGAAGAGTTGACGTTCTCCACTGCAATGGAATCCTGTAACCCTTGGCTTAGTCTTCATAGAAGAATTCTTCAATATCAAAATCAATAATCATATGCATAATCAATAATGGCCTCCATGAGAAACCCTTATACCCTCAAAAAGATGTGCTTTCCCTAATTAGGGTTTTCTTAAATTAGAATTAGGGTTTCATAATTAAAAATAGACTAAATAATTAATATTTGATTAAGTCAATTAAATATTAATATCTCCCTCAATACATGTCAGATCCTCGAACCGTTCAAAGCTAGTGAACCAGGGAGTGATTCCACACATGACCATACCAAAATAAAGGTACTCCACTACATGTTAAATATCTCTAAATAATAGGAGCTCATGCCCAATGTGTCTGAAATAACTTGAATGAAAACCAAATGTATAAATTGTGTGAAACAAAGTCAATTAAAGCTCCATTATGACCATCTATCCATCCTATTAGCCTACAAAGGTCACATAATAGGCTAATCATCAAGTCTGTCAATGTCCATGAAAAAGGGGACATGACAATCTGCCCCTCTATAAATTGCTTGTCCCCAAGTAATCTCAGAATAATGAACCACTCGATCCACCTGGATCCCAAATGTAGTTATGCTTTGCATAGCTGTAAATCAATGCAAGTACTTGCAACATCATCAGAAGTAGAACAAAGAGGAACCCATAATCAAATTGGCAAATGCAACTCAACCAAACTCTAAGAGCACAACTACCATAGTCAAGAACACATGATAACCAAACTCTTGAAATAGGGAATATAGAAATACAATAGTTTTGAACAAAGATACACTTTTTGCCAAAATATTTTCAAATAAATAAATAAATCACAATATAGTCTCTCAATGGCAAATCACAGATCTTATCACTTGTTATTCTAGATGATTACACAATTGAGTATCTGTCATACAAATAAAATAATATGAAATATTTTGTCTTAAAACCTAGGCTTTGGCAAATCTGGAAATTGAGCTTGAATATGGAAATTCTATCTCGGCCTACTATGTTGAACACACAGTCACTGGCATTGGTCGATATACTGTCGACATCAGTCTTCAGTCAGCTGATGTCAGTCATTGGGGATCTCTTCCTACTGATGTTAGTATCTGCATGGATCTATACTAGATGATGTCATTTTTTGTGCAAATCTATATGGATCTGTACAGACTCCATACGGCCACCAATAAAGCACACCCTATTCGTCTCAACCCCTGATCTGAAGATATCTAGCTCTAATATAGAATATCTATATCTGTATAACTTATTGAATCAAAACTAAATAAATAAAATACTTGGAAAGCTCTGTGACAACTTTTGTATGAAGTTACCTCTCAAATTTGTAAACCTCTGTGATAACTTCTGTATGAAGCTATCTCTCAATTTGGCAATAGATCAGCTAATATTTCACAGCCTCTGAATCACACACAATGAAGAGTTGACATTATCCACTGCAATGGAATCTTGGAACCCTTGGCTCAGTCTTCACAGAAGAATTCTTCAATATCAAAATCAATAATCATATGCATAATCAATAATGGCCTCCATGAGAAACCCTTATACCCTCAAAAAGATGTGCTTGCCCTAATTAGGGTTTTCTTAAATTAGAATTAGGGTTTCATAATTAAAAATAGACTAAATAATTAATATTTTATTAAATCAATCAAATATTAATATCTCCCTCAATACATGTCGGATCCTCGAACCATTCAAAGCTAGTGAACCAGGGAGTGATTCCACACATGACCATATCAAAATAAAGGCACTCCGCTACATGTTAAATATCTGTAAATAATAGGAGCTCAGACTAAATGTGTCTGAAATAACCTGAATGAAAACCAAATGTATAAATTCTATGAATCAAAGTCAAGCCAAGCTCTATTATGACCCTCTATCCATCCTATTAGCCTACGAAGGTCACATAATAAGCTAATCATCAAGTCTGTCAATGTCCACGAAAATGGGGACATGACATATGCAATGAAGTTGAAGGCCTCAAGGGGCCTAAAATTCCTTTGGAGCTGACTACAAGCCATGGTAAACAAGATCAAGTGTCTTGAAAGTAAGATATGTGGCAGACCTATATGCAATTGTTCAAAGAGTATGAAGAATGTTAGAAGACAAAACTCATAGTGAGATAAGCCCAAGATGTTATAAATCATGCATATATTTAGGAACATCATCATCAATAGAGTATATCTTATGATGAAGCACTCTATGATGATCTTGAGCCTTCTGAGAATGGTTCAAAAGTTGATCATGGAACCACCTATGAAGTTACTCCCAAAAACATCAAGGAAGAGCTTGAGAAAGAAACACTACTAAAAATCTATGACACAACACTTCTTGAAGATTTTTAAGAGTATATAAAAAAGAGAAGCACAATGAAGTCTTCCAAGAATGTATAGACTTACAAGAGGCTATCCCCTTCATAGTCATGAAAATATACCATAATGAGACAAAAGGATAGGAGTATGAGGCTTGTTTCTAAGGTCAAGAAGACTTCATCTACCTTGGATAGTTGTGAGATATGACTCCATAAAATGACATGCCAAGCTAAGGAGCAAAAAGGAAATATGAGTCATCTAACACCACATCCAAAAATAGGCATGCTTGGCATCTTCATTCATCTAGTGAGGAAAAAGATTCAAGGTACTTCCCTTTTGATCTAGGAAGGGAGGTATGTTTAAGTTGAATTCACATAATTAGTTTCCTTTCTACTTTGTCTTGTTTTCCCTAAGTTCTTAATAGTAAAAGTATGTCTTTGCTTTGTGTGTTTACTTTGGTCTTGTTGTGTGTTGTCTTTCCTTTGTGTGTTTTGAGGTAAATAAATTGTATTATTAGTCAATTCAAGGTATTCTACTACTATTTTCAAGTGAATTTTGAGTCCCTTTTCCCAATAGATAGGGTAAGGCTATTGGTCCTTAACATAGGCAAGCATGTTACCCCTAGGAATTACCAAAAGTGTTGACCAAATTTAAATTTTAGTTAAATTGGGTCAACCCCTACATTTTTATACTTTTTAATAAGGTTTCCATATGTCCTATGGGTGTTTCATGTTTGTCTATCATCTTACTTATCTTTGCTCCAGCCTTGGTTTAAGCTCATCTCCCTTATAATTACCTAGTCAACCAAAGTCAAAGTTGGTCAACCTTATTCAAACATGGTCAATGGTACAAATTATCTTTAAAATGTCCTAATATGGTCATTTAGGTGTTCTAAAGTGTCTTAAAGTCATTAATTTATCCTTTATCATGTTTCATATGTCAAATATGTCTTTTGACCACATTTTTAGCATAATAAATGACTTATACAAACTTTCAAGCAAGGAAATTTGTCACAAATATGAATCATAACATGGAAGAGGTCAAAATATGTCAATATTAGTCAGAATTCAGTCATAGAAGTAGTTATATGTATAAGAAGGTAGTTTTTCTTTGAAAATAGGTCATTAATGACACTTATATGGACTTGGGAAGTCCACCTTCAGAAAAAAACATGGGATAGTGTCTCTTTAGATCCATAAAGTCATTTCCACATAATTTTTGTAGAAAAAATATCAAAAAATCCATTTTTGCTTTTGCTCCTTCTTTCTTGTCCTTGTAAGAAAATAAAGGTTCACATTGAATGTTTAGTACAAGATGTATAGGTGGATTTAGGAGGAGTGAACTTGGGAGTTGAAATATATCTAAGTGTACTTAAAATTAATATAAATAAGTTTCATTTTGGTGCTTATCCTTTATGAACCATAATTAAGAGGCTAGGTAACTTTGTATGCTTCTTCATCTAAGAGGGGTCCCTGTTTGAGTTAGTTTTTGAATAGTTTGATTTATTTTGTCAATTTGGATTGTTTTCCTTGATTATCAGAGCTTTCCATAGCTTATCCATCACCATTATATGATAAATATTAAAAAAATTCAAAGAAGCCTCATCTAAGCTTGGTTGATTTGCAAATTACCTACTCTTTATGCACATATAGGTGTCTTGAAGGAGTTTTTCTTACACATGAGAATGAAGGAATGGAGTGTTTGTTTTTAGTTTTAAAAACTATTAAGTAAATTTTATAGTGAAGTCATAGGAATTTAAGTAATAAATATGCATTCCCCCTTATAAGATCAGACTTGCTAAGAATCACCATCTACAGGTGGTACCACATAATAAAAATGTGCCTTCTAGAGGTGTTTAAATAGCTGATCAAATCCATTTGAGGTTATTTTATATATAAAGGTATCAAAATGATTATTGATGGTGTTAAAATGAAAAGAGAAGTGTCAAAAAAATTAATGTAAGGCTAGATAGATGTTTCAAGCCTATTGTCCCTAAAGAAGGAAAATAAAGGGCCAGAGGGTTTTATAATTATCTCACACCATTATGGGAATAACTTTTGAAGACTCCAAGTTTGTACATATTTTATCCCTTGGTATACATAATACCCTTGCCAAGTTATAATATAAGATGCAATATGGAGGATAGAGTTTCTCAAGGTCTAAAAGTGCTCCTGAAACACTGATTTGCTTAGTGTTATCCATAGGAAAGTGATTCAAAATACCTTTCTACTCATGTCCACTCTCAAGCCATGTTTTATGTTTGGATACTATTAATGATGGGAAAGAAAGATTAAAAATCCAAAAATATCATTAGGGAGGTTAATCCACTTTTATTTATCCTCATTCACTCATACCCTATCCATATTGATCCCAAAATCAATACCTATAGCAAGTGTATCAAATAGTGAGGTAGGAGGTTGATGTTTTGACATTGTCTTGAGTATTCAAGGTGATTAGAAGGTATAAGGTTTTTTTTTTTTACTCTAGGACCTTAATTTAAACTCAAATAATCATCAAACAAGTTCTAAACACTACCATGACAACCTATAATAGAGATAAAACTCTGTGTCAGTCCCAAACAGTGAGGATTAAAAGTGTCTAGGTGGGATTTCAAATCTAATAAAGGTGAATCTAGTGGGAATAAGCACATATAGTAGGTTTTTAACTTCAAATAATCCTTGATAATCTTAACTATACTTAATTCAAGCTATGATAACCTATAGGTTAGGCTACAAAAAGGGTCATATGCACCTTAACCTAGGCAACTTTGTGCAAAGAAGAGAATGGTGTCTTAAAAGCTCTTGAATAAGATATGGTGATTATAAATACATGGTAGTAGAATATACATACCTTAATTATTCTCCCACACCTCAAAAAAGTTTAAGCAACCTAATTTTTACCTACAATAGGGTTTTCAAAAGCAAGTTCCAATCTATGATAGGCAGAGGTAGTTTTGGAGAAGGAGGTGCATTGGCATGGTAGGTTGGAGTGAAAAACAAGTATAAAACTTCAAGGGTGATTTTTATACCTTGTAAATCTTGTATATGAGTACAATAAAATAAAATGGCTCAAAAAGATAAAGCATAATCAATGTCTCAAACCCCGTATATAGTTCATTGTTGACAAGTCTGCTTGAAGAGATTGAGTAGTTTGAAGGTCTAAATATTGTTCTTAAGTGTAAAAATTTGGTAAAAATAATATTTGTGACCTATAAAATCACCTTAAATTATTGTTTTTTGTGAAAAATAAGGGTAACATACCCTGTTCTATCTTAGAGATAGATCACTTTGCCTTTGCACCCAAGACTGCATTTTTGGAATATGTGATAAGATGGTAGACAAAAAGTCATGTGATACTTTTCATAGGGTCTAATTATTTTTATTACATATATAAAAACATGAAAAGGTAGAATAGGAGGATGGAAACTCAATAGGTTACAATCATGTATGAGGGAAACCCTTAGGACTAGAAGGCAAATTAAGAGTCATATTTATCTTCAACCTTATCAAAGCTTTCCACTTGGCTAATTCATTATTTAAAAGGTATAATGGATGTTTCCAATCCATCATAGGGTATAGTAATCCATTAGAGTGGAATGTTGAGTTCAAATCTAAAAGTAGGCCTAGTAGACCCAATCTAAGCCTAACACCTAAAGAAGAGTCGAATCACTTTTGGGGATAATTAGGATTTGAAACTAGTTGAAACATGTGACTAAAATGTGGATAGATGTATTTAAACCTTTATTTTGTAGTAAATCCACTAAAATACCATTTTTGTGCTTGAGATGCAATCAGAACCTATAAACTATATAGGAAGAGCATGAATGGCCATCTTGAGATGCTGGTATCTAACATGATGCTTTGCATGGGGACTCAAGATGTTTGGGGATGTTATGGAGGGTTTATAATATTCCTTCAATGTAATTACTTTAGGACTTAAATGTGAAACTTTTATGAATGAAGGTTAAGACTAGACACCTTTCTAAAATCCTTGTAAATCCTTACTATAGACTTGATTAGAGAAATGTTTCAATTTAAGCATTCAAATGAAATGGAAATGTCATGAAAACAACTTTAATTTATATAGGACTCTTTTAGTACATGACACATGTGATTGGGGTGTACTATACTTGTATAGATAATGCAAAATAGGGATTTATTTAACATTTTTATGTGTTTTGTAGGTGTGAGAATGTTTCAAAAGATCAAATCACCTTTTGGAGGCATATTGAGACTTTTTATAAGTCTCCATGGTAATTTTATGAAGTTTTTAAGCTATTAATTCTATTTTATACCTCTCTCATTTCAGCCAGTCTAGTGAGTAGATAGTGAACACTTAGGAAAAAAGGGTGAAACTCCATTTCAAAAGCATTTTAAGGCCTATTTGATGAAATTTATAATATTTAAACTCTTGAAAACTGTCATCACTCCTTGTGTATGGATCATATTGTAGAATTGGAAAGGTTTTTGTTGTCATGTGTGAGAGGTGCATGGAAAGAATTCATTTTGGGATTGTCATGGATGATTGTGCATGGCTAGAATAATAGAAATGATAAGAGACTAATACAATACATTTGAGGGATTATTTGTAACCCCTCCTACTTATATCCATCATCATAACTGAACCTATGTAGTGGTGAAGTATTTTTGTGAAGGCAAATCATAAAGTTAGTTTTTTGTGCAAGGAAAAGAGTTTTTAAGCCACTTTTCAAAAGTTTGATGATTTAAAATGACACTTGTAGCTCTTGATATTGCATGTCTCTCCCCATATATATTACATGCACAAATAATTGATATTTTTAGTTTGACAAGTGTCTCTATGACTCTCTATCTTCTCTTTCTCTCTCTCCTCTCATAATTTCTATAAATATTAGCCTTTTTGGCTATTATATAGATCTTTCCACTTGGGTATAGCAAAGACCTACCAAATTTTTACCTTGACATAATAAATATAGTGTTTTTTACCTCATTTAATATTTCATTGAGTGAACATATTGGTTTTTAGTCTTGTACAAGTGTATTTTGGCTTACCTTCACATGTTACTCTTCTTAGTGCCTTGTGTGTTTTGGAATCTCTCTTTTGTAGGTTAGTAGGAAGTGCCTAATTGAGGTGTAGGTATAGTGAGTAGTCTATCAAATTATGTTTCTTATAAAGCCTATTTTATAATTCCTCTTAACCTAGGCTCTTCTCAAGACAACATTCTTGAAATATTGATGTGAAAGAGAAGATTTTTATTGGATGAAGTGTTTGTGCATACTTCTTCTTGGTTATAAGTGCATATTAAATTGTGTGAGTAGACAAAATATTTGTTTTATCACCTCCCATATATTATATTTAATTTCAGCTATTCTTATCCCTTTTCATCCCACAAAGTTTTAGTAGTAGTATTTATCGAAGTGGTACATCAAGGGGAACTAGCCCCAAATCTATAGATCCACCTCAAAGTTGGGTTACCCACAGCCCTAAGGTGGTTCCATTGTGCTAATTAAATGAGGAGAGACTTGTCATCTCCTCAATGGGTGAAATTGCAATTGACAATAGAATTCAATATTTCATGTTTGGTTAAATAACATTAAATATCATCATCACTACATCTAATAGTTAGTTTCTAATGAAAACAAATATCTTTAGTTTTGTCCTACCTATGAACAACCAAATGATATAATGAATAAACCTTTGTGTAAATAATTTTTTATAAAATTCTAAGATAATATTTGATTTATTAATTTATGGAGGGTATTAGAATAATTATTTATATGATCTTAATTTTCTTACTATTGTATGTGGTTATAGTATTAGAACCACATTATTTTAGTTTTTTCATAGGTAATCCTATTATTACCTATTATTGTGTGTTTATTTCAACTACCCCATTTTTTATAAGATTTTTATATTTATTTATATATTGGGATATAATTCTTCTTTATAACATCATGTATTCTTGATTCATTCATGTGTATTATAGTTATGTAATTTCTTTAAGTAATAGAAAGTGGTTTTAGAGACTTTATCATCTGTAAGTGAAGTACATGATATGAAATTATATGAGAAGTGAGATAAAATAATATTGATAAGAGATCATGAAAACATATGATAATATTTGAGATTCTTACTATTTGACTCTTCAGGAGGACACATCTTCCACAAGTACCACTATAACATTGAGTCAATAACATTATTTAATAATAAAAATGAGATATGGTATGAGAAAGAATGAGATGGGAATATGAAAGTGAGGTTACAAGTTATAAAGATTAAATTAATTTTCTTATTAAAATCTATTTGATATTAATAAATTTAGAAGTAAGATTTCACAAATTTATGTTATTCAAATTTTATTGTATATATAAATTGATTTACATTCCTATATATAATTAAGTTTCTATGATGTTTTAAAGACCTTTAACAATTAATAATTAAATTTCCCTCCTATACACCTAATGACTAGTATTATATTATACATTTCCCTTACAATTATACTTGTATGATTCTAATTTAACCTTCATGAAAGGTTAAAGGGTTGATTAGTTGAATTCTACATGTTTTAGTGTTAATGACACCTAGGGGTAATCTTACATTAGTGGTATGTCATATATTAGGGGCATACATTTATAGTGGGTCTTAAGTGATATCCTTCCTACTTTTAGTTTATCATATACATATACTTATTTTTACTATGCATATTTTTTATAGACTACATATTATGTGTAACCTAGATGCATTATGTATTCTCTTGTGTTCCCTATTATTTATTAATTCCATGCACGTATGTGCTTGTACATGTGTGTGAAGGTGTATATTTTTCCTATTGATTTATAATATATTATGTCCATAGAGTATCCTATAATAATCATGTCATGTAATTAATGTATTATCAATCATATTTTTTATCAATGGTTTATTATTATATGTATGGATTACTGGCTATTTTTAATTACATTTATTATATTATGTGATATACTATGTTTGGTGCCATAGTAATATCATTTATGTTAATAGTCATGTCATATTATGTTCATTTCCTACAATTACATGGCCTCAACCATGAATCTATTATGGGATCTACTACTATTATGTGTGTGCTTCATTGTTATATCTAGCCCATATAGAATAAAAATACTATATTGGGTCATAATAATCCTTTCCCCCTAATTTAATTGATAAGATAAAATCAAAATAAAAGAAAGAGGTGACAATCTATATTTCATTTACCAACTAACCACCATCAAGAGGGCTATTAATGGATACTGTCTTAGATTGCAAATTGAGGCTCAATAATACTTGAAAAAGGATACCACATAAGGTAATCCACTTATAAATATAACCTTTTTGTATTTAATAAAATAATTTAATCCATAAATATCCATAATGATTCAGTTTATAGGTGAAATTATCCTTTTTATTACCTAATAAATAGTTACTGTAGTTAAGAATGATCTAATACAAGTAGGTTAGTTAGGCCCAAAACTAAATATGCCACTATTCACCAAGATTCACAATCTTTTCTAACTTCTTACTCATATTCCTACACCAATTATGAACTCACTACCTAAGTATTCACACAAAACCTCTTAGTCTTAGACCTATAGGGAGCTCGATGATGTAAAATTCATGTTTAGGAGTTTCTCTAATGAGTTGGTTTATATTAGAATAAAACAAACACAAGCTCCTTAAAGATAATGTTTACATATTATCCAAGTATTTTACATTAATTATTATGGCTACTATTTAAAATACAAGCCTAATTTTGCACATATTAATTATTAGTCTACAAGGAAAAAATCTCCAAAGCTACATATTTTCCCAATTAGAAATCAACAATGATATTTGATGGACAAAACTCTCTTTCTCAACCTCCCCATAGGAAAGGTTAATTGTAGATACTTATAACACTTGAAATTAATATAGGATTTTGGGGAGAGAATTATATTTGTTCTTTTAATTAGAATTAATAACCATATGGAAGACACCAAGTCCATTGAGACCTATAACAAGATCTAAGAAAATATCCCTTTAAAATTTAATTGTCATAAACCTAACTCCATTAAGTAGTTAAAATATAGTATAATATGTTAAGAAAAAGTGAAACTTAGAGTAAATTAATTTGAAAATTCTTATACTATGCATAGATTAACTAGATCTAACTTTATTTAAACTTTGTAAGTCCAAACACATAAACCTAATGGTGGAAAAACCTAATATGGATTGGTATACCTATACTATTATGAAAAAATAGCCTAATGGACACTAATTATTCTAGATAAGATGAACAAAGTTCCAAATAATGTATTCCTATGAGAAGGCTTATCCATGTCCATTAAAATGAATCTATAATATGAAGCGTTAAGGTAATATACTAGGATATCCATATACATGCACAAGGAGGTAATTTCAAATAAAAAAACCTTAAATCAACACTTGAATGCACATTATGTCAATAACATGTGATAAATAATATAGAACATTATCTTATATATATCCTTGATAATTGGTAAATATGTAGTTTATAATTTTATTATTGAATCTATAACTAATAATAGTGTAAATCCAAAACAAAATAAAAAAAACCATTGGGATAAATTAGATTCCTCAAAAAGGAGATGTTCCTAGTTAGATGAGACCTTAATCCATAATATAGGCATGCTAAACATAATTATTACAATAATTCATGAAGGCCCTAAAATCAGTATGTCTATATAAATCTGCATGACATATCTTCCCCCATGTTTGGTTTATGATGTTCTAGGGATTTCATGTTAAGCACGGGATATACTGAGAGGGGAAGTCTGAATTAGTATATCATAAATATTATAAACTCTTAACACCTCTTAATCAAATTTCACTTTAACATACATTCAAGATATGCAAATAAAACTAAAATAATAAACACCACACAAGATAGAGAGAGACACTAGATTTAACATGGAAACCCAATGTGGGAAAAACCATGGAGAACAACCTCAAGTATATGAATGAGAACCAACTCAAAAGACAATATTCATAAGCACCAACTTGTAGTAGCTCCAACCTCTTTCTTGAGCACCAACACAACAAAAATTCATGAGAACCAACTCACAGGAGCACCAACCCCTTTGATGAGCACCAAAACAATAATAATTCATGATCACCAACTCACAGGAGCACCAACCCCTTTGCTGAGCACCAACCCACAGGAGCACCAAACCATTTTGTGTATACCACACAACTATCTCTCAATGTTTTTATCTTAATAAATGATAGTTGATTACAATATCTCTTTCCTCTCTCACCTTTGCTCTTTTAAGCTAGATATAACAAACACAAATCATACTCATCTCTCACACTGATCTTTTAAGATATATATTACTATCTCAAATAAAACTCTATCTCACACATTACAAATGGCTTCTCAAGCATTATATATTTCCAAATGACCTTTTTCCTTCCCCCTTTGTGACCCTTCAATCCTCATGGACAATGGTGTCAAACTTACATATCCTTCGTATCCTTACATTTGAAAAGTCATGTGGTGACCCTTCATAAGTAAAAATGTCCTTTCCTCATTTTTCCTTATCTTGGTTACTTTTTGTATTCTTCTAAGTGTCCCTTCATGAGAAATTGCACCCTTCCTCTTTTGTCTTCACTTGGTTACTCTTGGAATTCCCCAAGATGACTCTTCATGGGAAAATGCATCCCATTCTTCTTTTTATTTACCCCATGACTCTTTGACTTCTCCATGGGACCTTCTTTTGTCTTATATCTAACCAAAAATATATTCATTAATATTAAACAAATATTACAACACATTAGACAATATATAACTATTACAAACATCATTAAATGCAATGTGTCCTTTATCACCAATAATTCTAGACCTTTGACATCAATGACAATATTTCCAACAATCTCCCCCTTTGTCATTGATGGCAACCTCAGTCCTAAAACTACCACATCTTGAAACCTACACATACTATCACCTAAAAAACATATAGTAACTCCCCCTTATTATAGTAACATGTACCTATTCCCTATACCTATTTATGCACCCGTAACTATACTTATACCTATTATTCTCCCCCTTTGACATCAATGGAAAAGGGCCTACCTAGAGATAACACTTAGCTCCCCCTCAATTGATGTTGAACCCCAATGGTAGGAAGTAATATAAATTATTTCCAACTACTCTTGTAGATCTTTGAATGTGTCTTTTGATCATGCCTTTGAGAAGATATCTAATAATACATATAAATTGTTGACTATCCTTTGAGCATCTACAATCAACTCATTTGAATCTTTTCTTCTAATCTCACAACCTTATTCATAAAAATTTAATGTGTATCCTTGATCACATATTTGACTTACACTCAATAGATTATGCTTAAGACCTTTTACATACAAAACATTCTTAGTCTTGGTTCTACCATTATCCAAACTCAAAGTACCTTTTTTGGCTATCCTAGTAGTGGTTTTATCTCTAAATTTCACTGTGCCACCATTGATATTATTTAAATTTGTGAACTTACTCTTGTCTCCTATCATATGCCTTGAACATCCACTATTAATGAACCATGGATGATATTCATTTCTTTCACGCAAAGCTATCTGTATCAACATAGAATCTTTAGGTTATTTCTTCTACCATGAACATGTGTGAACCTTCTTCTTAATGAATGAAGCCTTGAAACTCTATTTTTTCTTGACTGACTTGAACATGCTTCTATAGTACTAATATATGTGTTTGAAGTTGTTATAATTCTAACATATTATGGAATCTTCATCAAAGCTTTATAGAGGAGCAAAAGATTTGTAGCTTTTGCTTGACTCTACATGATTTTCCTGCTTATTTCTAAAATTGTTAGCTCTTTTTTGATAGTCTAATTTCTTATGACCATATACATTACAATAAAAATAGTAACTATAAAAATAAGACCTATATGTGTATCTTTGACCTGATTTCCTTTTGTATCTTTGTTCACTCCAGCCTTCTTTGTTTGAAATGTCCTTTGTATTCTTCACTTCTTCCCTTTTTGTTTCCTCTTTTGTAAGAGTTTCAACATATCTCTTTTTATTTTCAAATATTATACCTATCTTATATGAATTTGCCTTTTGGATTTCTAATATCTTATTCAACATGTTAGTGTTATCCTCAAATTAAGAATCACTAACTACTTTATCATTGACTGCTTTCTCAATATCTTCTTTTAAAGAGGCAATTTCAATAACATACCTTTCACATTATTTTCTTAATTTTTTAAACTATGTTGTTAGATCTTTTTCATTCCTTTTAGCTTTTTCAACGTGTTCTGTTAGAACATCAATTATTTCCTTTGACTCCTTTTTATTTTTCTTGATATGATGCTTCAATCTTTGATTCTTCTTCTCAATTGCTTCTAAATCTTCTAGGGCACAAATGAGTTCTCCTTCCAAATTCACTTTGACTTCATCCTCTTCTTCTTTTTGGTCATCTATAATTTTTCAAACAGAGGCATCTTCAAATATGGACATGAATAGAATCTCTTCTTCTTCTAAATCATTGACTCCATTATCTTCAGTTGAGATAGGATCTTTAGAATACAGGATCTTCTTCTCAAATCTCTTCTTGAATTTACCTTTAAAATTCTTATTGTATGTAGACTTTCCTTCTTCTTCATCATCATCATTACCCTTATTTGGGAATTTAGCTAAAAAATGTCCAATCTTTCCATAATTAAAACATTTAAAAGGTAATTTTCCTTGATTTTTACTTATTCCCCATTTCGGCTTGAGAATGAAAAGAGCTTCATTGTCATCTTCATCATCACTAGAACTATCACTTGATTCTTGAATCTTAGCTTTATCTTTCTTTGATGTCTTGAAAGCTCCTTCTCTCTTTTAGGGTTTATCTTATTTAATCCACATCTCATATGTCGTGAGTATACCATGAAGCTCATCCATATTTATCTTGGCTAAATTATTCATCTCCTTGATTGCCAAAGCCTTTGCATCATATCTCATTGGTAGAGATCTCAAAACCTTTTTTACCACCTTTGACCCTTCCAACATTTCTCCAAGACCTTGAATCTAGTTTACTATTTTATCAACTCGCAAAAGATAACTTTCTATATCTTCTTTTTTTTCCATTTTCAAAATTTCAAAATATCTTCTAAAAGTTTGAGGTTTAGCTTACTGAACCTTTCCATCACCTTTGTAAATATTCTCAAGTTTTACCCAAGTTTCATGAGCAAATTTACATTGTATAACTTTTAAAAAATAGATTCACACAAACCATATAAAATAGCATTTAAATCTTTAACATTACATTCACTTGCCTTATTTTCTATTGGAGTAATTACAAGTGTCTATGGCTCTTCATATTCCTCCACCACTACCTTCCATATGTCAAATCCAAGGACCATCAAATAATTCTTCATTCTTATGCTCCAAAAATCATAATTCATTCCATCAAACAAATGTTCCTTATTTGTAGAAAATCCTTCATGTGATCCAACCATCGTGTTTTCCTGATCTACCTTCAAGATGTAAAACTTTATTTTCAAAAGGAACCTACTTTGATACCAATTATTAAGCACATGATATACTGAGAGGGGGGTGAATCAGTATATCATAAATACTATAAACTCTCAACTCCTCTTAATCAAATTCCAATTTAACATATATTTAATATATACAAATAAAATTGAAATAATAAACACCACACAAAATAGAGAGAGAAACCAGATTTAACATGGAAACCCAATGTGGGAAAAACCATAGAGAACAATCTCAAGTATATGAATGAGCACCAACTCAAAACATAATATTCACAAGAAATAACTTGCAGGAGCACCAAACCCTTTGCTGAGCACCAAGATAGAAATAATTTGTGAGCACCAACTCATAGGAGAACCAACCCCTTTGTTGAGCACCAACATAGCAATAATTCATGATCACCAACTCATAGGAGCACTAATCCCTTTACTGAGCACCAACACAATAATAATTCATGAGCACCAACCCACAAGAGCACCAACCCCTTTTGTGTATACCAAACAACTATCTCTCAATGTTGTTATCTTAATAAATGATAGTTCATTACAATATCTCTTTCCTCTCTCACCTTTGCTCTTTTAAGTTAGATATAAAAAAATATAAATTGTACTCATCTCTCACACTACTCTTCTAATCTAGATATTACTGTCTCAAATCAAACTATATCTCACACATTACAAATGGCTTCTCAAGACTTTATTATAGCTTTCCAAATGAACTTTGGCCTTCCCCCTTTGTTACCCTTCAATCCTAATGGAAAATGGCACCAAACTTGCATGACACATCATATCCTTTCATTTGAAAAGTCATGTGGTGACCCTTCATAAGCAAAAATGTCCTTTCTTCTTTTGTCCTTATCTTGGTGACTTTTCATATTCCTCAAAGTTTCCCTTATGAGAAATTACACCCTTCCTCTTTTATCTTCCCTTGGTGACTGTTAGAATTTCCCAAGATGACTCTTCATGGGAAAATTCATCCCATTCTTGTTTTGTCTTTACCCCGTGACTCTTTGACTTCTCCATGGGCCCTTCTTTTGTCTTATATGCAACCAAAAATATATTCATTAATATTAAATAAATATTAACACACATTAGTTTAGATATAACTATTAAAAACATCATTAAATTTAATGGGGCATTTATCACTAATATTGCTAAACCTTTGACATCAATGACAATATTTCCAACATTTCACTACAAAAAATAGGACATATATCATTATATTAGACCCATATGTTGTTGAGAATTAATTATAGGGCCAACATTAAAATAAATTCTAACTGGATAACATGTTAACACGTGGAATATTATTAACCATAATGCTTACCATCCAAATATCATATTTTATTATAAGAAGATCTAAAGGTCTCAATCTTAGATCTAAATTAAGTTACCAAAAAATTCTTGATTAACAATTGGATATATGGTTAATAGATAAATTTGAGTTTGAAACTTATGATAAATTTAAATAAACTATGATGGGTACTTATTATATTCATGAGGAAGGTTCATAATCATAGAGATAATTTAAAAATAAGAGGATAAAACACTAAATTCATATAGACTACAATTTCATTGCACTAACAATGTTGTAAAATATGAGGCATTCAGACTTGGATTGTAGCTTATTAAAAAGAAGGTTGTCAAGATAATAAAAATATTTGGATATTATTATATTGTATTCAAGTAGGTAATATCCATTTTTTTTATAAAAAATTCATTAATTAGGTCTTATAAACATAAAGTATGGGATATTTTAGAATATTTTGGTATTACCAGCTTGTAATCTATTCTAAGAATCAAAAGCATAGAGGTAGACTATATGGTGGTAGTAGGATCATAATTATACCCACTTATAGACCTAATAGATAATAAGGGACATGTAAATTTAATTTTTATACCCTTTATATGACATAATTCCACTCATTAAAAATATTTTTACAGTGAGAAATCAATTTCAAAATACATCCACCTAGAAGCTAAATTTTCCAATGAATTAAAACCTAGGTTATATAGAAAATATTTATGGATTATATAGCACATAATTTTTTTAAACTTGGGAAAAATTAGACCTTAGATATTCCTTTTAGTTCTATACCTTTTCAATCTTTTACAAGTCTCACATATATTCTATCTTGTGCCCTTTGGCCTATCTCTTAGTTTAACTAGTCTTATGTTGATGATCCCAACCTTATATCTTTCAAAAAATGATTAAAATATACTTATCTTCCACCTATGTAAGTTTTGATCCTGCACCTACTTTCTTTATCCCTAGATGCTAACATATAATAAACAACTAGTTTTGATTCTAGTTTTCTAACTTAACACATGTATCTAATGTCCTAAAGTCATCTATTTTACAAATGAAGCATATCCTAGTGGATGTATTAAGTGATTTAATGAGATTTAATTATCTAAATGGATTTATATAAATAAAATATAAATAATAATTCATTCCACACCTATAAAAACCTATAAACTTTGTACTTACTCACTAGGCAATTTATGAAAGTCATTTAACTGAGCACTCATGTGAGCAAAGCTTCCCTATTTTATCATATTTTCATAACATTGATAGGGATGAGACATACATAGGTATTAATTAATAAATGTGAATCCTAAGAGATATATTTTCCAAGCTAAAATATAGGTCATTATTTTACTTGCTTATCACATATTTCATGATTCACACATAATCCAATACATAGGAGATAAATACATCAGTTTGAGGCCCTATTTTGAGTATTAACTATGTAGGCATCACTCACTGACATAGGGGTGTTTGGGATCAGTTCAACATCATGTGAACACTAACCCATTTTCCTTGAAATGTAACCATGAAGATGAAGGACTAGGGTTTTCAAATTTCATGAGGAGTGACAATGCATGACTCAAAAATAAATGCACCCAAACAAAGGTGAAGATAAACCTAAAAGCATCTAGGTGGAAAAATAATTTTCCAACATGTATTATTTACATGACACTTGCGTTGAGCCATATAGTAGCATCTATCTAACCATACTAGGCTGATGTTAGTGTCCATGGATATAGAAGGATCCAAATCATAATCTAATGACTACTACAAAACTATATTCTAGTATGCTTCTTGCCTATTTTATATCTATAACTACATTAGCATCGGAAAAAAATAAGTAAATTATGTATTTTTAATTTCCATATATATCTTAGTTGTTATTTATATATTCATCCTATTCTCAATTTTATAAATTTAGCATATGTCATATCTAAGTTTAGCACCCAATTATCTTAATATAGAGATATTTTATCACCCTTGTGACCTAGGCTATATTTATCCCCTTTAATCCTATATAACCCAAATATAAAATCATTTTAGTGTTAAACATTTGGTAAACCCAATATTTGAGCATAAAACTCTAGTAAAATTAGGGTTTTTTATTTTGTCTATTTTCTTGATTATTGTACTTCCTTGAAAATTCTAAATTTTTCATTTGTCAGCCAATGTAAAATGTTAATGAAAAAACTCATTTTAAAATGGAGGATAAGGAGGCATTGATTAATCATTTTAGTAATAGCAAGGGCTTAATTGATGCTTTTCTTTATGTTATAAGAGATGAAATAAGTAAACATGATAAAAATAAAGCTACCTCATCTACTGATGGTGTGACATTATAAGTTAATAAAACTAATTCCAGACCAATCAATCAAACTACATCTAGTGGAATAATATATTATGTCTTCCAATCTTTATTTCCTAAAACTAATATTGATACATCTACCATGGAATTACCAATTGTTTCAACATAAATACAAACCATGTTTGCATCCCCTTTGGTGACTACTCAACATGTTAAGTAAATCCCAATGGTTTCATAATTAAAACACTCCTTCAAGTTATAGAGACCCTATATGACAAGATTAAAACAATTGAACAAAACACTTAAAAAATTTCTCATGTTATTTAATCACAAGATGTGATGCATAGCCCTCTTGAACTTGAGATATCTTTACACCCTTTACCAATTGTTTTTTTCACACCTAGGTTTCTATTTTATGATGGTAAAGGTTATCCTGAATATTCTTTTATGTGGCATTCCTTGATTATGCTTGTGACGATAAAATTTTGACCAAATTATGTCCAAGAATCATATAGGAATATGGTTTGAGGTGGTTCTATGATTTACCTCTCTAATTCATGAAAAAATTCAAACCTCTTATAGATCAATTTTTGTCACACTTTTCCATTAATATTTATATAAAATTTTCCTATGCTCAAATTGGCAAAATGAAACACATAACTAATAAACCTATCAATGTATATGTTTTGAGATATAAGACAATATTAGTTAAAATGAATAATCCTATGGTAGATAAGGATTTTAAAAACACATTAAAGCAAATTTTTCTTGATCCTTTACACAATTCCATTATTTTACGAAGTTAAAATCATTTGATGACTTATGTAATGTTATACAAGACCACGAAATAAAGCTTATTTAAATAAATAAGATCAAGTATGTTGAAAACACACTAGTTGCATCTGCATCTAGTACCAAGTTCAAAATCAAGCCAAGTTATAAGGTAAATCCTCATGAGCCTAAAAGCAATATGACCACCATGGTTAAAATAGTTTTATAACAACATAACTATCTTGTGTTATTTAACTCACCAAGGATATATTTCTCTCATTTACCTAACTCCCAAGATTCATTACTCCCATGGTTACAAGAGTTTCAGCTTATATATCTCCCTCATCTAATAGATTTTGATATGAATAGACATATACCTAGAATATATGATGAAAATACTTATTATGATTATCTTCATGGACCAAGGCATTCTAAAAATAGATGATTTACCTTTAAACACAAGTTACAAGATGTCATTGATGATGAAAAGGTTGAATTTGATGATCCTCCAAAGGAATCATGTTCACAACCTAGTGATGATAAAAAAATGAAACATATTTAACAATCCTTTGAATGACCATTATAAAAAGGAACTAGAAGTGAAAATGGCATATAATGCACATCCTCCTCCATCACAGTATGAACACCCATTAGATTGTAAAATTTATACCTATAAATAACACATACCTCAATTGGTTAAGAAACCCATTATTTCTTTCGATGATAGTGAGATGAAAGATGATGACTCCAATATTCATTCTTTATTCATTTGGGCATACCTTGATAAAAACCTTATATGTATTGTAATGATTGATAATGGTTCAAGTGAGAACATTTTCACCATGACATTACTTATGTACTTAGATTATACTCATAATCATTTATATCCTTCTACTAGATCAATTAGAGTATTTGATGGGACCTACCATAAGGTTCTTAGTGAGATTGACCTACCTTTATAGTTTAGTCTTGCATAAGTAGTCACTACATTTTTATTTATACCTTACATGGGAATATTTGATATATTATTGGGAAGGCCTTAGATCCATAAAATTTGAGTAGTACATTATGCAGTGCATGGGTGTGTTAAATATATTCATGATAATTGGGTAATTACAATTTATATAATTCAATATGAGCATCCTCTTTAAAAAGAGAAACTTACATCTAGATAATTAATTATAGAGCTTCATAAGTATAATTCACTAGAAAAGGGTAAGCATTAGGCAATACCATTTACTAGGTGGTCAATACTTGAGAGATAATTAAATCAAAACCATGTGGTGAATTCTATAGAATCCCCATCTACTATATACCATGTTTTGATATCTATATCACCTACACATGTTCCTATTATGGTTATTCCAAAGAAACCATAGAACACTCAATAATGGGTTCGATGAACCACTACTATTACTCCTACTACTACTTCATGACCATAAAGTGTTATTTTACAAATGAATATAAATGATACTATAGTGAGATATTAAACCTATACATGCTCTTTGGTAACATCACAAGATTATTACACTAGGTTCATAGTGGAGAGATATATATGACCATATATTGGATGCCATCATAGGATGATATTTCCTTGTTAAATATTCCAAAATAATATAAAAATAAAAAAAATAAAAAAAACACAAAAAATATTTTTGGCACTTACATAATCTATTGGCTCTTTGGCATATATGTGTTAGTTCTATGTTGATAGATGCCATATTCACTTACTTATACATACACACATTTATGTCATGATTCTATTTATATGTCATAAATGCATACACAAATACATGATCTATTCCTATTTTAGATGTTTTACCTTCCATATACTCATGCCAAATGGACATTAAGGGCATCTACTTTATTTGATCTTGATATGTGTAGGTTATATGGTTCAATGACCAGATCTCATTATCATGTTTGATCTTACATATGTACATTCACATGCCTTTATCCATGATTATGTATTACACATGGTATTTTAAATGATATACACTTAAAAAAATTTCCTAACACATTTGATCCATGGGTTACTATGACATGTTTATGATGATTTTTTATACTTTACTTTATGATATTTCTTGTGTGCCTTGTCTTGATATTGTATTCCTTGTTTGATCATTTGAATATGATTCTTTGCTTACATACCTCATTATTATGTATTATCTAGTTGACATGTTCATATGTCATTATTTTTTTATGGACATTTTACTAATTCATGTCCCTTTGATTATGTGGAATTTGAACATGCCACTTATTTGTAGTTTCCTTGGACCATTGCCTTTTGACTTGGTTTTGATTTATATTGTGTGTTTATATGTTTTATTTTTGGGTTTGAAATATTAATATCTAGATATTTCCATGATAATTATCATGAAATTTAGGCCTTAATGTGATCACATTTGTTCTATGAACTTCAATTATATATCTACCTAGATATGTTCCTTTTGTATGGTACAAGTTTCCATTCACATATAGTTTAGTTGTCTTATGCTTTTATATGAGGTAACTACCAAATAAAATCATTCCCTCAGCTCAAATGTGGGGGGAATATTAGTAAAGGCACGTCATAGAGTAATGTTCTCAACACTTGGCATAACTTTCAGTTTCAGTGGGGGCATGATTTAGAAGCATGTTCTCTATAACTATTTAGTATTCAATATATCCAAATTATAATGGGGGTATGTTTTGGAAACATGTTCTCCAAATTGGTACTTATATTAATTTTCATATTTCTTAATATACAGTAGGGGCATGGTTTGGAATCATGTTCTTCACAATCACATAGTTTTCTAAATTGGTCAAAGCACATAGTTATGAGTTAGATTCAAAGTTGTGGTAGAATTTTATACATTAGTACCATTGACAAGCATAGTTTCAACATGAGACATATCTAAGGTGAATATGTTATATAATTTGTGCCTAATATTTAAAAATCTAAATCATTTTTAGGTTCTAAAATTATTATATGGACTATTACCACATCACAAAATTTTACGTATCGATACCCCATTCAAAATTTTATGGACTTTACTGAGATAATGTATTACAATAGTTGGTATAATTTTTGGTATGGTTGAGATGAATAAATCACTTAATATTTCAAATTTTTTATATTATAATTGATTGTATCATCTAACCTCACTATGTTTTAAATATCATTGGGTTGTATATTTGAGCTAATCTTGACTGTCAGGTGGCAACTCATCTTTGCTCCAAGGTTGGGGCATTTGAATTCCAATATCTGTCTATCTATACCTCTCTCTCTCTCTATATATATATATATATATATAATGTGTATATATATATATATGTATATGTATGTATATGTATATGTATGTGTATATATATATATGTATATATATATGTATATATATATATGTGTGTGTGTGTGTGTGTGTGTATATATATATATATATGTATATGTATGTATATGTATATGTATGTGTATATATATATTTATATATATATATATGTATATATATATATGTGTATATATATGTGTGTGTGTGTGTGTGTGTGTGTGTATATATGTATATATATATATATATATGTATATATATATGTATATATATATATATATATGTATATATATATCCTTGTATATATTCACTTTCCATATTTATCTATATTTATCCTAATCTAAGTTTGATATCCTTACAATGATACATATTTTTAAAATCAACTTGCAAATAGGCAAGGTTGTTACATCAACACACATGTGTAATCCTAAAAATTATCTTCAAATTCAATATTTTCAATACTTTCCATTATATATTATATGCACTGATTATAAATTGTAACATGTTATTGATTTTATGCTAGTCACTAATAAATCACTCAAGTTGGGCACAAGTAAATGCAATGTGTGTTATACATACCCATGTATGCATTTATTTCATGTAAAGTAATAATTTCATTACTTTTTTAAATGGGGGAAATGTAGATGATGTTTATGTATTATATATCACATTAGTATTGTACACATGGAAAAACTTAGACCTTAGTTGTTCCTCTTAGTTTTATAACTTTTCCTACTTTTTTGAGTCTCACATAAACTCTATCTTATGCCCTTTCACCTATTTATTAGTCTAACCAATCTTATGTTGATGACTTTGGCCTTATATCTTGATTGATATGATTAAAATTTACTGTTATTCTACTTATATAAGCACTAATCATGTACCTACTTTCCTACTCCCTATACAGTAATGTCTAAGATAGACACTAGTCTCGATTCTAGTGTCCTATACTGATGTAAGTGTCCAATACAATAAAGTCATATATTTTTCAAGTTAAATGTATTATGATGGTTATAATAAATGATTTAATGTGACTTAATTATAAAAATGTATTGATGTAAATAAAATATCAACCCTCATTTATTCCTCACATAGAAAAACCTAGAAACTTCATACCTATTGACTAAACAACTTAAAAAATGAATTCAATCAAGCACTCGAGTGAGAAAATCTTACCTATTTTCTTGTAATTTTATATTAGTCCTATGGATAACACATACACATGTTCTAATCACTAAATGATAAAACCAATAGCTATATTTTCTAATTTACATGTTAGTTCACTATTGTATTGACTTATCACATATTGTTTGACTCACACACAAGCAACCATATAAGGAGAACTACATAAATATGAGGCCCTATTCATAGTATTCAATATGTAGGTACTTATCACTAAATTTTTTTTACTTAGGTTCATATTATAACCATGTGCACACTAACCCATTTTCCCCCGAAGGTATCCATGAAGATGAGGAACTAAGGTTTTGACATTTCATGAGGAGTGACAGTCCATGACCTAGGTCTAAATACAACATAATGAATCCAAAGACTAACCCAAAATAATATAGGTTATTACATAATTTTTTAACATGTATTCCATATAGGACACTTACATTGAAACTAAAATTTAACATTGTTGTAACTATCCTAGGTTAGCATTAGTCTCCATGGCTCTAGAAACATACAATTCATAATATGTTGATTATTATAGAACCATATTCCAGTCTACTTCCTATATGTTCTATATCTAGATCTATATTAGCAGCATAAATAAATAAGTGCATTAATTCTTTATCATTTCCATATATATCTTAGTTGTACTTTCTATATTTAGCCTATTCTTAATTTTATAAATTCAACATAATTTATATTTGAGTTTAGCACCCAATTGGTCTTCTATAGAGATAATCTATTACCCTTATGAACTAGGATATCTCTATCCCCTTTATCCCTAGATAACCCCAATATAAAACCATTTTAGGTTTAAATAGGTTGTAATAGGATTAAAAATACTAGTCTATCCAATTAGATACTAATAAGCTACCGAAAGTGATTGTCACTCTTGAAAGTATGTTCAAATTTGAGTATTAGCTTAGGGAAGAGATACATAACATCATATTAAAACCATAGGAATAAAAAAATGTAAAATTTTATATAGATAAAGTGTCTAAATATAGAAAGGTAAGTACACCTAAAAAAAAAATTCATCATGATATGCCAAAATTATGATGTTATATTTTCTTGGCATTATGATGATTAAAAGAGATATGAAAAGGATGTGATAAAACACACTATATAACTCATATATATTTCAAAAAATATAAAACAAAAGAAAATTTAAGGAAATAAAAATATATATATATCCCATTGTGAGTAATTTTAAAAACTCAATGACGATCACATCATATATACTATAAATTATTACAAATGAGTGGCCTATTTTATCCTTATTAAGAAGAAAAATAGAAATATAAATTTGTGTCAAATTTAAATTTTTATATAGGCTTACCACTAGATTATGTATCCCCTTCTCTATATGTATCAGATCCATAAAATAATAGTGGGGTAAGGGAGGTTCTCCTTATTCTATGGTTTATATATGTATAATTAGGTTTGGGTAATAAGGTTCAAGAGGAAGACCAACACAAGATTGAATTTACTAAAATAATAAGGTACACATGTATATCAAAAATTTTAATTTGGAATATAAATTGTTATATTTAATTTATTGAGAGATGTATATATATTTCAAGGGACTAATTAATGAAATTATTATTATATAACTAGATAACATCAAAGTCTTATTAAAGAACATGAAAGACAAATTCACACATATAGATAAAATATTTGAGAGTTGTAGAGGGTTTAGCATTTCCTTGAATCTTTAGGTGTTTATATTTATTATTGAAAAGGGTAATATTTTGTGATTAATAGTGTTAATAAATGGGAAAAATATTGATCCAAAGATAGCCACAACCATTTTTAAACATTCCCCTCTCATAAAAAAATAATTATTTTCTTTCCATAGAATGATAAAATTGATAAAAAAAAATTTACAATAGATTTATATGGAATTGTCAAGCCCATTAATTTAGTGTGAAAATAATAATGGGAATTTAGGTGAAATAGTGTAATATTGAATGAAAGAAATACTATGAAAGTACCAAGTAGTCAATTTTCAAATCCCTTATTCTAGAAAATCAAAAATTTAAAAATAATTTTATCCTATATGATTTTCATGGTGAGTATAACATAGTTGATGTACTTATTAAAAAATAAAATAATGAAGAGAAACACCCCATACCTTCATGATCTATACTCTCAAAAAGTATGAGCTCAATTACACTTTCATTGAGAAGCAAGCCTTCATGATAATAAATTATTTTAATAAATTAAGATATATACCATCTAGAAATAAAATCCATGACTTGGCTTTACACACTAGTGTTAGGGACTAAAATTTAGATGGAGAGATCAATGAAAGAAAGGTAATATTAATTTCCAAAATATTAAAATTTTATATTGATATCAAACATATGTTCTTTTTTAAAGATAAATCTCTTTGTCAACACTAGGATAAATATGTATCTAATTCATTATCCTTTATTTATATGCAATGGTTGGAGCCTAAATTATCCTAAGAGGAAAAATAGATGCAAAGGATTATAAGCTATATGGATAATCTTAGGTTACCATAAAAATTTAACACAACACAAAGTATAAGTTTTAGATACCTATAGGTTAAGAAGGAGTTTTATTCAAAACGAATCATGATTATTTATTGTTGTGTTGTATGGAAGATTTTAAAGTAGAAGGCTTAATAACTATGTTCCATCAAAGACTATTAGGTTGGCATTAACCATCAAGAAATACATCAACCAAAACCATAATAATGTTATATTATTGACATAAATGTTATGTGATAATTTCAAATGTGTCATGAAATTCAAGTTAAAAATTATGTATTGGAATAAATAGGAATTTACCCCATCCATTAAAATCAATGGTATATGATATGCCATTTTAACAATGGTGACTATAATTCATTGGTGAAGTTAAATTTTATTACAATGCATGTAACAAATTTATACTCACTTCCACAAACTAATTTATTAGGTAGACATAAGTATTTGTACTAAAATAGGCTAATGAAGGGATGAATTTTGTGTTTTTTTATAATATCATAATGCTTTTGGGTACACCAAACCATAATTAATAATATTACAAGAATTATTTAGGGACTAATGTGAGTTAATTTTCACATAAAATCAACAGATAGTTGAATAATTCCTCAAATTATTACCCATGAGGTAATGGCCTAATAGATTCCTCAATTTTATTTTATTTTAATTTTTATTATGAACAACACTATTGAGAACAAAAAATAATACTAGCACACCAAGTTCAGAAGGGCCTTATGGTTAATATGATCACACCTAATTAGGATAGTGTAAATTCCCCTTATGTTTTTGTTTATGGCAAATAATCTAGACTTCCTTCATCTTTGGAGTTTAATGCCTTAGAATTTAATCACTTATTAGAATTTGAGAATAATTATGCCTTTGTTTTCAATATTTTATAAATCCTATAATTATAATAGAAAATATAAATAGAAAAAAATATCCTACACCAACACTAGTATATGTTAAAAATATGTTTGATAAGAGGTTCACTTGAGAATTAAAATAAAGAGACCTAATCCTCAAATGGAATGAAGACATGGAAAATATTAGAAGACATTCTAATTTTAACACTATGTGGAGTGGGATATATTAAATCACTCCCTAAAATAAAATAATTTATTTCAAGTTAGTAAAGATAAATAAATAAACCATCCACATATTTATTAATGGGATGTATTTTAGGCATTAACTTTAGGAAGTATTATTATTATGTGTTGTAAACGTGTGTAAAATTTATTATATCTCATTTTGTGTGTGTTTGGAATGTCTACATGTATAACCCAAATTATCCATAAAATTAATATCTTCCTACCCAATTATAAGTGGAAGATGATGTCTAAGATTATTAGATACCATGGGATGAATTTTATAACTTAAAAATATTGATAGTTCTACTAAGTAATGAAAATAATGGACCTCATAGATTCACTAAGAAACTACATTGTCTAATATCAAGGTAGATATAAGATATAAGTGAGCCATTTATGATCCAAAAATGACATGTCAATACAAAATTTGTGTTATTCATGAAAATAAATTATAAATCACATGATTACCTTAGTTTATTATTATAGAGTAAGGAATCATATGAAACTTGGATAAATTGAGAATTTTAAGAGGTGATTAATCAACTTAGTCAGTCACTATTAATAAGTAGGATAATATGGGAGCCATCATTATTTTATGTCACTAAAATGTTTCACATTTTGACCAAATGTGGTCATACACACATGCGTTTGAATTATAGGATATATTGGAGTATTTAAAGGTTGGCTAGATGGTTTTATCTCTCATTTATGAAAAGATTTACATTGTTAATAGTATTCCAAAAAAAATGAATAAATTGCTAAAAATAATAATTATAATACCAAAACATGTAGTATTAATTATTGGTCATGATGGATTTTGATTTGAATATTTAAAAGGATGGTACCTAAGGTAGGTGATAATTAGGAAGTTATTGGGACCTGCAATCGAATGAGTAGGGAAAACACTAACTTAGAGGTAGAAAATTCATTGTCTCAAATACATATTAAGGGAGAATAATATTATGTAACATATAATACCTATACTTCCTATGCTATTGAAAAATATTCAACCAAATCTATGGAGTATTTCCAAGAAAATTCTATTGCCTTAACTCAAATTGTAAACCTTAATCCATCCATACAAGTATACCATGTGCTAATTTTTTAGGATGAGGAGTCCATTATTGACCTCCCTAATAAATATTATGATCAATTTTAAAAGATAAGTCCATTAAATTTTAATGACAAAAGTTTATTACATGTTTCACCTCTCTATATGTTGATGTTTATGGCCATCAAACATGGTATTGAAATTTGGGGAAATTTATCATACCTTCCATCCAACCATGCTATGATCTAGTAGTGTCATGTGAAAAAAAAATTGAGATACAAGTAATATTTAAATGGAACCATGGACCATGATTTATATAATCTCAGTTAGATTTATCACAAAATTGTTGGGCATCACCTAGGTTCTATGTATGATATTTGTTTTAACCTAGAATTAGATAAATAATTGATAAAAAATATATGTAACTAGATAGTATCCCTAAGTTAAAAGATAAAATATCCTTTTTAAAAACCTCTTGGAATTCCTTTGAGGATCTATTTTTTTTAGAATGTGGATATATTTTGAAACATGGGATCAATAATAACCTAGACTATCTCACAAAAATAATGGTATTCAATATTTCCCTCTCCAACACAATAATATGAGCTAGAGACATATTTTATTGATAGGAAAATGAAAACTCACATATGGTGTTTAATGGAAGATGAATGGTAGGTACATTATAGGTGCACAATAGGTGCATGGTAGGTGAATTATAGATGCACAATAGGTGCATGGTAGGTACATTATATGTGCACAATAGGTGCATGCTAGGTGCATTTTGGTATTTTAAAATATAAAAACTATACAATAGAATAATATCACTACATAAATAAATCTTATAACTAATATGAAAATGAAAATTTCCACCAACACCCCTTCATTAAGTGATATTATGGAGTGTACAAAAAATGTTGAGGCTAATATATTTAAAAATGGGTCTCGACAACTAGGATTAATGAGTTACCCATGTTCATTTAATAAAAAATAACTAATTTGTAATAAAAATATATGGTACAATATTCTCACCAAAAAATAGGTACAATATTCTCACCTAAAAATAATTACAATAATAATAAATATCTATCAAAAAAAAGTTATGTGCACCTCAAAGGTCTCACCTAAAATTTTAGTACCCAGAACCCCCTTAATAATAAATTTGGTGAGAGGTATGAAATAATCTCATGAATGTCAACAATGGTGATGTAAAAACCATCACATTGTTGTAAAAACACATCAAAATCTATTAATATGAAAAAAATAAAATAAATATTCCTCAATGATCTTACCATTAGTGTTGGGAGAGTAGTTACATGGATCTAAAAAGAACAAATAAAACATACAAGTGTTGAATCCACTAGAATTTTATCCACACTAAATTTGAGATGGTCAATCTATCAAATAATTATAAAACATGATATTTTATCCAAGCATGGAGCACTTATAAGAAATATTAATGGTGTGTGGATGGATAATGGAGGAATCACACCAGTAAATTACATCAAGGAGTGTTAATGATTCTACCATAAATGATCATAAATTCATCCCAAATGAGAATGAAATGTGGAATAAGAACCTATTTAATTCAATGCACACACATCACCTATACAAATAAAATTCTAAATAATATTCATAATTTTTGTGTTTGTATGAATATAATGATGTGAAATTACTCTCATTCTTGGGAAAATAAATTTTAGGTATCCTCATGGATAGAGGTGGTTAGGTTGGCCAAATCACATGAACAGCAGGGGTGGTATTAGGTATGATGTCCACATGGATATATATGGTTATTTGGGGTGGGTATTTAGGTTTTTAGTAGGTATTGGGGGCATATAAGGTTTATGTAAAAATGTAGGGGACATATAGGTAGGTGGGTATAAATATGGGTCATTAGGCGAGGTGGGTTTTCCACATTTTTTTATACATTTTTTATTTTATATTTAAAATAAAATAAATTATTATAAACATAAAAAAATACAATTTTTTTTTTAATACTTTGAGTTTATATTTAAAAAAAACTATATCATTGAAAAAAATAAAAACTTTCTTTAAAAAATAAAAAAATTATACTTATTTATTTTTTATTATAAATCCCCAAATTTTTAATATCCTCCCCCCCCCCAAAAAAAAAAAAAAAAAAAAATTAGAGACCCCAAATTTTTTGAATTTACCCCATATTATTTAAAAAATGCTCTCCCCTACTCCATATTTTCAAAAATTATATAAAACATTCCAAACAATGCCTAAAATGTGAAAAAAATGCCTCCTTTAAATTGAAATAAATAAGACCCAAAAAATCCCATATACATGCATAAATGAGAACTTAAAAGGGACCCTTAAACAATATAATGAGAATAAAAACCTTAGTATTCTTACTCATAACAAATTTATAGGATGAAGGAGCTTATGATGTGCAAGATTGATATGTATAACAGGGATTTGATTTACTCCAAACAATAGAGAAAGAATAAAGCTAGCCCTCCATGACTTTGATATGATGTTATCATGTTGATTTTATTTTAGATGGGAGATTGATAATAAGTTACAATAACTCACATAAATAATGATATTCAAACATAATGATTACCCACACTATCACACACTCAACTGAGTGATAGATATCCTTTATTTATATGAAAATATCTAGTTACATATGGTCATGGACAATATGTTAATGGCAAGTGCACTATAGGTGCACATGGTGTGTGCCATTTTAAATCTATACATATATAGAAAATAGTTAATTAAATGAGATCTCTATGTTAGTTAACTTATTATTAGGGTGTAATTTTTTTTAACCAACAATTTTTAATTATAATTAAAATAAACTCCTATGTATTACTATAGTGATTTTTATCTTTGATAAGGAAAAATGGGTCTACTCCTAATATCTTACCAAAATTTAGGTTCAATTAAACTATGACTATGCCCAACAAAATTTTATTTATGTAGTCTCATTTTCGATCAAATGCATTTATAGTTATCTCAATTATCCATCCAAATGACCTTTTAATGTCTAACATATTATTATTTTATTCTTATCTATTCCAACCAATCAAAGTTTAAAAAATTTAAATGGAAAAACTATTATCACAATGGCTAAATACTGTAAATTCTAGATTGATCACGTATTTTATTTTAATCTACTCCTTAAAACACGTTCATGACCCATTTCTTATCTTGGATGGTAAATGTCATTCAAGGAAGAGGTATTTGTAGTCTTCCCCTTAGGGACTAATATTTTATAAAATATTTAATAAAGAGGGACTAATATTTTAATAAAGAATTCACATTAATTATAATCAATGGCTAACCCAACATAATTTTCAAGTTGTCAAAATTTAGGAGTTTTGCCATGGGTATATCAAGAAAATTTATTGCATTTATCATGTGTATGGGTTAGTAAATAATAAGAGTGTATTTATACCCTCCCATGAAAAAAATACTATATTACCCTAAAGAATAAAAAAACACCATAGGACATAGAGAAAAAATTAACACAACTCAAGCTAGAGATTGATGTATATAAGTGGGAATATGATATATTAGGTTTGTTTGCAATGTGGTTCAAAACTATCAAAAGTCAAGAAATTTTATCTCATGAATTCAGGCCTAAAATTGATGTATATAATAATGAAAGTGAATATCCTACTCATCCCATAATCCTAGTATGTCAGAGGCTAGAAAAAATATTTAGGTTAAAATATCCCTCTAATAAACCCCTGAGAGACCTTCTAGGAGAAGAAATAAAAAATCAAACCACTTTAAAAAATAAAACATGCACATAAGAATTTACATGATAATATAAGATAGACTAAAAAAAAGACTCAATATTATTGTAGGTTCAAAGTGGAATTTTATAAAAGGAATCAAATATTGATGAACTTTTATAGTATATATAATTTGAAAATCTATCTAATAAAGGACAACCTAATTTAGTGAAAAATTTATAAAAAGATGAGGTAGTAGACCTCAATACTATTAGGTTTGAATTTATGATATGTGAATAAGTTAAAAATATTTCAATTAATATTATGAAAGATATATCCTTTACCATATAAATATAAATTCCAAACATGGATTGATTACACTTATTAAATATATAAATGAACAGGAAAAGAGGGTAATGAAGACACTTAATTGATATTTTGTTATGTATTTCTAATTTCCTATGATACATTCCATTAAAATGACGTGGAATATCTATTTAACTATTTATATCATGAAAAATATTTCCAAAACCTACATGCATGGTATTGAAAAATTATTAGATCCTTATGATGATAGGTGTTATCATGGTTCTACCAACACTATACACATTGATTATGCCAAATTTTTTGGGCCAAATATCATTGTCTACCTATCTAGATAATTTTTATATATTTTATTAAACTTATTATTGTGTGAATTTTTTTATTTTTCTTTATTTTTCCTTGAAACCCTAACTTCACTTTCAACACAAGATAAAATTTGAAAATTTGGTTATATATGCTCAACCACTCCTTAGTGAGTGTTTGAGTGTTGCATACATTCTAATAGTTAAAATAGGTATCAATCCACATGTATCTCCCCTAATTAGGTCTATGTGTACTCAATTGTGATCCACTACATTTCAATATAATTATTTAGAGTTTGATAATTAACAACAGGAAAGTTGACCTTGCATCTGTATTCAAACTTGGATTTAGGGTTTCATCTTCAAGAGGTTTTCAAAGTTGAATTATTTTATATCATCTCTCAAGGATGTGAAAATATATTCTCAATGTGTAAGTGGTTTTCCATGTAACTTCCAATTTAATAATAAATTAGGATTGTTTTGTATTTATATGTGATTATTTGGTGTTCCCCCCATAACTGACATAGGAAACATTATTAGCCTGACCCAAGGGAGATATTTAAATTTGAAAAAAAAATTGTTAAATATCCTAGGACACTACCAAGAAAGGTAGACACCTATAGTAACCAATATTTCTCAATCATTTTTGACATTATCTAGAATGGAAATTTATGGATCCTAAATATGGAAATAGTTCACTTAAGGTTATAAATTTTTAAGACATATACCAAGGAGATTTTAGGTATCAATGATATAAAATTAGGTTATTTAAGATAATTGATAGATAAATTAATATAGGAAAATGTGCATAAGAGTTAAAATATGTTACACATAAGTCATGTATGTCAAATCTATGTCAAAACTAATATTGTAAAGTGTCTAAGACCAAATTTAGATTCCTACAAATACTCCTCTTTTAGTATAGTATTGAAAAAAATTATAAATAATAAAAGAAATATTTTTTACTTTTGTTTAATCACACTTGATGTTTCTAGGTATGCCCCAAATATCCATCTTAAACCATGTAAAACTTGTAAGGAAACATGTATAAATAAATGTCCACTCATGATTAAAAAAAATTATGATAATCTAGTCCATTGAATTTATTAAAATTCAAGATTCAAGGAATGAATACACCTATGGTTAGAAAAAAAATCCTTCCATTCAAACTCATTGTATAATTCCATGGGGTGATTATGCCCCAAGGATATGAAAATTCTAAAAACATGGGTTGAGAAGTATAAATACCTCAAACCCCATGGGATAATAATAATTTCATGTTAAGTTATGTAGAAATTTAATTTCACTACTGAAATTTTCATCATAAATATTTTGGTGGAACCTTTAAATAACATTTTATGTAAAGGTGGAGATTTAAAACACACTCATATGTACTAGTAGAGTTGAAAAATGACTTGATATGTCAATTTGAAACTCTGAATCAACTATTGTAAATAAATTTTAGGCCCAAAGTGATTACACAATATCATCATTCCTCATCATTGAAATAGATTTTTTCATGAAAAAAATTCATGGCCCAACTCTAATACTTTTCTACCTCAAAGTGATATATATTGATACAATATTTATTTTTATTTCATCATTGTGTATATCAAATCACATTATCCATATGGATTAATACTATAAAGAGTATAAATACAAATTCATGTAAGAATTATAATTAACTAAATATGATTAATGTAATGGCCACATAAATATGTAACTTTGAAAATGTACCAAGGTGCAGCTAGTGTAGGCATTCCTCCAATGTATAAAGCTATTCCATAAGTATAATGAATATCCCATATCTAAATGTCCATGTATCATATGTAACCTGTATCTCTTACATCCCACTAATTTATAACATGAAAATATTGTGATTATAGAATATATATATATGTAATCAAACATGTTTAATATATATGTAAGTTATTCAAAATTTTCTTGGATATATATATGTAATCAAGCATATTCCTAAGAGTTTCATTTAGAAAATTTTAAATCTTATGCCCAATTATTGATTCATTAGTCATAGAAAAATTTTGTCTCTTAACCTGTGTTTGAGATAAAATATTTTAAGACACATAGGTTTTAAATGGAGAATGAAATATGGAATTTTTATTCACATGATCATTTTTTTTAGCATGAAAAAGATTATATTCAAGTTATGTGACCTTTATAGATAAATTTTGGATTTTATTTTTTGATTCCTTAATAGAATGCATCATGGTAACCATATGATGTGTAGGCATAGTGAAACTCTAAATATATTTACTCAATGGTTGAGTCTTGAATTGGATAGCCATCCTAGGTATAATAATAGTCATATACTCAGAAGATGTAACTTTATAATAATAAAAGCATACACGTTTTATATTTGATATTCATATAAAATTATATAGGAATATGCACCATACCTATTGGGATTATGATTAAATGGACCTATTTATCAAATATAATCATAGATAGAATAAAGGAGGAGGGATAGTGGATTTCACTACCTTGAGTTATAATGGGAGGAAGAATAAAAGGAATCATACATGATATTTTCTATCAGGTAGTAATTGAAAACATATCAAATTGGATATTTAGACAATTGAGATACTAAAGAGAGATGAGAATTCTTAATTATTAATATCATTTTTTGTTTTAGTGATGATAAACATAACCCATTTTATTTCATGATTTTGAAACATATTACATATTTTAGGAAAGATACATGAAATTATGAAAATAATAGCTCGAATAAAAAAATACAAAATAAGAATCCAAAATTACTGTGCTACAATTTATCCTATATAAAAGGGGGAAATTAGAAATTATTTTTTAAACCCTATTATAAGATAAATGCAAAATCCTTAAGAAGGAAATTTGAAATCATTATTGATAAACACCTAGGGTTTTTTATACTTAAAACAAACATCAGGTTCACCTTAATGTTTTAACTAATTTTTTATTTAAGACACATGAAAAATATAAAATTGTTTAAATTTAAATTATATAAGATAGAATATGTACCATACATATGTGAATTATAATAAAGGAACAATTGAACTTACTAAATATATAAATTACCAATCAAAGAGGGAAGACAAGGATCTTAGATAATATTATGCTATGTATTTCTCACTGTCTATACTAAAATCTATTGAAATGATATGTAATTATTTATATCAAGAAAAACATTATCAAAACCTGTATGGATAGTGTCAATAAAGACAAACTATATGATAAATGATATTTTATAGGATCTATCAAAACCATCTAGGTTGATTATGTTAGTTTTTATGCCATATATCATTCCACATAATTTTATAAATGATTTATATATTCTTTCTTGAACTCAATCATGTGTGTAGATTCAAATTTAACTTCATTTTTCCTTAAAACCCTAGTTTTACTATCAACATAATATATACTTAGAAAAAAGAGTTATATAAATGGTTTGGATATCTTCAACCAATCCCTAATGAGTGTTTGATCATTTCATATGTTACAATAATCTATAGGGATGAAATCACATGTAGTTCTTCCACCTATGTGTGTGTGTGTGCTCAATCACAACCCAATAGAATATAATGAAATTATTTATATTTTAACAATTCAAAACATATGACTTTGACAATGCATTTATTTTAAAACTTGGATTTAGGTCTATTACATTGAGGGGTTTTTATTTTTTAATGCTTTTGGATAATGTCTCAAATATTTAAAAATAAATTTATCAATAAGCAAGTGGTTCTCCATGTAATTTCTAAGTGATTAATACTTTATGGTTGCCTTGTATTTATATATGACTCTTTGGTATTTTCCCCCATAACTGACATAAGAAACATTGCTTAGGCAAACCTAAGTGAGATATTTGAATTTTAAAAATAGTCATTAAGGATCCTAAGACACTATTAGAAAAGGTAAAAACCTACAATAACTACTAGAATCAAACTATTTTTTGTATTATATAGAAAGGGAAAATTAGGGATTTAGAATATGTTGATAGTTTTATTAATATTATAGAGCATTATAACACAAACTAAAGTGATCCTAAATATGAATGATATCAAATTAGGTAGGCCAAAAAAATTGGTATATAATTTTTTATTGGAAAGTGTGTACAAGATTAAAAATGTGTAGGCACAAGTCATGTATGTCAAAACTACTATTATGATGTGTCTAACACAAAATCTAGGTGTCTACAAAATACTAAAGATGACTCTTAATAAATAAAAGATCTTAAAAAAACATTTAAGCCTAAGTCAAAGGTATATGTTACTAAGGGAAAGGAATAAATGGAAAAATATGGGTACACAAGTTGTGGTTTCATAGAACATAGGCAAGATATTGAAATTCCTATCATTATAGGGGGATATTACAAGCCATGGAACAAAGTAAAGATTGAAATTGGACTAAAATTAGGTAACACCCTCACTAAAAATTCCTAAAATAAGTTTAATTAATACCAATTATAATAAATTTTATTATTAAACAAAAAATAAGCCATCAGATATTAACATAATACTCAAAAATAAATTAAAGATAGGGCTCCACTCAAAATGAGACCCTAAACACTAAGTAATGCCATTAGATCCCCAAAGTGGGCCATAAAGACTATTCATTTGTTGGGCCTATAGGTGGGATAGGAAATGATGGAGATGAAGATTAGGATGACAATAGTAAAATAAAGCTAAAATTTGGAGGCAATAAGGATACAATCTAAAAATATAAATGGAAATAAAATGTTAAAAATATTCCCCTTGAAGGTCCATGAACAAACTTAGATATTTGTTGTGCTCATTTTTCCCTAGCTTTTTTAATTATAATTCATAATCAAATGTTCCACTTTATTATCCTTTATCTAAGAATCCATTCAACACTCCCTCCCCCTTCCTCTGATGAATTTATTTTTTTGGTGGTGTTTCTTCTTATATACATATTGTTTTCCCCTCTCATATTTTCTATTACATTATTTATCATTTGTTCAAGGTTATTTTTTTGGGTCCTATTTCCCCCCTTTTATTTATGTAATCCACACTATCTCACATCCATATTTTCCACTCCCCATCCAACTTCAACCATCATTACACCATACTCATAGTCCGTAACAATGATACCTACATTATCCCCATAATTATTCCCTCTTTTAATCATCCAATTTTACTCTTCCACCAACACAACCTATACATACATTGAAACCCATGCTATATCATGCTAACATAATTTAAAATTACTAAGAAGTACAATCTTGGGACCAAATTTTATTGGAGGGGAATTTTTTTTATATTAGTAAACTTGTGACTCTAAGGATAAAAATCCACTATGATCTAATCTTAGAAAAAATTGTATCTCAGTCACTTGGTCTCAAAAACCATCAAGATAAATATTTAGGTCTTATGTTATCAAATTAAATCATCTATGATAAACTTAAAAGATAGGCACCCAATGGAGAAAGTGAAAATATAACATGATTCTACCAAATAGAACTCTTTAGACTTTTTGAAGGTGAGGAAAAATTTGAAAAAATAAAATAAAACAATTTTGAAGATATAATGATTAATATCTAGGATCAATAGAATAAGGTGTAATGAATTTTAGAAATACTTTATGAAAAAGGTCCCAAAAACATTATATATGATGAGTGGAATAATGTAAAATGTATGGATAATATCCTATAGGAGGAATAAAAAAGCATAAAGACATGGAAGGAATAATAAACCCCTTCGAGTTAATCAAATGAATTTATATTTTATCTTTGGAGAACATCATGAAGGCCACCATCAGGCTATTTACAACTCTATAATTCATTAATGAAAAAAATCCTAGAGCCAAATAGTGGTGGAAAATATAAACAAATAATAATAATAAATAGGGTTTAATGATAAGGATGATATGAATTTTAAGAAAATGTTTAACACCTTGCCTAAGAGAAAGTTGGCTAACATGTGCATATTAAAAAGGTATGTTTCTACCTAAAAGGTGATTTAATTCATATATAATGAATATGGATAAAAAATAAACATATTAATAAGTTTCTTGTCTCCAAATATTGCCAATATGATAAAAAAAAATTATCAACCTTCGCTTTAGCAAGGTATTCCTTTGACTTCGGCTTAAAATAACATGTTAATTCTATAGGAGGAGTTAGAGAAGGCAATGGAGAGTAATAAGAGTCATGAATCAATTTTTTTAAATATTTAATAAATCCCATACCTTAATATGCTTCATTGACCATAAATGCATTAATAGAGCTATAAGCACAAATATAACATGTGGTAAAAGTGATATATCGTTTATCCTTTTATGGGATTTTTTAGCTGACAAAGTGCCATTGTGCTATCATAAAGATAAGGCATAAAATTTAAGAGGAATTAGGAATGATTTATAAGGATTTAATATTAACCCCACCTACTTCATAGAGAAAGATTTCACCTAATTTAACAAAAGGGTATCTGTATGGGATTAAAAAAGGAAATATATCAAAGACAAAGTATCTAGTGGGTATTATTGGGCATAGGTTAACCCAAAGTTAAAAAGTATTACATTAAATATTAGGAGGTGATATAATCACATCACCATTATTCACAATTAGTATCAACCCATTACAAAATATGGGCCTAGATTAATATTATCCTATTTATGTGTTAAAGTGATACTCTTTGGCTAAATACCATTTATGATAACTGGTGGACTGTACACAAGTTAAGACTATAATAAAATTATGATAGATAGAAGTTTTTAGTTCCTATATACTTGAACTAATTTAGTTTAGTTACAAAATGTGACAATTTTATCTTTCAGGATATTTTCCCTAGTTACAAAAAATGGTTATTAGATGATCTCCTCTCTATGTACTGGTTGCTAGTATGAAAAAATGACTCAAGGTGCCTAGTTCCACCCAAATTTTCATATTTAACAACATTCCACCCATCCTTCTATGTTAGAATGGATAATATTAATATTGAAAATAAGGATCTTGGTTCCAATAAAAATATTGACCCTCAATCTCATTCCTTATGCACATAGAATAAATTTAGTCATTTATACATAGAATATAATAGAATGGTCTATGAAGAAGGCTAAGTGAACATTAAGGTTTTCACTTAAAATAACTAGAGGATTTGGTGGCCACTCAAGTTTACCTAACCATCGTCATGATCCTAATATAAGAATATTTATACAAAAATAAGATCTATTAATCATAATATGTGTGGTTGGTTATCCAATGTGCCTTATTAGGACATTTAGTGTTTTCATAAAATCATTTATTTAGAAAAGGGATTCTAAAAGTCCATTTATTGAAAGGTCGTGATAGTTTTATGCCACTAAGAATTATCATGAAATTTTAATATTTAAGATAGATCACCCAAAATATGCATTGTATTATATTTGATCCACCAAGTTTTAGATTATGACTTGGACATGGTCATCATTGTTACACTCCTAGTTTATACAAGATAAGTCAAGCTTTACACAAAATGACATATTCCAAGGGTATTATACTATATATGTAATTCATGGACCACTTTGAATAGATGAAGATAAAAAATAGGAAAAATTAAATACTAATTGGAGGAGGATGGTGATGTAATGTAGTTCTTCCTCCCCTTTTCATATTATCAATATTTCCCCTTGATCTAATTATTTTAGTTTCCATAGATTTATTTAGCTCTGTATTTCACCCATCGATGTTGGGTCTCATAAATGAATCCAACATGATGTATATCTACATTAATAATGGATAAATAAAAAAGGTATAGATGATCCTTAATAATAATGATCTTCCCAAGATTGTTAAAAAAGTAGTGTAAAAACATTATGCACTAAGGCCTCATGCTTTATTTATTTTCACCAAAAACACATTATTAAATATCAAATTAATGCTAAAGTGAGGGTCTTATAATGGTGGTATTTTTTATGTAATTTTTCTCCATGATGATTGTACAAAGTGTAATGATATATAAAAACAAAGGCAAATCTAGAAGTGGATCCCACATATTCAACAATGATTAATGGCTCAAGTCAGAATACTACCATGTTTAGTTGTTAGCCAATAGAACAAATATATGTTATAATCAAAAATTTATTATGAATCCATAATGCATCATTGGAGGATATGAAATATTTAGGGCCCGACTTGGATAGACTAGTCAATCACTTCACCTCTAGGCCTACTACCTTTCATAATGATTTAAATGATATGTGTATACACACAATATATATATATATATATATATATATATATATATAGTGTGTGTGTGTGTGTGTGTGTGTGTGTGTATACACATATCATTTAAATAATTAAGGTTTATATATTTCATTATTTAAATGATATGTGTATACACACACACACACACACACACACACACACTATATATATATATATATATATATATATATATATATATATATATATATATTAATGATGATTTATCTATTTTAGGACCCTATCAAGATTCAATATCTCTAAGTGCATGTCTTAAATGGTGCATAAGGAAATTAGTGGCCATAACTTTGGTGCTTCACAAGATTCTCCTTAAACAATTACCTAAAACCACTAAAAGTCATTTTTACCTAACTCCCTATGTAATTGAAACCCATTTATCTTTCTTCTAATAAATTAACCTTCATAAATACCTCTTAACTAAACATATATCTTTTTTATTCATTTTTCCTACTGTGTAATTCAACTCAATATTTTTAGTGATTGAGTGTACATTATAGAACTAGGTTTGCCTAGACAACCTAGCTCAAACCTAATAACTATATTTTATACCTAACAATATTGAGTTGGTTGATCTTATTGGATAAATTCCCATGAGGGTTTAGGATTAATCCTTAGATATAAATTCCACATTCACTTTTATCCAATAGAGAATAGCATTCATTTTTACATTGTTAAGTCTCACAATTATTCTATTTATACACTTGAGGAGTCATTGGTTAGGGTCTTGCCTTGGAGGAAAAAAAACTTGTCTTGTGGGAAAATCTTGGATGCAAAGTAGGATTATTTTATCCTATAGATGATTTATATAGTGTGATCCTTACAAATCCAAATTAAAATATTTTAAAACACCATTATATATATGAAAGATTGAGACACAACATGTTAAATTCAAGGCAAGTATTCCTAACTTTTACTCTTTCTATAAGAACCCTCATGAGAAAGCAATGTGACTATGCTAAACCATCGGTTATACTCCCTTGGTTGTACTAAATATGAAGGTAAGAGGATTAAGCACATGGTAAATGCTAGTTTAGTAATGCTTAAATAATTACCATAGGATGAAATTGAAATTACATATGCATTAAGGTGACAGAAGAATATCACTTATTAACCTTGTGAATTACTTAGTAGGATAATTACATTAGTTTAAATTGAATATATGCTATGATTTTAAGCTTTGGATAATAGAATAAAAAATTTCATGGGTGCAATAAGTGTGTAGGAATCGGTCATTACCAATATAGGTAAAAAGGATTATGTCAAGCATTGTTGTATCATGTGTGATCCCACCTCTAACTTGTCTTAAAGCTTCCCTGATCCTATTGAATGCTTTACATCCTATTCAATATTTTATTTAGACTTGTCATGTCTTAAATAGATTATAATCACTACTAGGTTGCTAAAGAAAACCTTTGGATGGTTATCTTCAATGCACAAGGATAATGTATACCAAAATATAGAATGCCTTATAATAGAATCATAGTCTTGTAATTTAATTGTGTTTCCCTTAATCCCTACATAGGGAGATGGATTGTATTAAAAACAACCATTAGACTCTACTAGATACATCATTCACCATTAGGTAATGGCAAATAGATCACCATTAAAGCATGGTCTATTTATAAAAAGGGTTTGGTTGATTCAAGGAAAGAACAAACATATGTCATGTTCTGATTGGATTGTAAGGAGAGAACACCTATTTGAGGAGGGTGAATATTTTGGAAAAAGGCTATGTTCTTTGGACATAAGATTTAATATATTTTGGGACAATGTAAAAGAGAAAGGAAAAAAATAAAATATCCTATAGAGGGAAAGCCTCGATTAGGAGAAATATTTTAGAGAAGATCCAAGGAAGGCTTGGATCATTTAGTAGGTGGCTTATGACTTGACTATTCTGTTGATTAAATAAATGAATTTTGTGTGATTTTTGATTGATTAATATGTCAATAGGAGTAAGTTCATTTGGTTTTCTTATTATCTTTACTCATTTATATAAGGTTATGCTTAAGTCTCCCCATATTTTACTACCCTTATGTGGGAGTTTGGAGTTGAATTATTCCTCCATGATAGTTTTATCTACTAGTATTTTTGGTTACTATAATAGTAAGGATTGTCATCCAAGACTTTTGATGACTTAAAAGGTCACATTATTTATGATAGAGGAAGGGGTAGGTATCTCATCTTAGACATGTTGGTATGTCACCTAAGTCTTCTCATGATTTCTTAAAGAATATATTTTAGTGGTTGTATGCCTAAAGGGTTATATCCATGTGGTCCTTATGTTTTCTCTTTTCTGTACTTTACTTGATAAAAATACATATGAGTTTGGTAATCATCTTGACCTAGATATTCTTGGATTGCCACTTGTGAATAGTTATCTCTTTGACCTCAAGACATATCGAATATTGGTTCCCTTTATTTACCTTCCACCATAATGTGAATATTCTTGGAGGTAAGAATCCTACTCAAGGGTGCCTAGTGTAGTCATTCAATGATGTAAAAAGGTTGGGAGGTGATCCCAACTTATATTGGTTGAATTTACACTTGGATTAAATGATAATATTGTATTTAACTATATGATACTATTTATTGCTTTCTATAGCTGGCTAGAATCCAAGGATTAATTATTCTAAGATGAAATTTTTATATTATGTTTTAATTATTGATTTTGGGTCATGTGTGAGCCACTCTCTTATGTATTTCACTAGATGAATGTTTTGGTTATTAATTTAGACAACTAATATATAAGCTACTTATTATGTCATATTAATAGGCCTCCTTGAGATGGATCCTTGCTTTAAATAAAATTCTAGTGGATTATTTTATATTCATGAATGAGCTTGGACAAGTAAATGGCCTTAATATATCAATATATTTAAGTTATTCATTTGACACACACACACACACACACACACACACACACACACAAAAATATGAATTAATGTGCTTTAGGCTACCTAAGTTATGGATTATTAAGATATGTGGTGTTTTATCTTATGAATCTAGTTTTTCCAACCCATTCATAATATGGCATATGCGTAGATAATATAGATCAGGTGGGATAACACTTAATAAAGTTTAATCTAAGTAAGATAAAATATTAAAAAACTCATATTAAGAGTGATATTTAGGACCTCAATAATCCTTTGTTGTAGATATACTGGGAGGGGATCTGTTAAGTAAAGAGAAACTCTTAATTTGGTACAACTCTTTTAATAAATTAATGAATATTCTTACTTGGTCAAAATTTATGGATAATCAGCTTAAGGGATGATCTTTGTGCCTCCTCATGTATTATGTTGGAATTTATATTATATACTTAGCTTATCCATAAATAAGTGGATCTAAATTAAATGTTTGAGTGATTGTTAGGAAGAACAAAGGCTTAAAAGGATTTTATATTTAGAGTATTAGCTATTTTGATAAAGAAATGCCTTATGGAAGGATTTCAAATTAAAGCATTATGTAATATTTTTTCCTTATAAATTTCCTTTATCTAGACCAACTTTTAAAAATAGGAAAATTATAACAAAGCTAGACTATTTGGATAAGGTAGTTGTTGATGGGTCTCATGATAAATACCTTTTAATTAATTAATTTTTGATTAAATATTTATAAGGCCAATCCTAGACTATGTGTTTGTATAATTTAGAAATCCATTATTAAACCTCTTACATTTAGTTTATTTAAAATGGTATTTGACTCATTGCTATGTATTTGAACTTATAGGATCAGGCCAATCATATTTTATATGTGGTTCAAATAATCAACTAGGCCAATAATAATATAGGTTTGGTGTCAAATTATTGTTCAAGCCTCAACATCTTATTGTTTACTTGACCTATAAGGAGGTTAGTTCTTTTGGTTTTTGAGTGCATTGATATTACTATAATGGTTCTTCAAACTTTACTCTACCTTTAACATTTTTCCTAAACCAATTAGAGTATTGGTTTAGTTTTAAATTATATATTTATACTTATACCTATGTGCATTTGATCATATTCATATTATATCCTTAATATTATGTGCATTCTTTTTAATTTCAGATTCTATATTATCTAAATTATTATATGTAGAAGAATGGCATAATAAAAATTTAATTTCCTTGGTCTCTTTTTGATTAGTTTTGAAGCTTTTAATTATTTATATTTAGGATTTTACCTTAGCTAACTTATCTTCATTAGCTAAATTAATCCACCTAGACTTTTATTAAGTGACTCATAGATAGGTCCTTTATTTTTATTTTTCCTTAGCCAATTTTCCCCTTAGCCTTTTTCTTTTCAATTTTTCCTTAGTTGATTTCAAGACATTTTGGTGAGTGTTTTAGAGGAATCCATTTTTAACTATCCCATTAACCTAGGAGTGATGTCAACATAGTCTATTTTATGGTCAATGTCAGGATAGTAGGATAGTGGGATGTTTTCACATGGCACAATCCTACAATTCCATATTCCTAAAAATTATTGTACCAAGTACATAACCTTTGGGAAAGTAGGTTAATAAGATGCTACCATGTGGAATCATAACATTGACCCACTATATTAGATATGTCCATGTAATTTTCAAAGTCTTTAGGTAAGTAGGATTAATAGATGTTGACACATGGAATCATCCTAGTTACCCTCTATCTTAGATATGTCCATACTAGGTGTGAAGCTCATGGGAAAAATAGGTGAGTTAGATCTTGCCACATAGTAAGATCTTACTACTCTATTATTTTAGAGATGTCCATACTAAGCATGAAGCCCATGGGCAAGTAGGTGAGAAAGATGTTGTTTCATTGTAAAATACCATTGATACATGATTCTAGAGGCACATGTATCAAGAGTAAATCCTAGATCCAATAGTTTGGCTAGATGTTTCCACATGGCATAATATTTTTGATTCGTATCTCTAAGGAATTTGTGTTATCCTTAAAAAGTGGTAAGGCAAAGAGTTAGTGAATTGTCACCATGTAGATCTTATCACAGAGTCACCTAGGAAGTGATGTGTGAAAACAGTGGCCTCTAGAGCTACAAAGGGAACTATCATGGTCATATATCTTACCAAAGTGACCATGTATATCTCAACTACAACAACAATGGTTGAGGTCAATTTTGATAGTCATTTCAATGTCAATTTCATAGAAAACATTTTGGTGAGATTTTATAAATGAGTTTGAGTATAATGGCAAAAGATTTATGGTAAATTACTACTAAATGAATTATGATATCAATAACCTTATGTTTTCCATTTGGAATGGATTATTGTAATGATCCATGTCCTTATTGATTTATTGGTTTTAATAGTGTGCCATCCCTATATTTTTGATAAAAAAAATGGGCATGACATTTTGGTATCAAAGCAATAAGTTAAACTCTGAGAGTTCTAGGGATGTTCTATATAAGTTCATCACCTTTCTAACTCTAGTTATTTAAGATGTGTAGATTGGATAGGGTGCATATTTCTTGATTACTTATTAAAATATAATTTGTGTATACAATATTATATAAGAGGAAGGAATATAAAATGATACAGGTGGGCATCACCAAGATTATAGAATAATGAAGCTAGCTAAAATCTATGTTAAAATTCTTGAGACCCTACAGTGAATGATGGTTGTGCTAGAGAAAATGTTTCCCTAAGTTTCTATGTTACAAAAGGAAGTCTCACCATCCCAAAGAAGGGATAGGAAAGTTATACAACCCTTATATTCTCATCATATAAATAGAAGTATGAACCTTCTTTGGGAATATTATAAGATGCATGGGACTCAGACATAGGTCCCACATGTAAAATCTATGAATTTAGGAACATGTCAGGTCTGACATATGCATTTAGGAAGAGATGTTATTTAGGGTTCTTGATTAAACTATATATCTATTGATCATTATCAATGAAATTTCACTAAGAACACTTGATAAGGGGGATATTTAAGTCTTGATATAGAATGGTTATGAGAACCAAATATTGTTATAATCCCTATTATACTTATTTTTATATTCTATCATGACAAATCATATATATCTATTATAAAATATTATATTTGAAAGGACAATGGTACTTCTTGTTAATAATCCTAATATAATTTATATATATGTACATATATGTGTATGTGCATGTTGCTTGCCTATTTTAAGTGATTAGTTGAATTAATGCACTAGATTTATGGTGTAAACATGATAATAAAAGGCTATTAATTTTAATGAAGTTGGATTGTAATGCTTGAACTAAGGCTCAAATGTAGATAAATTGAACTAATAGCTATGAAAACATTGTAATGATCTCTGTTTTGAAATTGTGAATTCCATAGATACATTGATTACATATGATTGAATAGTCAGAATGAGTGTGGGATATGTCTCTTAATATTTAGAGAATTTGAAATATTTGATGAACCATGATATGGTAAAACTCTAGTACTATGGTTATGGATTGTGCCATGAATAAATTCAATATTTCATTATGACAACAAGGATGAGTGGTAATCTTACATTTTGGTTGTGAAGTAAGATGAATCTTGTTGGAATAAACTAAAGCAGCTATGTCTCCATAGTATTATTATTTCATGAAAGGAGAACATTATAGTTGGATATATTTGGGATATAATTTCCATATTTTTATACATAAACATGTGATTACTCATATTTTTTGTTTATGAGTGTAAGATAAATGGTTATGAGTGAATTTTATTGGCTGTGAAGCATCAAGAATGCATTCAGGTGACCTTTCACATTCTTGTTATTATGATGATAAATAAATCAATAGGTATTCCTATATCTATAATAATTTTTATTAACTAAAGAAAGACTAAAATAGATAAAAACCACGTTGAACTTTTTGGAAAAAAAATTACATAGAAAGGTGGTGAATCAATCTTCAAAAACTTTCTTATCAATTTCACTTAATCAATCATGAACCATTCAAATAAGCATATAGATTTAACATGCATACACACCTATCTAGATAAGCATTAAACCCACGAGCACATTACACCTGTTGGAAACCCTTAAGAGGTATAAAAAATAGTAATATCTATAAATGGACTATATTTCTATAAGAAAAACACTAGATTTAGTGAAAAACTAACTTCACATGGAGAACCAACCCCAACTAGCTAAGCACCAACATAGCTAGGCTTTAAAAGGCACAAAATTGAAAGGAATCACCAACCCCCTAGATTACTCATCACCAAATCATCCATATATTTTTTTTATCACCTTTATAACACCTTTTTTCTCAACCAACTAATGATGACTACATATTCAACTCTTCACACTCTTATCCTTCTCAAACTACCTTTTAGGCCTCTTCACTCAATTAGGTCTCTTTCAAGACAAATTAGGTCATGTGACCTTGATATACATACATATAACCTATTTTAAATATTAATCATAGGTATTATACACTCCTATAATGGTCTAAAATACCTCCTTTTATTAACTAATGTATTATTTCATTTTCTAGCTCTATAATCTAAAAAAGGCCTAAAACTACGTTGTATTTATACAATCCTCATGCTGATATCCTTATTAGTTGGCCATATATAATTGAAAACATGGATTGCCATTTAAATATGTCTTATAAAACATTTCATACATGATTTAATAATTTTAATAGGTCATCCACAACATGAAAGACCAAAACTTCTTTTACGCCTTGAGGAAACCTAATTCAATTAGGCCATCATTAGCACATGTTACCTTATGATTTTCTTGGAAAAACTTCATAGTCAAAAAATGGAATAAAAATATCATATGCCACTAAAATAGACCCTTTATAAGTTCATCTAGGTTCCATAATAGTTTTTAGAGCCAACCACTACCTGAAGCACACCATTGTACTATTCATAACTAGGCCTGTGAACCTACACAAAGTCTATCAAACAAAACTAAAGCATATCCATAATCTAGTCACATAATAATGAAAATAAATCACATTGATATTAATTTACAGACCTTAAAAAATCACCATGTTATTTAGACTTCACAACTAAGGGTAAAAGGACTCAAAACACTTCTCTGTAAATAGTCCACTTAGAATTGTCAGAACACTCCAAAACCTAATCATGAACACTTTGATATTAAACACTTGAAATACAAATAAAAATTAAAAATTATACATTAATAATATAATATTAAATATATATACCACCATTAAGTACAAAAATCATGAGGTCTAACGTCAAATATTGGTCTTGCAAACCAAGCTTTCGAACTCACTACACATAGTCAATTTAGAACCAGACAAGACATTTTATCTTGAAAATTTCAACCACTTTAAATAAACATAAAACCTTATTAAAATCATTTATATAAAATAAAATTACAATATGTGTGTGTGTGTGTGTGTGTGTGTGTGTGTGTGTGTGTGTATACAAACACACACACACATACATACATACATACATATATATATATATATATATATATATATATATATATATATATATATATATCTATATATATATATATATATATATATATATATTTACACACACACACACACACATTGTAATTTTGCTGAGATTAAATAACACTTCCTCCTCTAAGATCATCTTATTCAAGGCTATAATGAATAGTGATACCTTACCATCTGACTTGTGATATAAAACTCACTATGTCACAAGTCTTATCATATAATTTTATATATCTAGAACCTGTTATGCATATACATCAAACATACTAACTCTCTTACCTATCAATATATTATTCAAGCTTGTAGCCCACATAAATAAGGCTCTCCTCTTATCTAGGTTGTTTAGTATGCCTATAGTCACTAGTGTTCCTACTATGGGTAGCCCTAAGATGGTATGTACATCTTTTATAATGATAGCTACCTCTACCACATCCCCATTTACCTCCCATATAAAGGTCTTATTCAATCATTCCTTGCATACAAGGAGCATGATTAACATATTGATGCTCAGGTTAATCTTGCAAATGTCAAATATCCCTCCTAGGCCTATAACTACTATCCTATCTCTATCTCCTATGTTTAGATTCTCTAGTAGATCCAATATCCATGATGCATCTACTAATCTCTACAACCTAGGTCATCCCTTCAATCAATAAATAACAAAATATGTATTAGAACCTCCATATCATGTATAATAATAATACATTCTTTTTACACTTTTAATAAAAAATAAGCCTAAACTACTTTAATTCATTTATTCCTACCTATTTTTATGCTACTTGGTCCTTTTTACCTTTGGTCATTTCAAGCCATTCTAGCCATCTTTTAGACTTTTACACATATATTTATACCATTTTGACTTTTTGTTCAACCTAGTTTCACCAATTTTTTTGTATTTTTGGCCTAATTGACTTAAAAATCTAAGTCAAACCTCTTATTTCCCCCTCCCTAGTACTAAATTATCATTCTAAACTTTTTGGATCAGTTGACAAACTATACTAGGTCAGTACTTTGTAAAATGTATAGGGTTGGTATACACCTACTAGGTCGGCAATGTGGATTTTGCATAGTTTTAGCCTATTAGGTTGACTGGGTCAACCCAATTTATTTTCACTATTGAACCCTTGAATACTATTAATTCCTTCAAACCCATTTTACTAGTTGGTTTTTCCTACATATTAAATCTAATTTTAATTCATTCTGACATCTAGAAATGCCAAAAATTACATTTTTATAAAAATACACTAAATTCATTAAATTTCTAAAAAACTGACTTAAGATTCATAACTGCATACGTATAGTGCACCTACTATTGCTCTTGTATCTCCCCCTCATCTATCTTTTCATCTCCTCACCATATTATCTCATTTCATCTCTAGAACTCTTTTTTCTCTCCTTCACAAGTCAAAATAACAAAATGACTTCTCTTTCCCCTATTTAAAAACACTTTTCAAAATTCAAATCCTTCAATTATTTTTCTATATATTCCTTCTTTTGCCTATATATTTTTTTCTATTCATCCATTTTTAATACCATAAAATTCATTGGATTCATGATGATGTAGAGAATATTTTCCACTATCATATGCCTATCTTTTAAAATTTTCAATTTTTGACTATTTTTTACACTAACTTCTACAGGTTAACCTAGTGTTCTTCACATTATATGCCTTTAACTTCCCTTGTAATATAATTATATACCTAAAAAACTAAGTTAAGTTATGTGTTTTTAAATTCTATCCTTTCATTTATATTATTTTTCTAATTGTTGTGCTTTACTTAGCATCAATGTTATGTGTTATCATGTTCTATTTCCTGAAGAACCATCCCATATTGCACTTAGATGACATGTGATTATATTTGAGTGGGGAATATGTATAAATATAATATTTTCAAAATTTTATCACTTAATGACACTTTTTATCTTGTAGGAACCTAGCGAGTCTTAATCTCTCTAATGCACACCTTAAGGGGTACACCAAGAAAGGGGTGGGTAGACCATTAGTGCTTCATAAGATTATTATCCCTTTTTCCACTTGAAATTTACATACTTGTATCCTATAAACATGTAATCTAAGATTATTACTATTTATTTTACCCATTTAAATTATTTATCATATAATTATCTTCATTTATCTTGCCTTGACCTCCTTTTTCTAGTTTACTATACTAGATCGACTAGGTTGACCCTGTATAATTTTCAACCTTTGGTTATTATACAGGGTCGACTAGGTTAACCCTATACTATTTATGGATATTTTTCACTTAGGGTTTTTTTATCTCTTAGATCAACCTAGCTCAAGACCTAGTGATTTATCTCTCAAAAATATATAGGGTCAATTGGGTCAACCCTATACAACCAACATATTTAAAAAGATTTAGGGCAAGATCTACCTATATATAGAAGTTCATTTCCAACCATTTGAGAATAGATAACTAAATAGGAATAAGTGTGAACAAACATATTCTTATTGACCAATCTAATTGAGGAATAAAGATTAGGGTTCCATACTTTGTTTGGAGATATAGATCTTGTCTTATGGATAAGTCTTTTAGATGCATAGATAGGTTATGTAGAATAGAGTTGGTTTATATTTGTTATCCTTACATGCCACAACAATATCTTGTGAATCACCTTGGTCAAGGTGGATAATTAGGCTTGGTAGGTTTATCTTCAAGGTAAGTATTCCTAGCTTTATTTCTACTTTGTAAGAGTAGATAGATAATGTAGTTTTGCTTCTCTTCCATACATTAGGATTACATATACATTGACATGAGTATATGTATTATATATATTTTTATTTCACTTTGTTTTTTCCTAGCCTCCACTTTGTGCCACAAGATTTGGTAAGCACTAGATTATATTTACTTTCATTTTTATTAAAATAGAGTGAACATTAAACCTACAACTTTTTTAGGGTTGTTGCATGATTGTGTTGGACTATAGGCTTTGGAACCCTTCCTAGCATGGTGTATTATGACAAGTGATCCCATAATTAGGTGTAGTAGATCCCTATATTTTTCATACTCCTAATTAACAAATATATTTTGAATCAAAAGTGTAGGTATGTTATATCTTCTCTGAGCTAAGATTGATTTATAGACATGATGCATTTATGATTGCATACACCTTATACTCATGGATTAAAACTCAAACATGCTTAAATTTTACTCACTAGAAAACACTCTCACACCATTAAAATAGTCTCTTTTTGATAAACATGAACTCATGTAGAACTAGAGCCTGATATCCATGTCTTACTACTTATTTGATCATCAAAACTCTTTGTGACAACACTAATAATCATCAATCTGACATGAATCATGATATTAAACATGACATAAACTAATAAAATAATCATTACATTTACTAAAACTTATTTCTCAATAGATATACATTAGGTTTCATTCAAATTATCTAAAAGACTACTCACCATACATCTTCACCAGATGTAACTTGACATCAATGGTATTAATATTGACATCAATGATAACATTTATTAAAAAATTCCCCCTTTATCATTGATATCAAAACATTTTTTAATATTATCACTCTCATCTCACCCAATCTAGTCAATTTCCCTTGTTTAAATTTCTCCCCCTTTAACATTAATGATAAAGGGTCTTTTATAAACTACCATCTAGAATCACACTTTCTTACAAAAAAAGATTAACACAAAGAATATGAAGCATAAATGGACCATGTTCCCCCTTGATTTATACATAAAAAAATAAAATCATATCTCAAGACCATTGACCTTGTCCTTTACATCATTTATATGACACATATCTTTGATCACATAATAGGCCACCATATTCTTTTCATCAACTACACTTGGAGTTTATGAACAACCTCAATAGCTCCCCATACATTAAATCACCCACCATGCTTATCCTAATATAGTAATGTCTCCATGAAGCCTAATGGACTCACTCATTTTATAGAGTTGTAAAATAACAAAAATTAAAGATATTCCTAGATATCCATGCTCTCACAAGGTTGAATATATTTTAGGATCCTATTTGGCTTGATTAGTCTCTTTGGCTTGACCTCTTAATCATCCATGTGGTCAGAAATATGAGATGAAAATGAGAATTCCTATCTTAATTCTTTTAATAATCCCATTCATATTCATTCTTAGATGAGTGTTCTTGGTCTATGACCAAATTGATTGCATGCATAACAATAACCATTGAATGAATTGACATACATTATAGCATTAGGTTGTCTTGTTTGTGTTTTCATGTTGACATTCCTATATTAATTATCCTTATCCATGACTTTAGATGCCTCTTTTTGGTCTTATTTGAAACCAAGACCTATATTATCACTTATAGACTTCTGACTACTCAAGATATGATTTAGTGCCTCAGTGATCCTTTCAAAATTCAAAAAGGTCTTCAACTTTATATATTATTGATTCAAATTAGCTTTTAAGGATTCCACACTAGTTCCATACCTTATGCATTCTTCCTCTTTAGCTTTTAATCTTGTATTGACTATCTCCATTTGTAATTTAATTAGATTGATGATCTCATCATACTACTTAGATGTGTTACTCAATATCTCCTCAAACAAACCAATATGATATTCATAGTCATTAACTAATGATCTTAGTTTGTTACTCTCTATTATTTGAAACTTTAACTTCTCTAGATAACTCACCAATTTTTCCTCAAGGTTCACTTCAACTTATTCTTCATCAACCATAAGGCATTTCTCATTTAATCAAACCTTAATGTTTATCTCTATATCTATCTGAATAAGGTTTAATTGTTGTCATGTTCATGTTTATTAATGTCATCATTACTATTTTTCTTGTTTCAATTATTTTAGTTATCTTATTTGGTATAAAAACTTCTCTTGTTCTTGAATGATCATTTCCTACCTTCATACTTCCTAAACTCTTTCTTGTTTAATCAATATTATATAACTTATTATCATCTCCATGATGTTCATCACGTTCTTAATAATGCTTAGAATTATCCTTATTAGGACACTTAGATGAAAAGTGACCAATTTTACCATAGCTAAAGGTTTTTAAGAAAAATTTTCCCTTGTACTTACCAAATCCAAACCTTAATTTCTTAGAAATATGATTTCATCATCATCAAAATATGAACATACCTCATCGTTAACAATATTGGATTTTGAATTATTTTTAACTTTTAAAGTTTATTCCTTCTTAGGATGTCTTCCTTCATTTATTCTCATCTCATAGGTATTTAACATTCTATGAAGCCCATCCATCTCAAGCTTATCAAAATCTTACATCTCTTTTACTACAAATACCTTAGAATAAAGCCTATGAATAGTGATGTAAATATGTTTTAAACAACTATAAAATCTTTAACTTCTTCTCTTAATCCTATAATGACATTTAAAACTTCATCAATCTTCAACAAGTAAGATGCAGTGGTTTCATCTTCATTCATCATCAGAATTTAAAACTATCTCTTGTGGGTATGCAACCTGGTCATCTTCACCTTGGTGTATCCTTCAGAGATAGTTTTTAAACTATCCCATATCACCTTTTATAACTCAAAATTAATTACATTCACAAAATATGCCTCTTATAGGCCACATATAATGTCATTTATTACCTTGGAATTGATCTCACATTCCTTCTTACCTGTTACATCAGTTGGTGGTGTAGGAGGTAGAGTATATGCATCCACAATTGACTACCCTATATAATGGCCCATTGACATTATATATGTCATAAATATAATGATATAAAAATAATAATTAGTTCCATTAAATAATGGAGCCTTACTAGTAGATAAACCACTTTAACTTCTTGATTAGCCATCTTTGCTTCTAGGATCTCATTTAGGATATTAGGCCTAATTCAAAGGACTTGCTCTGATGCCAAATGTGGGAAGAAAAATTATTAATATTGGGGTATTAATAAATTTTCAAAAACATTCTTATCAATTTCAATTAAGAAATCATGAATACTTTAAACAAGTATATAGATGTAGCATGCATAAACATCTATCCACATAAGCATGTAATGCAAGAACACATCACATATGTAGGAAAACCTCAAGGGTAATAAAAGTGACTAATATATACAAATGTAATATATTCCTATAATAAAAACACTAAATTTAGTGAATCACCAACTTCACATAGAGTAGTAACCCCAACTAGATAAGAACCAACTTAGCTAGGATTTAACAAGCACCAACTTGAAAAGAGGAACCAACCCCCTAGATGAATTAGAACTAACTTATCAACCTAATTTTTTATTTTTAAAACATTATTTATCAAACAAATAATTATGACCACTTCTTTATCTCTTCACACTCTTATCCATCTCAAACTACCTTCTAGGCCTCTTCATTCAATTAGGTCTCTTTCAAGACAAATCAGGGCATATGACCTTGATAAACATACATATAACTTATATCAAATATTAATAACATATCCTATACACTATTTTTATGGTATACAATACCTCCTTCTACTCACTAATGTATCACTTCATTCACTTACTCTCTACACTCTAAAATAGGCCTAAAACTGCCATGTATTTATACAAGCCTCTTGCTCATATCCTTCTTGGTTGGCCATATATACTTTCACACTTTTATTACTATTTAAATAAGTATTATAAAATATTTAATAAATTAATTAATCATTTAAATATTTTATCCATAACTTTAAATACCAAAACTTCTTTTAGGCCTTAAAGAGACCTAATTTAATTAAGCCCTAATTAGTACACATTACCCTATGATTTCCTTAGATCACATTATAAATACTCACATGGAAGTAAAATATCATATGGCACTCAATTAGGTCCCTGATAATCTCATCTAAGCTCCATAACACTTTTTAGAGCCAACCACCACTTAAAGTACACCATTAGTACTGTTCATAATTAACCCTGTGAACCTACAAAAAGTCTTTCCAACAAAACTAAATCATATCCATAATATAGTCACATAATAATTAAAAAAAATAAAATTAATTGAAATTTAATGGCCTTAAAATTTTCACCATGTGATTTATACTTCACAACTCAGGGCAAAAGGACTCAAACACTTCTCTATAAATAACCCACTTAGAAATGTCAAAACACTCAAAAAATTAGTCACAAACTATTTGATATTAAACACTTGAAAGAAAACTTACCATGAATAATTATACTTTTAAAATATATTATAAAATATATATACCACCTTAAAATAAAAAAATCACAATCTCTAATTTCAAATATTGATCTTGCAGACCAATCTTTTGAACTCACTACACATAGTCAAACTAGAACTAGACAAGCCATTCTATCACAAACACTTTAACTGACCATAAAACCTTATTAAAATTATGTATATAACATATAATTATATAAAAAGCACACTATGTACATATATACTTCAACATAGGGTATATATTCTCAAACTCATCATGATAACTTGTTTACCTAGAACTATTAGTTTACCTTAAAGTACAATCATGATGAAAATGACCTTCAACACCTATATGACCACTTACAGATACATATTATGCATGTATATATCCTATTATATTATTATTATATATAAATTTAATATTTTTAAAAGGCAATGTTGATCTTATAGACCAATCTCATGACTTCATTATACAAAGACCTCACTAAGCTACACAAGTCAACTTGTGAACAACATTTTTCTATATATAATGGTCTCCAAAACTTATATAAAACATGAAAGTGTATTAAAAGTATTTAAAAACATATTAATTAACTTTTATTCATCCCTATTCCATGATAACACATCTATAATCATCTTCTCACTTCTACCTAGGATTTTTACTATTTGCACCATTAGACTTGTTAGTGATAGGTTTTCTTGGTTGACCAGTTTAGAACACCTTAGGGATAGAAACTATATATAAACCACCATGGAAATAAAATAAAAGTATAAAAATTATCCATCCAATTATTTTCATACTGGTCAAATCTCACTACTATAACAAATATCTAAGAAACAAGGCCTTTTATATAGGGTCCACTCACTCACTTGAAGACTCAATCACACCTAGATATGCCTGGGAGAGTTGAGTACACCATAAAATAACTAAAATATCCATAACAATCCATTATAATCAATTTATAATAACTTATTTCATATTGGGTCACTATTAGAGTTCTTTGAGGGGTTAAACCATATTCCATTATTAGCAATTATTTATAAAGCTTAACCCCTCATTTCAAAAAATAATCCCCATAAATTTTATATAATACCATACACCATATACCAATAATATAATATATTACCATACATAGGTTTAATGTGCCAATGAAGACCTGAAAGCCCTTCTCAATTTTGCATACATTTATTCTATGTACTTGAGAGACCTCAAAACCACTTTTCATGCCTTTTCTTACAAACCATGACCTCAACATTTGTGAACATGATTGAGATAACATATAATACATATTAAAGCACTCATATATCCATAATTTATTTGGAATATAACTTCATTCCCCATTAGGCCATACTCTCTTTCTTTGCTCTCTTAGACCTTGACCTACAAACCACATTAGGCCTAAAATATAACCTTCATGCTTATTTAGATGCACTCTCCACCTAATTATCAAACTCAAGAAACACATCCAATAATAAAACACTTATTTACATCCTTCATATGCATTTATAATAGATCATGATGCCTTATTAGGCCAAGCAAGGTCTAGAAATGGTTTAAGTGTAGACTAGGTTTATAGGCCCGACCCCTATAGGCTCAACCTTATACTAAAATAAGTGATCCAAAGCCTAATATACATGTTAAATAAACCCCATACACAATATTATGCCTATTTACATCTATCTCACAAAGACACCATGCCCAAAACTTCTCACTATGACTTTACATGCCATGATTAGTGCCATGACTAGGCTTATCAAGAACTTAAAAATTGACAACTAACCTTGAAACACACATTGATGATTTTATATCTTTCTCAAAATTATGTAATATCTTTTCACATACCTATTTATTCCCACCATGAAAATTCTCATGATATTACTATGCGTGTTATGACGAGGCTTCTCAAGACACCTTTTACTTAATAATTAGCACTCAAACATGCTTAACTTGTACTCACTAGACATCACTCTCATACCAATACAAAAATATATTTATAATAAATTTTTTATCATGACATCATGTATACCTAGATATTCATATTCATGTTTTACTACTTATTTTATCATTAAACATCTTTATGAAAACACTAAAAATCACAAAGTTGACTTGAATCATGATATTGAATTTGATATCAAATAATAGAAGAATCATTAGGTTGAATTAAAATTATTTATCAATAGCTATACATTTGGTTTCCTTCAAATTCTCTCAAATATAACTCACTATAAATCTTCACTAGATGCACCTTGAAATCAATGAAATTAATCTTGACATCAATGACAACATTTATCGGCATAATTATAGTGAAGATAAGTGGAAGTAAAATTGAGTGAATACATCTTATATTGTTAAAACTTCTCATAATGATAACTTGTAAATTTTGATAGTAGGAACTAATAACTACCTTGGGCACTTTGATAACACTATGTGTCTATAGGAATCAGAAATGGTAACTGTGGAGGTGCCCTTCTCTTGAAATGATATCCTTTCATCTCTCTTGCCATAAATATTATGCCTATGTATATAGGTGGGACTTAATTTTAGGTGGAATTATATCTAAAATATCATGATAAAGTAATTGAGGCATTATTTTAATTCTAAATCACACCTCTCTAGGTGGTGAATATAGTCTATATGTAAGTATGACCTTTATAGAGGCATAAGGTACCAACTAATAGATAATATCCTTTTATGTAGTTGTAGTGATGTAGTTCCCTCCTATATATTATTAATGAAATTAAGATTATAATTTTGTATAGTGGAAGTGTTTTAGTTTCCTCCTATATGTTATTACTCATAATCAAAAAAATATTGAATTTGTCATGATAAAGTGGTAATTGGATCCATAATAAATTTTGTTGAAATGGTTGGTTTAACATATCCCCTATCTTAGTGATGTAGTTTGATTTTTTTGAAGGATAGTGGATCATTGATTCCCTCTTAATTTTTTTGTTATCCCTTTTAAGTGACTCCCTAAGCCACATAGTGATTCTATTGTGATCTTTTTTTTTTATAAATGGGCTTATGAACTTATTTTAAGTTATATGAGCTTTTATTTTATCACTTACAAATAAGCATTGCTTTCTTATTGACTTCAAATTATATGAGCTAGAGAATGCTATTTAAATTAAAAGATAAATTTTAGCTATATTTGTTCTTTATTGATACTAATTGTTCTCCTTTTTTATTATTTTGAACCTACATGATTAATTGATGTTTTTAAAAAAAATATGATGATTTATTGTCATGGTTTCATGTGTTAGTTTATGCATAACTATCAATTTAGGTTAGTATAAATGATAAGTAAATTAAAAATGATTTATTGTGGGCCATGGTGGGGGACATATCACATAGGTATAATATCCCATCCTTCTTCACCCACTAGATATGGTGGTACTAGACACTGAGGTATCTCAAGATCATAGAGGTGTCTCTTCACTCTATGCATTGCATTGGCTGGTGGACTAATGTCTCAATGGTACCCTATATCTGGAATATATTTTAAAATTTTTACATTAGATTAGATGGTGGAATATTGTCTTAAGGCCCCCATACATATCAGTTTACACTTTCCACATTATGTTGGCTGGTGGACAAATGTCTTGAGGTTCCCCTCTCTATTGACTATATTGGTTAGTAGATTAATGTTTTGAGGGGCACATAGATATTGGTTGTCATATTATTCTCTAAGTTTGGACTAACATCTTGAGGGATATAAATTATATAATTTATGTATGATTACAATGGCTAGTGAAATGATGTCCTAAGAGTCTTTGAAATTTTGAACTACACATAATATCTTTGTTGGTCTACCAAAATCTTTTGAACCCATATATGTTAAATGACATTGTATAAGGTTGATTAAAACCTTATATCAAGGGCATGATATATGTAAAATGGGAGATATTACCATGTTTATATTATTATAAAGTAGAATTATAATGATGGTAATCATTTTACCATGCTCTACTTATTTAGAAGATCTTATGTGTTTCAACTAGCACTAGTTATGCAAGACAATTTTTGATGTGATTGGAAACGGTCATTCCTATCTAAGAAGGAATTACATATTAAAGGAGTAATTGAATTATCATGCACATAAAAAAGAGATTATGAATCTCAGTGGATTGAGATAGATGTGTTTTAGTATGATTTACCTCATAATGAATCACCTCCTAAAATTAATTATAATTTACCCTACATCCATTGTAATAAATGAAATATCATGTGGTAATATAACATTAAATAAAGGATTGGACCTTAAATTGGACCAATTTTACATTTGAATTAGATGGAATTAGTGAAATGAAGTTCAATTTTTTTTTCAAGAATTGAATCATCCTTATGGATTGGGAACAAGAAATTATCATTATGTTTAAATACCAGTAATAGTTTTACAAGAAAATTATGGGAAATGGAGAGGTGGATTCCTCCTTATTTGTATGAAGTATTGTTTTTCTATTATGAATGCTAATATATGTTTTTTTTACACTAAGTGATGGTGGTCTATGATTAATATATTCATGATGGTTTTATAACAAACTTATTGTAGTCATTTCCAAGGAAATTTATGTGAAGGAGAAGCCTTGAGAAAGTGGAACAAGCACTTACATCCTAAAAATGAAATTCATGACTTACACATCAAGTTAAAAGTGGTTATGTACATTTTTATATAGCTAATAATAAAATTGGTATCAAAATATTAATAATCTAAGGTTGTATAAACCTTGAAAATCAAATATGACTTAGAAGATTGTATTCATGTGGGTCATACCCTCCTATGTGCTTAAAGAGCTTTATAATTTGATGGATGAAGAAACTCAAGGGATGTTATAAATATAGATGAGTAGTGTGATTGGTTTTTAGTATAATTTGGCCTCCACTTTTGATAATTTCCTTTTGTGATGAACTATATGATCAACTTTGGTTCCTACCTAGGGTGGCACACAGGTAATTTAGGATGATGTTCAATTATTTAAGTGGATTTAGAAGCCTTTGTATGAACCAAAAAGTCCATCATAAAGGATGAATACTTTTTAAAGGTGGGGAGAATGTAGGTCACCTCATTATAAATTAATATTACTATGTTAAACTGATGGTTATACTCGATTAGTGGTTTTGACTATGAAGGTAAGAGGTGTACACACCTAAAATTGGCCACTACTAGCCTTTAGCTAGAGTTTAGACCAATTCATACCAACCAATGAAAATTAAGTTTATGAATCAATAAAAATCCCAAATTTATTTGTGAATCATTTTTCCAAGCATGGAATCACATTGAGGCATACCTGATTGGGGTATACTATCATATGTAACCATAACCTCTCATGGATTCATACCTTATTACCTTGAAGCATTACAATAGTCAACTTGGCATATGTACCTATTAAGTGTGGTACATAAATAATAGTAAAATATTGAAAGAGATAAATGGATAATAATAATTAATTAACAAGATAAACCAAATTAATAGCCTAGTTGAATTATCCATGTGCAATTAATGAATAACTAGAAAAGGAAATTCGAAAGTGAAAATATCCTTTCCTTTCCTCATGAACTTTTTGAGTTGTCAATCCCTTTATAAATAGCCTAATATATATCATTTTATAGACCCATTACTATTCATTTTAAATAATTATTAATTGACAACTATTGGGTTATATTTGACTCTACTAGGTTAGGTTTGAACTCATTCCATGTTTAAAATCCATCTTAACTCACCTTGTGTTGGGGTTAAATCCATTATTTATAAATAAATTTTGTTGCCTATTGAATTTTAAACTATTTTGGTGAAAATTTATCCTGAATAAATGACTTTAAAGCCTTTAGAAGAGTAGTTTTATAATGAATTTGAAGCTACCAAGGAAGGTAAATGATATGTTGTCTTTTGAATTTTAGTTGTGTTTTCATTTGTCTTTTGTTACTAGGCTCACCCTTAATATCTAGGATTGTAAGTGTTAGTGTGTTTATTTGAGTTTTTTTGACGTAAACTAAAATTTTATTAATCTCCCTTGTTAAATTCATATGATCACAAATGACATGCCCATTGGGACATTCACCCCATGAAGTTGCTCCTAAAGCCTTTAAGACCTTTTTAATAATGATTTTCATATAAATATTTGAGATTGATGACCCAAGAAGGTGAAAATTAGAAGCTAATAAATATTTTTCTATCAGTCATGAAGTTTCCATATGTAATTATGAATTTTCTCTCTAGAGTCTTGATATTGGAACAATATCACAACTCACATAGTCATAGTTTTACCTATATTTTTGAGGTTTTATGTTTAACTATTACTATTTGTGCTAACTATTTTCATTTTGTAGGGATTTATATGATATTTTAATATTATGGATCTGATAGTCAGGATATTGTAATACTAAAATTTCATGAATCATGATATCACCTAACCAGTCAAAATTTTTCCTCTAACTGCTAGCAATTAGGTTAATCATTTCAAGTTATGTTGTAATATGATGAATAACAAAGTAGTGATATTTCCATATTATTTATTAATTTATAAATAGAGTAGTGATATTTCATTTTATACTCTTTTTTCATGTAGATTATGTTATTGTATTGAAAATTTTATTTTTGCAGTGTTATAGATTAGCTATGTGTTTTACAGTGTTGCACTGTGTAAACCCGAGAACTAAATTAGACAAATGTTTGATCATTCATGAAAGTGCTTCAAGGAAAGAAAAAAAATATAATAATTTTATGACTAAGGCTAAAAAAGGACATAAATTTTTATGTTTTTAAGTCTTAAACATTTTGATTTGGTGCCTAAAAAGTATTTAGACATTTTTATGCTTAGTTGCTTTGTGAATGTTTTATAGGTTTTCAACTAATGCTAAGGGGCCAAAATAATGTAACTAAAAATATAACTTTTGGTGCATTAAAATTAAATTTAATCACTTAATTATATGATTATGATAATGTTTAGTTTATTCCTTGTTTGTTTGGAGTTGTATATTTTTTACAAACTGATTAGTGCATGTATGTTCACCCCCATCCCCTTTAGGTAAATCAAGTGACCAAAATCACTCTTTATTTGCATTTGTGCCTTGTCCAAAGGTGTGAAAATAATCTTTTTAAGGCTCTCTTCAAATTTTTATGGTTTGATGATATAAATGAGACCTTAAAGTATTTTTCACTAGTCTTTTATTTTTATGCAATTTGGCTTGTGAGCAAGAGTTCATAACCTCCTCACAATTTTTATAAGGGTGCATTGACTTGGGGTTTCATATAAAAGAATCTTAAAAACCCATGTTAATGGTAAGGTATATAAATTAGTATATAGATACTATTATTTCTAGGGGATTGAGTGGCTAACCTCTCTAATCATAACAAAACTTGAGTTAGGTATGGCTAACCAGAGGATTCCACTAAGAAGTACATAGATGGAATCGCTATGAAAAGGAATAAAACTTTGTATAGTAAGTTATCTTATATGAAATCAATTGGCATGATTTAATCTTTAGTTTTAATCACACTTGGGACCATATAGATGTGTGAAACCTATATTTTTAGAACAACCCCACTTGCCATGAACATATTATTGATGCAAGGCAAGTAGCCCAAATTTCCATGTCATCATACAATCGCTTGAGAGAAGGGGGTGTGAAAAACCTAATTATTAATGTGCCTTTAATTTTGAATTAACACTTAAAATACTCTAAATAGCATGTATATAGATCAAATTTGAAATTATTATACAACCTTGTAGATTTTAGGATCTAGGACATTTAGACTTAGGTATTTGTGTCATTTTTATCCTTTATTACATGGGTTTTGAGTCCAAACTATCTATTTTTATTTTTGTGCCATATAAAAACAAGTCTTGTTTTCACATCACTCTATTGGTTGATGAGGTGTTATGCTATTAGTTTGACACCATAATTTTACATTAGTTTTTTTGAAAAATCTTTGTGTCTATGAAATTTGATTGAAAATGGTAATTGTATGTTGTCCAATCCATTTAATGTTTTTAGGCCTTAGAGTCTTGAAACAAACATTCAATCACATCTTTAGAGTGTGATAATTTCATTATGCTACTCGAATCATTTTATATACTTTTTTCCTTGTGTCCAAGTTTCCATTTTCAACACCAATCCACATGTACCTTTTGGATATTTGTCTAGTGTCATTATGTCATTTACCTTTGTCTAGATTTTTATTTAATCAAAGATGCCTAGTTTTCTAACTTGAGTTTTCAATTAACTTTGACAATTTCAAATCCAAACATTAATTGATTTTTTTTTATGACTTGTGTAATTTGGGCTTAGACATAGATAAAATTTGTAAATTAGGTTAATTTTTCACCCAAAATTGAAAACTATTTTTATGCCTTTATTTGGTATAAATAGCCTATCTTCCTCATGCATTTTTTTTTCATGCCTTATGAAAATTACTCAAGTTCATGTCTAAAGTCAAATTAATAATCTATGATAAAGTGTTTTATATTTGTCAAATTAAATCATACCGTTTTGTTTAAAGTCTAGATTATGTGCTTGTTTTGCCAAAATTCCTAGCACATGCCTATTTCGAGCCTACCTTTTAACACTGCATTTGGCCAAAGGACCTATAATTTTTTTCCCCTAGATTATACTTATTTGGAACACTTTAAACCTATATTTTTGGCATTTTGATTTTATTTCATTCACTTGACCTTTGTGTGAGAGACATTTAATGTTAGACATTTAACATTAGATTAGTTTAACCAAGTTTTAACATCGACACTTTTTGGAGATACAACTGCATCCTTTTACCAAGTTCAAACTATTTTTATTTTTAGACATTATTTTTTTATATATTATATAATTCTAAGCCCTCTTTTCCTAAAACATTTACCATTGATTTGGATATGTCTCCATATAATAATAGTGGAGTCATGTATAATCTGGGATATAGTAATATGGTTGACCAAGATGACTTTATTCAAGACCCCTATGGTGATGTTGTAGTTTGTGAGATCAAACCTTATCCACTTTACAAACCAAATTAAAAGGAAAAAATATAGTATCCTTTGTCCCACTATTTGGTCAAAATGACTCCATATTCAAAGTAAGACCAAGAATAAATAGAATAATACCTAACTAGTGTACCTTTAGTTGCAGAACAAGTCTAACAATAATCATAAAAAATTATGATGCCATTAGCCTATGACCCCTTTTTTTATCATCACTTGATTTAAAAAAAGATGAAGTTTTAATTAGAGCCACAAAGGTAGGGTATAATTTTCTTGTATATTTCCATCACAAAAATTTGCAAAATTTAGTAAGAGTGCCTTACAACATGCCTTATAATCAAAGCATTGAATATGATTATTATAGAAATCCTCAAGCTCTAGTGTTGATGCCATATTGGGTACCTCATATTATAGTTAAAAATAAAGGCCTCATATAATAATACTTCATATATATATAGACAACATACCAGACCTATTTGAACTTATTACACAATTTTAACAACATGACCATGTTAAATGCTCCTCTCATTGAGTTAGTTCCTTCAATGAGAATTTTAATTGAATTAATAGTCCAAGACACTCAAGGAATAGACATATTTGGTAAAATTACCTAAGTTGAGACATTTTCAATTCCCCAACTATCAAATAAGTGTCTTTTACTTCTATGCAAAATAGTGAGCCAAACATAGTGGATAATGCACAAGTAATGTCCAATCTAGACCAAAGTGATGTAAATGCACAAAAAAATAGTCAAAAACAAAATGAACCTTTAATTAACACCATTATTGGTTCAAAAACATATGGGATAGGAACTTCTACCTCCCAACTACAAATAATTACCTTTAATCCTCAATTTGTTGATTCTTCAAACATGCAACCATAAGGATTAAGTAGTCAAACAACAACCAGTGTCATGCCTCAAGAAAATGTGATGAATATTACTTCACCATAGTAGGTGGTGATTGATTTCACATAATAATAGGAACAATCCAATGTACCCATGCATCTAAGGTAAAACATCCTACCACCTCAATAGGGGGAAGCCAATGTTCTACCTCACTGGTAGTAATGAACATATGTATTTAGTCACAAACCAATATACCATTACAATCAAAAATTATGTCTAATAAAAAATATACATCAATTGGTTAGAAAAAAACACAAAACCTTCAACATGTATGTACCTTTGAATAGGGGTTTGCACAACTAAGAGGTTTTACTATTCTATAAGTATTGATTAGGCAATAATTATCATTTGTTCCTAATATGCCACAAACTCAATGATAGGGCCTTGGTTCACAAGTTCCCCTCAATAAAATAGGATTTAATAGTTAAAAAAATTCCCTAATCAAACTCAATAGGCACAATACTTCACTCCCATCCACATCCTTCCATCTCAGCCATAATATCCCTAAAACTAGGCCCATATATAAAATCCTAACAAAAATATCACACTACAATACATGTTATTATAATAATCACATACTAATCCAAAAATTCATGTTCTTGGTCAATTCCATATCTAAATAAACTTTCCATAGCAAACCATGCCTCCATTATACCCAAATCAAAGTAATCTACTTTTTACCTCCCAGCTTCCACCTTAGACTAATGTTCCCTCTAGTTTCCTAACCCAATAATTATAATAAATGAAAGATGTAATTCTTTCCATCCAAGATGGGAAATAAACCAAGAAGTTTGAGTTGGAGAGTATGTGTTCCTACCCATTAAACATGGAGTATCTTCAGACACCATTTCCTCCACGTTACAAACAATAAAAATTTGACAAATACAAGGGGTAAGGAGACCCCAAGGCCCACTTAAGTAAATTATTTATTTCTTGTCAAACAGTGTCCTATAGAGACATATACCTCCTACTATTATTTTTAAAGAGTCTAATAGGACAATATGTAGAGTGGTTTATCTAATTACCTAATAATTTAGTTTCTAATTTTGACGATCTTTTAGACAAGTTTATGTAACACTTTTCCTATAATCTCAAACATGTGATTTCATTTGTAGATTTGATGCAAAATAAAAATATATATTGTGAATTTTTTTAAATTTATCTGTAGTGATGAACACTTTCCAGTGAATTCACCCATAGTTTACCAGATAAACAACTAGCCACTATGTTTACCAAGAATTTGCATAGTGAGATATCTTACCATATTGAACTGAAATGTGTGCACACTTTCAAAGAAATCATTGAAAAAGGTTTTTTGATAAAAATATCCCTTATTAATAAATGTACCATAAATATTACATCATCAAATCAGAATCAGATTACAAACCAAGGAAATGGCCAAAACCAAAATCAAAACCAAGTCCAAGTGTAAGATTTGTAACCAACATAGGCCAATAATTATGAAAAGTTTAAGCCATTCAATTGAAACAACAATTTTTCTTTAAATGGAGTAACAAAGTCATAACATGTCCAAATGGTAAAAATAACATTTTCTCAACCTACACTACATATGCAAATTACTCCTACCCAACAACCTCTTAAGGAAATGTAGCAACCTTAACCAATGCAATAAATGCAACAACTTTTGCCTTTGAAAACCCTTCCTCTAAAGAGAATTGTGCCTACTCATCTTGTCTTTAGTGCACTTGGAACCCATTAGATATGTGTTTTACAAGCTAGTCATCACTAATATGATCATTTGGCCTATCCCAAAGAATTATCTTGAGGGAATTCCCTATCCAATTTAGTATAAGCAGAATGATTTTTATGAGTATCAAGAAGTTAATGGAAATAATCTACATTTTTATTTGAAAATAAAACATCTTATTTAGAACATGCTATAAAATGGAGAGATTACATTAGATAATAGGGCTTCCACATTCAATCAAACATTGGGAATTTATCAAAACCTCTTTCTACAACATAACAAATAATATAAGCAATAAAGGCCAAAATAATATTAATGATAGTATCAATAATTGAGATAGAACCAAAAAAACCATCATCAGAAATAACATCCACCAAATGGATGGAACCAAGGCCATAATGATGCTAACAACAAACAGACCTACCATCTAGTTACACATGACTATGACAAAGTTGTAGGTCATATTGTGGGAGGTCATGTTTCCACCATTTTCATCAATTTGAGACCAAATATCAATCATATAAGACCATTTATAATCAATTATGATAAACTAACCCATGGCGTTGATCTTTCCTTGACCTAGGACTGCATATAGGTGTACCATAAAGTATATATTTCTACTTTAGGACCTTATATCAATAACTCATTATTGATTTATTACCAAAAAAAAGTATACTAGTAAGCAAGACTTATCTTATTTGGCTCCCCTCCATAATCATTTATTAGTAATAATGGTCCTATATCTAATCCTGATTGTGCAATCACAACTCAACAATCAAATATTACCATACTAGGACTATAACCATATACAAATTCACCCATAAAACCCATTGTTTTAGCTTAGAACATTACATTTACCACTTTGAAGGAAAAGACATTTGATATTGTGGAATAATTTCAAAATATTCATACACAAATTTCCATTTTAGATTTGTTGCCTACATCTACAATCCGCAAAAACATCTTGATAGATTTCCTTGGCCAATCTCAAGTTCCTAACAACATATCCCTAGATAAATCCCAAGCTTTGGTTGGACATCTAGTATAAGGCCAATAGTTAACCTTTGACCAAAGTGAGATGGCATTCTTTGGTCATTTTCATAACAATCTATTATACATAAAAGTTATCATAACATGGCACAAAGTGAAATGTGTCCTCATAGATAATGTATTAGGTCTAAATATTGTGTCTCTAAAGCTCATAAAGCTTATCAGGTATAAAACAACCAATCTCCAACCATAAATGATCACCATCAAGTACTATGATATTGAAGAGTGAGAATCATAGGGCACCATCAACTCGACAATTATTATTTCCCCTTTGACCCATGATACATTATGCCATGTGTTATACCTCAATTTTTCATATAATTTTCTTTTGGGTAGACCTTAGATACATAATAATCATGAAATCCCTTTAATATTACACTAGTGTATCAAATTATCTCATTTAGGTATGAAGGCCACCATTCATAGAGATTTGAAACCATATGAACATTGTAAACATTTGGAGGTCGAGTACAAAATTTATAACTACTTTTTTGGCTTGAATATAGTTTCTAAGAATGATAGAGGGAAAGAGATACTTGTTGATTCACCAGAGGCTAATTTCATTAAACTAGATACCCTTGATTAACTTTCATATATTTTACCTCCTAAAATATCTAATCATTATACCATCATGGCTAATGGCCTAGGAGAATTTCTTACCCATGATATGTTCCACATTTCTAAGATCCATAAAACCCTAAGTCCTATGGAAGACCTAAATCCAAACCACCTTTCATGGAAAGGTAATGAAAGGTTAAAGTCAAACTACATAATCTAACACCTATCATTTTCACACTGACCACTAACCAAGAGCATAACCCACTCACATATGATGATTCCTAGTTATACAATGACAAATTGGCCAATTGTTATCAAAATTTTAACTATCTAATTCCTAATAGGATCATGGAGAATCATGCCTATCAAGGAGGATTCCTTGGGCCAAATAAACAAGGAACACTTGAGCCAATTTATACCACTTGGTATAAAGAAACATATGGTCTCAAACTTAAACAACCTAGGGAGGACCCCACATATCTTATTCATTTTCCAATATCCATGACAAGTGACAATGATGCCAATAGTGAAGTAAAGTCTTATTATAACTCTTTATATGAGCTAGCCAATACCAATTTGTTTGATACCAATGCCATTTGTACCATTAGTCTAGTTATTCATAATAATCCACTTCATTTATATCATCCTTAACTTATACACTAAGACGAATAAGAATCCATAGTGCATGTAGATGAGTTTGAGAATGATGAGGTCTTTTACAAATTTTTAGGACTAAGAGACAATATTTTATTGGGAGACCACAAACAAGGGTTCTCAATAAATTCAAATATTGTAGCCTATTTTGGAGAATAGATAAACATCCTTAACCATAAACAAATGAATAAAATATTGAGGTTACAAAGTTAAAACTTCTTTGAGGTGATTTTGGACTAGGTTAAAAGTAAAGATAAAGTCTAGTCTAGTGGTGAAAACCTATGTTAGGCACCATTATATGGGGTATTCAACCTTCCTCAACTACCAATGATGAACTTGCTTATGGGTATGAGTTTAATTTTGAGGAGAAATAGGATTTTAATCAAATCATCTAAGAGTTTTTAATAATATTTATCACATGGCCATGCCTATCCTAGGGAGATTCTAATTCCTTGTACCTTAGAGAAATTAAATATCCAATTGAAATAGAGGACTCTATCATTATAGGCCAATTCAAATCTTTACCAACCATTTTGGATTATGATTTGACTCTTCTTGTGGAGTACAAAAAAAAGTTTAACATTAGGGCTCCATATGACCCAAAATATATCAAATTAGGTGAATCCCTTATTGATGAATAATGTGACATATTTACAACCCTTTTGAAGGAATTTGTTGACATATTTACATGAGCTTACTCAAACATGCCAAATTTGGACCACACCTTATCTGTAAACCACCTTTTGATACATATTGATACCAAACCTATAGAATAAAAATTATACAAGATGCATCCTCACATTGTTGTATTAGTAAATAAAAATTTGGAAAATCTCTTAGAAGCAATATGTATTTAACCTATCAACTACTCTAAGTTGATCTAGAATGTTATTCCAATCATCAAAAATCTAGATGGAATTAGAATCTACACTAATTTTAGAGGCATAAATAAGGTCTACCCAAATAATGAATTTCTTCTACAGAACATTGACATGATAATTGACTCTATAGTAGGTTATGAAATGTTTTTACTAATGGATGGATTCTTAGGATAAAACTAAATTTGGATTGACCTAAAAGACCAACATAAAAATAATGTTCACCACCCCATGGGGAATGTTCTAATATCATGTTATTCCATTTGGTTTCAAAAATGTTGGGTCCACATACCAAATATCCATGACCATCATATTTCATGATATGATGCATGATAATGCTGAAGACTATGTTGATGACATATTAGGAAAATCAAAGGCCAGGGTTGATCATCCAACATCACTATGAAAGATATTTGAGAGATAACATGAATACAAATTCAAACTCAATCCTAAGAAGTGTGTTTTAGAGTTAACTCAATAAAATTATCAGGCTTCATTATATTTCACAGAGGCATTGAAGTCAATCTAGCCAAAGTACAAGCCATAAAAGAGATGCCACCACTGACCAATTTGAAGCAACTCCATAGTTTACAGGGAAAGATCCAGTATATCATATGATTCATATCTTAGTTGGTAGAAAAATTCCATCCATTCACATACTTGATGAATAAAGGTGTCACATTTCATTGGCATAATGAATTCCATAAAGCTTTTTAACACCTGTAAGACTATCTAGAAAATCCACTTGTTTTATTACCTCTTATGATACGAAAGTTGTTCTTACTATATCTATTTACCAAAAACAAAGCCCTAGTGAAATTTATAGCTCAACATGATGATAATGGAAAGGAGCATATTATTTACTATCTAAGATATACACTAGTCATGTATGAGCACAATTATATACCCATTGAAAAATCCTATATAGCTATGGTCTTTACAACTTAGAAACTAAAACATTACATGTTAAACAACAAGCCCATGATTATTAAAAAAGTATATCTAGTCAATTATTTAATATATAAAATAGATTTACAAGTTTGTATAGCCAAATGGATCATGTTATTCAGTGAGTTCAAGATATAATATGTCAACCATAAATCCATCAAGGGGCAAGTTATTGTATAGTAGCTTGTTGAATCACCGATTCCAGATACATAAGCACTAACATTCCAATTCCTATATGAATCCATCATGACAATCATTGAAACACCTCTTGAGGAGCAACATTAGAAGTTTTATTTTTATGGATCCTTCATAGCCCATGGATTGGGAGAAGGCCTTCTATTCATAATTCTAGATGGGGATCTTATCCCTAAATCATTTTGAATCAACATTCCTTGTACTTAAAACATTTCAAAATATCAATCACTCATTTTAGGACTTTGATAGGTAGTATAATGTAACATAAAACATCTCAGGGTTTATGGTGATTCTCAATTAATCATCAATCAGGTTAAAGACCTTTTTTAGACCAAGGATGACAAGATGGTACCATACAAGGCCATAGTTGACACTCTCATATATCATATTGCCAAAGTATAATTTGGAAATTTACTAAGGGATAATAATAAAATAATATATTCCATGGATACCATTAGATCTTTAATTTGGCATACAGATATGACAAAGGAATAATAGTTTCTTGTTGAACATCCTTTAGCTCTAGTTCATGAACCTTGAACTATCATAATGATCTATGCTATTATTGGTCCCAGTTGTATATGGTATTAAAACCTTTTGTCCTATCCTTAATACTAGATTATTCCATAATACTTATCTTATAAATAATCCAAGGCCTTTATCCACCATGCTACACATTATACCTTACTTAGATCAACTCTATACCACCACAACTTTGATGAAACTATGCTTTATTATTTAAACTTTGGAAAAATATACATTAAAATTATGGGAAGTTCATGAAGGATTATGTGGATCCCACAAAATTGGTTATATCCTATCTAAAAATATCATATATACTAGGTACTACTAGCCAAGTATGGATGTACATATGACTGCATATGTCAAAAAGTGAAATAAATGTCAAAGGCATACCAATCTAATTCATGACCTTACCAAGAATTTGAAACCAATGCTTACACCATGGTTGTTTTCTACTTGGGTACTTATCTTAATGGGCAGATAAACCCCTCCTCTGTTGATGGCCATAAACACATCCTTATCACTACTAAATATTTCACTAATTGTGTTAAAGCTATACCCATCACTTACATGAACAAAAAGCAAATTTCCAAATTCATAATCAACCATATCATATATTGTTATGGTATCCCATCTGATATTATATATGATAATGGATAATCATTAAAAAACAACAATTTTAAATCACTATGTGACAAGTATATAATTACTTAGAATTTTTCCATAACATATTGCCCATAAGATAACAACAAAATAGAAACATCCAATAAAATCATTTTAAATATCCTTAAAAATATTGTCAATGATTTTAGCCATGATTAAAACCTACAAAAATTTAATTCCCTTTGGGAATACCATACCAATTACCATAATCGAATAGGAGCTAGTTTGTATTCACTTATTTATGGTAGTGGGTCCATTCTTCCCATTGAGATCAAGTTACCTTCTTTGTGAATCTCTTTTAATCATGTCATAGATGATGAAGACTATCTCATAGTTCTATTGCAAGATATATAGTTACTTGATGATAAATGCATGGTCATATTCAACAACCTTAAATCATACTAGAATAGACTCTATGCCCACTATAACTAGTGGGTCATATATAGAGACTTTGAACTTGGTGATATTGTACTTAAATAAAACCAATATAATACCATAGTTAAGAAGAAACAAAAGGGTAATTTCAAACCCAGCTAGATAGACTTCATCATTGTTTAAAACTATGGATCTGGAACCTATAATATTTCTACTCTAGATAGGGATGCACTTCATGATTTGATGAACATTATACACCTCAAGCATTACCTCACTTGAGTGACCTATAACATTGTCTATGAAACACATTTCCATTATACCATAATATCTACTTTCTTATTTTTACCATACCATTATCTCATAAACAATTCTACCATACCTTTCCTATATATTGAGTTATTTTTTCCCTCCTTACCCAACCAATTAACCATGGATCCATTCCATTGGTTTAACGATCACTTTTAGTATGAAGATTTAGATCAAGTTTCAATAGTTGTTATTAGCATTCTAGATAGTTGCCATAGTTTGGAGCATTATGATCATGCTTTGGAAGTTGCATCCTTTAATTTTTATCCTATTTTATACCAAGTGTTCTTGATTATAACCACCTTTGGGAAAATTAGTGTCTCACCATCATGCTACTAATTATAACCACATATAGGCAACTTAGTATCATTAACCTATGCCATTGTTTCCTAATTACAAACTGCATATGGGCAAATTATGAAAATAATTGTTTACTATGCTTTGAAGTACCACCTTGCCATGCCTATACAATATTATGTCATTTCAAAACTTTTCCTATTTTGTTTGAATTATATAATAATTATTTATATTCCTCCATTAAATTTTATCACTATAGTGACTTAAGGTCCCATCCTAGGACTATGTAGGCAAAACTTGATTCACATCGAGGTTAGTTCAGTCACCCATATACCACACTCTCACCATTTTTTGAATAAATTAAGCCCTCCATTTCCATTTTATGAGCAATATAAGTTTGAATTATCTTGGAATTTTGTGAGCTTGGACTATTTATTATCTCATAATTCTCCATTGAGTTGAGATTCTCCAAAAATTATAAAAGAAATTGAAAATAGATTTAGAAAATAGTATACATCGACCACTTATTTGACTTAAGGATTTTGGCATCATTAACTATTTCATAAGCAACCACTTGTCATTTATTTTCCCCATCCTTACTAGCCTAGCATCTCATGATCTCACCATTTTGTGATCCCATTCCCATATTATTCTATAACATCTATCATGTTTTTCTTCTCATCATTTTTCTTCTATCCCATATCCTAGGAAAACTAAATTTGTCCTAATGTTTTGTTTGATATTACATCCATATAACTATTTAGGTAACATCCACTTACCTAGTGCACCTAAAGTGAGCTCTATCACCCCATTCTTTTTCTTCTCTTCTAATATTTTTTGTTTCATTATCTCTTATCATCTAGGGACAATGTTCATCATCTTGTTTATTCTCTATTTGTGATAACATTGTGATTAACCATTATTTATGTTTTGTTTTATTTTGGTTCTTGTTTGATTTTTATTTTATCTTTCTATTTGTTTGTTTGTTTGCCTATTTATTTTCTTTCATGTTTTGCCTTGATTTAGTCTATGTGTGTCAATTGAGTGCTTCCTTACCCATTATTCTTGAATCCATCCATATTCCTATGTCAATATTGTCATCATGGTTTTTATCTTTAGTGCATTATTTTCAATTGAGTATTGGATTGCATGTCAGTCCTTATGCATATTTTGGCCAAGTTATAATGGTATTCTACCATGATGCCTACCATCACATGCTACAAAAAAAATCATCTCATGGATTCTTCACAAAAATGAAACCATGATATATCTCCTTGGGACCTAAAAAAAATATTGATCTAATCCAAATCATTCCACAGATAGAGTAATTGAATCATGAAATAATTTTAACCCTTACTATTTTGGATGAGCATGTCCCTACTAGTAGGTTTCCTAAATTCATCTTTCTCTTTTCTACTAATTTACCATCATATTTGCCATAATTAGGATACTCCTGATTATAACCACATATGGATAAATCATTATATACCATCCAACTTGCATTGTTAATGATTCTAACAACCTTTGGGAAAATCATTATGTTTCTATCCATTTGGAGGTTAATGATTAAAAATACCTATGGGAAAATCATTATCTTTCTTATACCTGACTGGGGAACATTTTCATTATGATAATTCTTATAACCACCTTTGCGTAAACCATTATCTCTATCCACCCATATAGGGCATGTTTTTATCCTACCAATGATTATAACAACCTATGGGCAAATCATTGATTTTAACCACTTTTGGATAAATCATTCTCTTATTATCTTAAGCCTTTTTCATTTATTATAACTTCATTTGGGAAAATCATTACCTTTATTGTTCCACCTATGGGAAAATCATTTTTTTTCTACCCAACTGGGGTAGCTCCACATGCCACTAATTATAACCACCTATGTGAAAAGTAGTCTTTTCTACACCATCATTTTATCTTTCAAGGGATTGATCTTTGACCCATTTTTTGATCATTCCATCAATGGGAACTTATAGTTCATCCATTCCCATTGATGCAAGAGGAATGTAGGAATTTTCATTCTTTGAGAAGATTTTATTATGCCTATAGCTTGAAATACCTTCCCAAGTAGGGAAAAATTATAGATAACTAAAATTGGCCATCATTGGCCTTTGATCAAATTTCAGACCAATTCTTACCAACCATTACAAATTAAGCCTAGTAATCATTAAACATCCCAAATTTTCTTATGCATCATTCATCAAATCTCAAAATCACATATATGTATCCCTAATTAGGGTATCATATCATATTCAACCATAACCTCTCATGGATTCACCCCTAATCACCTTGTGACATTACAATAGACAACTTACAATATGGACCTATTAAGTGGATCACATGAACAAAAATCAAATATTGAAAGAGCTAAATGGCTAATCAAAATTAATTAACAAGTTAAACTAAATTAAGAGTCTAGTTGAATTATCCATGTGTAATTAATGAATAACTAAAAATGGATATTCAAATATTCAAATATCCTAGCCTTTCATCATGACCTTTATGAGCTATCAATCCCTTTGGAAATATCCTAAAATATCTCATTTTGGAGACCCATACTTATTCATTGAAAATAATGATTAAGTGAAAACTATTAACTCTACTAGAGTTGTATTTGACTCACTTAGGCTAGGTTTAAATTGATTTCATGTTTAAACTCAACCTTAACTCACCTTGGGTTGGGTTTAAATCAATTTTCTATAAATATAATTCTTTTCCTATTAAATTTTAATCTATTTTGGTTCAAATTTATCATGCAAAAATTACTTCAAAGATTTGATAAGAGTAGTGTTATAATGTAAAAATTCCTATAAATTAGTGTTATAATTCTAAAATATTAAGCCAATCCACAACACAAGCCATGGTACCAAGGAAAGAAGGACCTACACACCTCCATTTACCAAAGACTTTTTGATGCAAAAACTAAGAAAACCACTAAAAAAAGAAGTTAGAGATCCAAAAGAAGGTAAAGGATTCATTGTCTTTTGAATTTTAGTCATGATTTAATTTGTATTTTGTTAACTAAGCTCACTCCTAAGATCTACGCTTATAAGTGTTAGTGTTAGTGTTAGTGTGTTAATTTGAGTTTTTGGTTTTAAAATACCATATTAATAACCTCCTTTATTCTATTCCTATGATCATAATAGGATTATTCACATGGTAAATGATTCATTAACAATGCCTAAATAATTACCATAGGCTGAAATTAAAATTACATATGCATTAAGGTGGTATGAGAATATAATTATTGACCTTGTGAATTATTTGGTAAGATATTTACATTGGTTTAAGCTCAATAATATATCATGTTATGATTAAAATATCTATCTATTAGGATGTAATATTTCATGGGTACAATAAGTGTGTAGAAATAGGTCATTACCAGTAAAGGTGAAAAGGACTATGCTAGGAATTATTTAATCATGTGTGATCCTATATATGATTTGTCTTAAATAATACCTAATCCTATTTAATGCCTAATATGACATTTGACCCTTTATTTAGTCTTCATGTGTCTTAAATGGATTGTAATCACTTTAGGGTCAATCAAACACCTTTGGATGGTTGTCTTCAATTGATGAGGACAAAGTAGACCAACATCTTATATGATTTGTAGGAAACTTATAGATTTGTCCTTTGATTACTTTTGCCTTGATCCCTATTTAGGGAGATGGATTATCTTAGAACCAATAATTAGACTCTATTAGAGCCACCATGCACCATTATGGACTAGTAAGGATATTTCCATTAAAAGGGCATGGGTTGGCTAGCAGAAGGTGTTGGTCAATCCAAGGAAAGAATAGACACATGTCATGTTTTGATTAGGTTGCAAGATGGAGAGAATGCCTATTTAAGGATGGTGGATATTTTGAAAAATGGTTATGTTCTCTAGAATTTGGATTTAATAAATTTTGGGCCAACCTAAAATAAGAAGGGAAAACAAGAAGCGAGACTTGATAGGGAGAGCCTCGAATAGTAGAATTTTTTTAGAGAATATCTAATGAGGGCCTAGATTATTTGGTAGGTGGCTTATGAATCAACTATTTTATTGAATAAGAAAATGAAGTTTATGTGATTCTTCATTGATTACTATGTTGAGAGAAGTAAGGTCACTTGGATACTTCTTATCTATGATTATTTCTCTATAGATGTTCTTGAGTCACTCTATATTTTACTTCCATTGTGTGAGATTTTGGAGTTGAATTATTCCTCGATAATAGTAAGGATTGTTATGCAAGAATTTTAATGCCTTGAAAGGTCACATTATTAATGATGGAGGATGGGGTAGGTATCTCATGTTAGACATGATGATAGGTTTCATAAGTCCTCTCATGATTGCTTAAATAGTATATCTTAGTGCTTTTATGCCTGAAGGGTCTTATTCTTATGATCCTTGCATTTTTTATTTTTTGTATTTTAATTTTTGAAAATAGATTCAAGTTCAGTTATCCTCTTGATTTAGAGATGATTGGATTGTCACCTTGTGAGTATTTATCTCCTTGACCCCAAGACATATTTATTATTATTTTCCTTTTTTACATTCAACCATGATGTGAACATGCTCAAAGATGTTATTCCTACTTAGGGGTGCCTCGATAAGTCCCTTGATGATGTCAGAAGGTATGGAGGTAATCCCACCTTTTTTTGGCCACAATTTCACTTGGAGAAAAGATGAGATTGTCTTTAGCTATAGTCTATTCATGTTTTGCTAATTTATATAACTAGATAAAATCCAAAGATTAATTATTCTCAATAGAACTTTTTGTATTATGTTTTAATGACTGATTGTGGGGCATATATGTTGGTCACTATCTTATGTATTTCACCAACACACACATATACACACACATGAAGAATCAGTCCTATATGAAAGCATGTTCTCTAGGATCCCTAAGCTATGGATGATTAAGATATATGGTATTTTTTTATGAATCTAGTTATGTCAACCCATTCATAATATGAGATATGCTTATTTAATATGGATCAAGTGGGCTAACCATCGCTAAGGATTAATATAAGTAAGATAAATATTAAATAAATATTAGTAATAGTTTTATTGAGGACCTCAAAAGGACTTTATTTTATATCTCCTAAGAGGGAATATGTCAAGTAAAGAATAACTCTTAATCTGGTATAACTCTTTTTATAAATTGAAAAATATGCTTACTTGGTCAATTTTTTTGGATAATCAACCTAAAGGATGATCTTTCTACCTCCTCATGTATATTTTTAGAATTTATATTATAGACTAGCCTTATCCATAAATGAGTGCATTTCAATTAAATAATGGAGGGAATTTTAGGAATAACAAAGGCTTAATAGGGATATATAGTCTGAGAATTGTCTATTTTGATAAATAAATGCCTTATGGAAGGATTTTAAATTAAACCATTGAAAAAACTTTCTACCTTATAATTTTCCTTTATTTAGATGAAATTTTATAAAAATAAAAATGATAATAGAGTTGGGCTCTTTGGCTAAGGTAGTTATAATAATACAAGGTAATCAAATGGGTCTTGTTGTCCCCCCCCCCCCATAAAATGTCACTCTTTTTGGGACAACGTATGAGCCATTTTGGTCCTACAAGACCAAATTTACCTCTTCCCTTTTCAAAATTTATTTTGAGCTTTCAAGTTCCTCACTTTTCAAGATTTTATAGAAGTTTATAGACTCAACATGCTTGAAATTAGTAGGTTCAACTGTTTCAATGGCTTCTTCGGATGAGTTCAATCAAAAGGGGTGAGTTTCCAACACTTGGGCATTTTTAGGATTGGTTCAATGCCTTGGTTCAACCAAAAAGGGGCTCATCGGTAAGCTTCTAAGTGAAGATTGAACTGTTAAACCTTGAACCACTTTAGTTCAATGGTTCAATGGGTTAAAGGATTAAATCATTGATAGGGTTAAAATAGCTAAGCACTTCAGCTAGATTAAACCATTCAGTGACATTAGGAGGACACTCAACCGCTTTGGTAAGTTCATCAGCTTTCCAAAAGACTAAGCTTCAAGGAAGGAATGAACCGTTGAACCAAAGTTGGTTCAATCAGTCAGTTCAAAGGAAAGGTTCAAAGGTTCAACATGGTTATTTCAAAGCAAAGGTTTAACATTGTTTATAAAATATTTCAAATGGTCAAGACTTAGCTGAAACAAAGACATTGAACCATTGAACCATTGAACCAAAGTTGGTTCAATTGATCGGTTCAATCAAAATGGTTCAAAGGAGTTCCCCAAAAATATTGAGTCAAGTGGAAGCCACAACATGTCATCTACTAAGGACCATTTCACTTTATTTCTAATTGTAATGAAAGATGCCACATGTCCCTACTAAAGCTTGTCAAAAGCCTCCAAGTGTCTCCATCTGAATCTTTGAAGTTTCAACAATTTTGAAGTTCAATGCGTAGGTATTTATTTTTTACATAGGTTTTTGTCTAAGTCTCAAGAAGCTGTGGAATGTACCACATGTCCCTTGCAAAAGTTTAGTGGAAGCTGATAAGTGTTAATCTCTACAATTTCTCCCTTCTCCTTCTTGTTTCCATAAAGACTGTGATGGACCCCTAGTGAGCTACTGAAGAAAGTGGAATGCGCCATGTGTCATCATCCACCTAACTCTCCAAAGACAAGTAGAAGCCACCACCTATTCATTTATAACTCTGCAAAGAGTGACACATGTCTGTGTCTGAGTTTCAAACAAGTTTATAAGCTTCTCTTAAGAATTTTTTAGAGCACAGTAGAGACCACTACATGTTATCATCTACATGAATCTAGAATAAGTCCAGAGTGTTTTCAAAGGTTGCTAAAGCGTAGCAGAGACTGGCGCATGTCATCTTCCACCGGACTCATAAAAAATGTTTCTAAAGCCTCTAAGAATAGCAAAAGTTGCTGCATGTCCTCACCTATTTCAAATTGGATGCTACCATGTGTCAATTTTTCAATGGAAAGTGACCAAAGAATAGAGAGGCAATTTAAGGACATGATTCAATAGTTAGAAAAGGAGTTCCCAAGAAGGATGATAGACCCACAACTATCAAATTAAGGGCAATCAATTAGCTATTAGCTTTCAAATGAAGGTAGACCTGAGGATGCCAAACTGGTGGCAATGAAGTGTCTATTGATTTTTACAAACTTAAGTGTGAGAGCCCTAATTACTGTGAAGTGGAAGAAACACTATGAAAGATCTGGAGTATCAACACAGTGCTTAGATCTAATAGACCTCTTAAACCTAGAAATGTGGATGTAGATTTCTCAAGCCTTTAAAAGACATGACTTGTTTGGGAATAAAGGCAAAGTGAATAATGGTGTAATCAAGAGAGGAAATTACGAGGATCATCCAGTTCTAGGGGATGACAGTCGAGTTATAATGTAGAACTAAAAGTACATTCAAAGCATGGCATGCACAACATGAGTTGTTCCATGGGATAAATGTGCCAAACCTCTCTCGACCTCTATATATTGTAATCTATCTGATTATTATGAAGGATCTTTTCCTGCTATAGAAGCAAAAACTCTACCCAAATTGAAAGGCATTTATTGAGACTTTGAGCTCAGATTGTTAATCATTTTTCTTCATTTGAATAAGAAAGCAATTGACATTTTTAGAATTTGTATTGGAAATAGCCTGTGTTATTTAGTAAATTGTTCATATGTCTGTTTCCTAGAAGCATTCTTGTTTATCTGATCTAACAAGTAGAACTAGTGGAAGTGGTTAGGAAGGTGTCCTGAAGACCAACTGTGGGATGAATTTATGCCCCCAAAAGTACTTAAAGTGTGTTTGTATTTTCTTTTTTGTATGTAAAGGACCTTGGGATGACTTTGTGCCCCCATTGTTCTTCATATCTCTCTCTTGGGTAGTTAAGGTGGAGACTGTGCTACATCTTATATTGTTGGTTACTTTGTACTTTGGTTACCGATTATTGTTTCCTGCAAGAATACTTATGAAAGAAGAGAAGTGCCTTCAGTGTTTCCTAGGATTTCTCCTCTATTTGTTAGCATCATCTCTAAAAAAAGAGATATGGATGGTTTGTCCTACCCTTGTGTCTTATTTTCTACTTATATATATATATATATATATATATATATATATATATAATATATATATATATATAGCTCCATATAATTAATAGGGAACCTCCCCTTGATGAGAGGAGAGATTTATCCCCTTTTGATGTAGTAAACCTACACATCTGGCTGATCAATCTCCCTACTGCTATGGTGATAGGACTTATTTTGCTCACTAGTTAGTTGGTCAATAAAATATTCACCCAATAGTTTTTGGTGACTCTACTGGGGAAAGAGCGTGCAGTTTGAAGCCTCAAGTTTCAAGCTAAAGTAGGACCAGTTCTTTCCTATTTTTGTTCTACAATCTGGCAACTTCACACTATACCAGAAGCTAGAAAGCCTAAGGTGTTGTTGACCCTATTTTTGAGTTGGTGTAGCAAAGCAATTTTTAGCTATTTCTTCCACAACCTCACCTATAACAAACTAGGAGTATTCCTCTTACCAACACCAGGTCACCAACATAAGGCAGATCTACTTTTTTCTTCTATTAGTAGAACTTTGCCTATACATACACATCCCAAATTTGTTATCCCTGCTTTCAATAATCCACTTATGGTAGTTTAAGGCCCCTGGGGTAACTCTTTTGGCCCACTCAATCTTACTCCACCCCTGCATGAGCTTCCATGTAGTTTAAGGAAGAATTTCCCCAAATTATTTGGTGATGGAAAATTTCACCCTGATGAACACATTGTAGCCTTCAGCATAGCTTGCAGTGTGATAGGCATGGAATTTGAGGATGTGGCAGTCTGACTATTCATGGAGATGTTGTAAGGTATTGCTATAGATTAGTTCTACCATCTGCAAGCTAGATCAATGACTAAATGGGACACACTCAAAGCCAAGTTTGAAGCCAAATTCAAACCTGTAGAAGATGCGCATGCCCTTCTAGCCTATCTCACATAGATGAAGAAGGAACCTCATGAATTGATGAGGGATTTCATATCTAAATTTGATAAGTTGAGGATAGGATCCTTGAAATTGCTTAGATGACCCCTTAAAACCTCAAGTGCTTCTTCATCAACTCATAACTACCTAAAGTGAGTTTTCTACTAAGATGTGATGGCCAGATAGACCTTGCTGAAGCTCAGGACTTCGCTACTAAGGTAGAAGATGACCTTATCTTGGCTAGGAAGATAAGGAGAGATCTAAATAGAGGTAAATCTTCTTCATATTTTGATTACTCATCTACAACCACTACTGATCCCATGGTGTAGAAGCTGACAAATGAATTGTTGGCTCTCAAAAGACAAATGGCCCAAGGGACATCATTTGCTCTTGCATACAAAGATATCCCAAGGAGAATGTTCTAGAATCAGACATACCAAGGCAATGCTGCTAGGGGTCAAGGGTAGCCAAATCATCTTCCTCCCCCATAAAGGAACCTTGCCATTAAAGCATCTCTAACCAAATCAATGGTTGGATATCTTGAAGCTAACTCAGGTTTCTCATTCCAACTTGAGTTAAACCCTGAAGATGATGCTAATCTCTTCATTGAGGAAGAAGAAGAATTAGCTGGTGACTCCAAAATTGGTTTCCTAAACTATGAAGATGAACCCAGAAGTGAAGGTAATGCAATGGAGGGATCATATGTTGTGTTCACCCAGTCTAAGAATCAATCAGCTTAGGAAGCTAAAAAAGAGAAGATGAAGGAGCGACCTCAACTAGCAACCTCAATTTCTAAGTGTGGAAGTACTCTACCCTTTTAGCCAAAAGATTTGATGACTGTAAGAAAGGTAAGTACAACAAATACCCCTACACCTTCTACTTCAAATCCGCAGTACAGTTTTCCCCTTGCCAAGAATCAAAAGGATGAGCTCCCATCCTCTATTCCTAGCTCATTTCAGACATTTGACATTATTGATCATATAAAGAAAGCCAAAGTTTAAATGTCTAAATTTGAATTCCTATAGTCCAACCCTGATTAGTTGGATAAATTGGTTCAATGTGTGAAGAACCAAAACATCCCAGCAAGACAAGAAGCTAACAAAGCAACTCATGATCCCTCAAGGAACATGTCTATCCCAAACAATCTTGTCATTGCTCCTCCTGCTACTCCCAAGAAAATAAAGCCTTTCTATGTATCCCTATTAATAAATGGATATCAGTTAAACAATTATATCATTGATTTTGGAGCTTTAAACAATGTCATGCCTGCCAAAGTGGCTGAATCCCTTGGCCTTACACTAACCAAGACATTTGGTAGATGTTTCTCCATGGAAAACAAGCAAGTACCATTGCTGGGGAAAATTAAGGATGCCCAATTTACATTTGCAGTGTTTCCAGACAAAATAATCAAGATGACTGTCTTGGTGGCCAACATCCCAGCATCTTATGGCATCCTTCTTGGCCAAAATTTCTACAAAGATGTTGGTAGCAAATTAAACATAGACTTGTCTAAGGCAAGAATCCTAGTCAAAGGCATCATGAAAAGATTGCTTCTTGAAAAGGAAACAAAGTATGTGGTCACCCAATCATCAGCACCTGAAGCTCAAATTTTGTTTAAATCTTTAGGCATGGATAACTACTTTTTATCCACTGAAGAAGTTCATGAAATGCCTATTGAAGCTCTCAAAGGTGACAACTTGAAGGTTAGTTCAGGTGGAACTATGGAAGAAGCTCCACCTCCAAATGAGGAAGAATCCAAAGGAAAATTAGTGTCTAATGAGGTATGGATCCTTGAATTTGATGGTAGTTATTCCTCGACCAGTTTCGGAGCTGGGGTTATGTTGATATCTCCTTAAGGAGATATTTCTCCTTTATCTTACAAGTTGTAATTTAACAACACTAATAACACAGCTGAGTATGAGTCCCTATTTCTTGGATTAAAGAATGCTCAGGACAAAGGTATCAAGTTTCTTCATGCTAAAGGAGACACTAAACTGGTGATTTGTTAGGTAAGAAACTTGTATCAGACCAAAAACAAGAGATTATGCCATTATCATAATCTAGTTTGGGACCAAATTGAAAACTTTGACACTTTTAGCATCTCTATAATCCCTAAGGAATTTAATGATAGAGCTGATGCTTTGGCTGTCTCAAGCACTCTTCTGGTTCCCCATTCAGACTTCAAAGGAGATAGGTACACTATTGAACTGGTCTCTTGACCAAGTGTACCTAATAATGCCAATCATTGGTAGGTGTTTAACAATGACAACCAAATCAATGCTTTCCTAGAGCAAAAGGATAGTTTTGAATGGTTGCATTTTGAAGGTAGTGAACCTTAAGAGCCTGAACTAACCCCAAAATCAATTTCAAGCATAGATGGAGAGTTCATACAACTTAAAGGGTATAATATTCCCAAAGGCCTAGTCTCCCTTGAGAAACTATTTGATAAGCATGACAGATTCATCAAATAGCAGCAAATGGAGGCAAGCTCCTCTCAAGGGTTTGATCAAATAAATCTGGGTACCAAGGAAGATCCCAAGATGGTGAACATTGGGAAGTGTTGTACTCTAGAGGAAAGATTCAAGTTCATTCTTTGCTTAGATAGTACATGGACATTTTAGCATACTCCTATGATGACCTGAAGTCACTCAAGCCTGATGAAATATGACATGACATTCCTCTGAAGGCTAACTCAGTGCCTTACAAGTAAAAACCCAGGTAGTACAATCCAAAGATATCAAGTATTATTCTATCTAAGATATAAAAGATGTTAAATGCTATGATCATTTTCCCAATCCATCATTCCATATGGATTTCAAACGTAGTGCCTATGAGGAAGAAGAATGGCAAAATTTGCCTTTGTGTAGATTTTAGAAATTTGAATCAGTCATCCTTGAAGGATAAATATCCTTTGCCAATCATGGATCAAGTGCTTCAGAAAGTGATCGGTTCATAGATGCTATCAATGCTAGATGATTTATTAGGATATAATTAGGTTGAAGTTGGTGAAGTAGACCAGCATAAAACTACATTCACCACACCTTGGGGCACCTTCACTTATAAGAGAATGCCTTTTGGCTTGATAAATGCTGGTGCCACCTTTCAAAGATCAATGGACCTAACTTTCAAGGATGAGATGGGTAAGTTCATTGTAGTTTATCTTGGTGACTTGATTATTTTATCTAAGCATCACCCAGATCATTTGTGCCACTTGCAACAAGTGCTAGAACGCTACCGTCAGAATGACATTTCCTTGAACCCCAAGAAGTTAGTTTTTAGAGTAACAGAGGAAAAACTTCTTGGACACATTGTGTCCAAAGGAGGCATAAAAATTGACTCAGATAGAGTCAATTCTATCTAAGAGCTTACCTTGCCTAAAAGTAAGATTGTTGTTCACTCTTTCTTTCGAAAGGTGAATTTCTTACGAAGGTTCATCCCTGAGTTTGCTGAGAAGACTAGACATATTGTAAACATGATGAAGGGAAAGCCCACCTTCAGCTAGACTAATGAAGGCAAGTCAGTGTTTAAAGATATCAAGACTGCCATTACCCATGGCTCAATTTTGGTTTGTCTAGACTATAACAAATAGTTCACCATGTATAGTTATGCTTTAGAACACACACTTTCAGTGATTCTAATTCAATAAAATAAAGAAGGTATGGAGTCTCCCATTTCCTTCATGAGCTATCCTCTAAAAGCTTATGAGCTGAAGTACTCAAATATGGAAAAGCATGCTTATGTAGTGGTGAAGGCGGTAAAGCATTTCTGCTTCTACATCTAGAATTCACATACTACTGCCTTGGTTTCTGATACAACAGTCAAATCCATACTAACTTAGCAGGAATTTGGAATGAAAAGAGGTAATTGGGTTGCAAAGATTCAAGGGTTTAATCTACTCATCAAACCAACAAAGCTATTTTAGGGAAAAGGCTTATGCCAATTAATTGCTAACAATAAGCCAGAAGGAATGGAGGATCAAAAATCAAAAGAATTAGAAGTGCCAATAGTCATCTTTGTCTCTACCATTGATGAGTGGTATTTAGGTATTTCTCATTTCCTTACTTATGGTGAATGTCCTGCTCACCTATCTTATAAAGAGAGAAGGAATATCAAGTTGAAATTAACAAATTTCATCCTTTGGGACAATGGTCTGTATAAGAGGGGCCTTGATGGAGTGTTCCTTCATTGTGTGGACAAGGAGAAGTAAAGCCAACTTTTGAGATCCTTCCACAATCAGGCCTATGGAGGACATTTTTATACTCTTGTGACTACCCATAAGATCCTTCGGGCTAGATATTACTGGCCTACTCTTTCTTAAGATGCGTATAAGTGGGTAAGAAAATGTGAACTATGCCAGTAGTTTGTTGGAAGACCCAAGTTAGTTGCCCTGCCTCTCAAGCCATTAGTCATAGAAGAACCATTTCAGAAATGGGGCCTTGATTTTATTGGTGCTATAAACCCATCTTCAAGTACTGGACATGATTACATCCTTATATCCACAGACTACTTCACCAAGTGGGTGGAAGCAATTCCCACCAAACATGTTATTTCAAAAGTAGTGTGTAATTTCCTGAAAGAGAACATCATTTCCATGTTTGGGGTCCCAACTAAGATTGTCACTAATAATGCAACTTATTTCACTTCTTAGGAGATGACTCAATTCTATTTCTACTATAGAATTACACTCTCCCACTCATCTTATTACTTTCCATAAGGGAATGGACAAGCTGAATCAAGTAATAAGAACCTAGTGACTATCATCAAAAATTTGGTTGATGACAACCAAAGAACATGGCACAAAGCATTGGTTGATGCTTTGTGGGTAGATAGAATTATACCCAAAAGGGAAACTAGTATGTCTCCTTTCCAACTTTTTTATGGTATCAATGCTGAGATACCAATAACCTTGGAATTTCCAGCATTAAAATTGGTCAAGGCAATTGAATATCAAGCGTATGAAAGTGCCCTTGATAAGAGAATCATGTGCCTGATTGAGCTAGAAGAGTAGATAATTGTACTGGCAGACCGAATCACAGTCCATCAAAGCCTATTAAAGAAACTCTTTGACCAAAAAGAAAAGAACCAAGATTTCTAGATTGGAGATCAAGTCCTACTATGGGACAAGAGAAGAGAACCAAAGGGAATGCATGGAAAATTTGATTCCCTATGGAGAGGCCCTTTTACTATCCATGAGCTCAAAGGTGAAAATAGCTTCTTGTTGAAATATCAAGATGGCACACCCTTTTCTCTACCACACAATGGGTAGCATCTAAAGCACTTCAACTCTTGAAGTATCAGATGAAGTTTTCTATACATATGTATTTTTGTTTAGTTTTTGTTCTTTTCATTGTTCATTTTTGTCACCTTTTTTTTGGGTAGCATGACTCCATAGCCCAATGGCACACTTCAAGGCACTGGAGATTATAGTTTCTACTTCCCTCAGCTATTCCAAGTTCTCATCTGAAGGAAGTTCCCCAACAGGAGCCAGCTATTGTCCCTCCAAAAAATGTCACTCTTTTTGGGACAACGTATGAGTTATTTTGGTCTTCCAAGACCAAATTTACCTCTTCCCTTTTCAAAATTTCTTCTGATCTTTCAAGTTCCTCACTTTTAAAGATTTTCCAAAAATCTACAAACTCAACATGCTTGTAATTAGTAGGTTCAACTATTTCAATGGCTTCTTCAAATGATTTCAGTCAAAAGGGGCAAGTTTCCAACACTTGGGCATTTTCAAGATTGGTTCAATACCTTGGTTCAACCAAAAAGGGGCTCATCAGCAAGCTTCTAAGTAAAGATTGAATTATTGAACCTTAAACCACATTGGTTCAACAGTTTAATGGGTTTAATGTTTAACATCATTGACAGGGTTAAAAGAGTTAAGCACTTCAGCCAGATTGAACCATTCAGTGATGTCAGTAGGACACTCAACCACTTTGGTAAGTTCATTGGCTTTCCAAAAGACTAATCTTTAAGGAAGGAATGAACCATTGAACCAAAGTTGGTTCAATCGATCAGTTCAAAGCAAAGGTTCAAAGGTTCAATGTGGTTATTTCAAAGGAAAGCTTCAACATGGTTTAGAAACTATTTCAAACAGTCAAGACTTAGCTGAAACAAAGACATTGAACTGTTGAATCATTGAACCAAAGTTGGTTCAATCGATCAGTTCAATCAAAATGGTTCAAAAGAGCACCTTGAAAAGAATGAGTCAAGTGGAAGCCACCACATGTCATCTGCTGAGGCCCATTACACTTTGTTTCTAATCACAATGAAAGATTCCACATGTCCCTACTAAAGCTTATTAGAAGCCTCCAAGTTTCTCCATCTGAAGCTTCAAAGTTTCAACAGTTCTAAAGTTTAATGTGTAGGTATTTATTTTTTACATAGGTTTTTGTCTAAGTCTCAAGAAGCCATGGAACATGCCATGTGTCCCTTGCATAAGTTTTACGAAAGCCAAGAATTATCAATCTCTACAAATTCTCCCTCCTTATTTTCATAAAGACTATGGTGGACCCCTATCGAGCTACTGAAGAAAGTAGAAATGCCATGTGTCATCATCCACCTGACTCTCCAAAGACAAGAAGAAGCCACCACCTATTCAATTATAACTCTATAGAGAATGACACGTGTCTGTGTCTGAGTTTTGAACAAGTTTATAAGCTTCTCCTAAGCATTTTTTAGAGCACAACAGAGAATGCCACATGTTATCATCCACGTGAATCTAAAATAAGTCCCAAGTGTTTTCAAAGGCCACTAAAGTGTAGTGTAGACTACCATGTGTCATCTTCCACTGGACTCATAAAAAATGTTTCTAAAGCCTCTAAGAGAAGCGGAAGCTATCACGTGTCCTCGCCTATTTCAAAGTGGATGCTGCCATGTGTCAATTTTTTAGTAAAAAGCAACCAAAGAATAGAGAAGCAATTTAAGGAATCAATTCAATAGCCAGAAAAGGAGTTGCCAAGAAGGATGACAGACCCACAACTATCAAATTAGGGGCAATCAATTAGCCATTGGATTTCAAACAATGACAGACCTAAGAATGCTAAATTGGTGGCAATGAAGTGTCTATTTATTTTTGTAGACTTAAGTGTGAAAGCCCTAATTTCTGCGAAGCAGAGGAAACAATATAAAATATCTAGAGTATCAACACAGTGTTTAGATCTGATAGACCTCTTAAACCTAGAAATGTGGATGTGGATTTCTTGAGCCTTTAAAATACATGACTTGTTCAGGAATAAAGGCAAAGTAAACAATGGTGCAATCAAGAGAGGAAACTAAGAGGATTGTCCAGTTCTAGGGGATGACAGTCAAGTCAAAATATAGAGTTGAAAGTGCATTAAAAGCATGGTATGCATAGCATGAGCTTTTACATGGGATAAATGCACTAAACCTATCTCAACCTCTATATATTGTAATCTCTCTAATTGTTATGAACGATTTTTTCCTACTATAGAAGTAAAAACTCTGCCCAAATTGAAAGGCATTTACTGAGACTTTGAGCTCAGATTGTTAATCATTTTTATTCATTTGAATAAGAAATCAAGTGACATTTTTAGACTTTGTGCTGGAAATAGCCTATGTTATTTAGTAAATTGTCCATAGGTATGTTTCCTAGAAGCATTCTTGTTTATCTGATCTAACAAGTAGAACTAGTGGAAGTGGTTAGGAAGGTGTCTTTAAGACCAACTATGGGATGACTTTGTGCCCCCACAAGTACTTTTAGTGTGTTTGTATTTTCTTTTTCCTATGTAAAGGACCTTTGGAAAACTTTGTGCCCCCATTGTTCTTCATATCTCTCTCTTGGGTAGTTAAGGTGGAGACTTTGTACTGCATCTTATATTGTTAGTTACTTTGTACTTTGGTTATCGGTTGCTTGGTCCTTGAAAGGACTCCTGTTGTTTCCTGCAAGAATACTTCTAAAAGAAGAGAAGTGCCTTTAGTGTTTCCCAGGATTTCTCCTCTGTTTGTTAGCATCATCTCTACAAAAAGAGAGATGGATGGTTTGTCTTACCCTTGTGTCTTATTTTCTACTTATATATATATATATATATATATTATATATAGCTCTGTATACTTAATAGGGAACCTCCCCTTGATGAGAGGAGAGATTTATCCCCTTTTCGTGTAGTAAACCTACACATCTGGCTGATCAATCTCCCTATTACTGTGGTGATAGGACCTATTTTGCTCACCAGTTAGTTGGTCAACAAAATATTCACCCAACAGGTCTCATAATAGAGACCTTTGAATGAATTAGTTATTGATTAAAAAGATTTAGAAGGCCAATCATGGACTTTGTGTCCTTATAATTTATAAATACCTTATCAAATATCTTTCCTTTGGTTTATCAAAAATGGTCTTTTATTCATTAATATGAAGTTGAAATTTTAGGATTAGACCATTCAACTTTCAAAATTGAGCCTAGATTATGTGGTTTAGATGAATAACCAAACTAATACAAATATTGGTTTAGTGTTGAAGTAGAGTTCAAACCTTAATGACTTCTTATTTACTTGAATTATGAGGAAAACTATTTTGATTTCTAAGTGGTTTTCAATATTATTTAACTAATTTTATAACTCTGCTCCATATTTGATGTTTTACCTAAACCAATTAGAGTCTTGTCTTATTTTTGAATTATTGATTTAGACTTAGCCTTGTGCACATTTTATAGGCTTCACATTTTAGAATTAATGTTTTGTACATACCTTTTAGCATTGGATTCTAGCTTAGTTGGATTATTCTACATAAAATAATGGTGTAATCAACATTTAATTTCCTTGGTCAATTTTTGATTAGTTTTCAAGCTTTTGTTTAGTCAGCATTAGGCTTTTACCTTAACTAGGTTTTCCTTGTTAGATAGATTCATCTACATGGAAATTATTTAAGTGCCTCATAGATAGTCCTTTTTGTATATTTTTCCTTATCCAATTTCCCCCTTGGCCATTTTATTTCAATTTTACCTTAGTCATTTTTACAATTTTTTATTGAGTGTTTAGGAGGAATCCACATGTTACTATCCAATGAACCCAAGAGTGACATCAGTGTATTTGATTTTATGGTCATCACTAAACTAGTGGGATGTTTCCACATGGCATAATCCCATAACTCTACAATCTTGAAAATTAATGTACTAAGTACATAGCCTTTAAGAAAGTGAGATTGTGGAATTATACCATATGGCATCATCTTGGTAACATGTTATCTTGGTAATGTTTGTGTATCTTGAAAAGTCTCTAGATGAATAGGCTTATAGGATGTTTCCATGTGGTATCATCCCAATGACCTATTATCATGGAGATGTCCATAATGGGTGTAAACCCTATGGGTAAGTGGGTGAGCAAGATGCTTCCACACAACAAAATCATACTACTTTTATATTTTGAAGATGTCTATACTAAGTGTGAATCTCATGGAAAAGTGGGTGAAAAAGATGATACTACATGGAAAAATCCTACTACTCCATGATTCTAGAGACATTCATACTGATAGTGAAGCATACTAGCTAGTGGGATAGTAGATGTTGTTACATGGCACAATTCTTTTAATCTACATCCCAAAGGAAGCCATGTTCAACTTATAAAGTGGTAGGGAAGTGAGTTAGTGAATTATCTCCATGTGGATCTTATAATAGAGTAGCATAGGAAACACTAGGTGGTAAGAGTGGCCTAAGGAGCCTAAAAAGGAACTGACATAGCCATATAGCCTACCAAAGTGACCACATGGAACTTAATTGTGTCAACAATGGGTGAGGTAAATTTTTATAGTTCTCTTGATGTTAATTGTATAAAAACTATTTGGGCTCATTTTTTAAAATTAATTTGAGTGTGATGCCAAATGATTTATGGTGCATTATTGTTGAATACATTATGGTAGTTATAGGGTTATGTTTTACATTTAGATTGGATTCTGATAATGATCCATGTCCTTATCTATTTGTTGGTTGTAATAATGTGTCATGCCTATCTTTTTAAGAAAAAGTGGGCATGACACTTTCATTTGTTATATAGATAGTACACAAGGTAATAAGATGAATGTCTTGCTCCTTTATTAGTTTTCATCTACATTTAGTCGAGAATACTTATTTTTTCATGTTTTTGTTTGTTTATTTAACTATCCCCCTCTATGTCACAAGATTTAGTGAGTACTATATTATATTTATTTTATGTATTGTATGCCTAGCTAGGGTTATTACATAATTTCATGTGTCTAAAGGCTTTATAACCCTATCCTTTGGTGTTGTATAGTAATAAATCCATTGGTTAGGTTTAGCAAATCCAAATTGGCCATGTTATGATATAAATAGCTATGTAATGAATGCTTTGGTAAGATTATCTTCTACAAGATTGGAATACACAATGTAGGATAAGTTGTAGATCCATACTAATTATTTTCATACATTTTGGTGAACCCGACATGAATCTAACCCTTGTAAATTTTATATTTTACAATTATAATAAACTAGATTGATGTTATCGATCTAATTTTATTATTTTGTGTCTATATTTTCAAATAGATCAGGCATAATAATCTAGTTTTATTATTATATGAATAAATTTTCTACCAAATCAAGCGTATCAATCATGTTTTATCTTATGTGTGTAGGTTTATATCTATATCAACCCTATTGATCCCAACTTGTTTTTTATGTGTATGGTTTTTCAATTTTATCTAATTGGATTGAATTGGTCAATCCAGTCATTTAATTTACCTTATGTGCATAACTAGATTGGCTTGCTTGATCTTTTTCATTTATGTATTTTATTTTTACATAATGAAATTGATTTAATTGATCTAATTTTATTTTCATATTTATTTTCATTATTTTTTAGACTAGATTAATCAGCTCATTTATATCTAATAATATTATTTTCTACCTTTACAGGTTCAAAAACATGCCTAGATGACATAGTGAAACAACAATTCAACATTCTCATAAAAACTAATAATTTGACAAGGTCGATCTTGTTCTATCCTCCATGTTCATTCTTAAACAACTTATTATATAAATTTTTTCAAATTATAAATTACAATTTTTGTTTTTCAATCAAAATTTAAATTTATACTTAATAGTTTCCTTAGGTTTTTAGTTCTATAAAACTAAACCCACAGAATGAACTAGATCAACCAATTCAATCTAGTTCTATTTCTATTTTCTACCATTAAACTAAATTGACTAGATTGATTTTATTTCTTTTGGAATTTTTAGCAATATAATAAGTCAACCAATTTGATTCCATTATTAACTATTCACATAACTAGATCAATCTTGTTTTGTATCTTTCACTTTCTAGCATAATCAAAGGGCATTAACCTTATTTCATTATAAGCACAATCACTTGTACTTTTTATTTTTTTAATTTTTTGTTTAATTTTAAAAATTTCAACTTTGTTTTCAAGAAAATTAATTTTTGACTTTATTTTCATTTTGTTTGGTTTTGCCTAGAAATTATGTACCAGTAGTTTTGCAACTACTTAACTACTATCATGAAGGGCCATGTGATATTATATTTATGGTCCTTGTCTATTATTTATACATATTTTGGAATGAAGGGATTTCCCCAATAATCTTAGGAATAATATATAGTTAAACATGGTTGTTAGTTTCCACATACCTTACAATATTTTAGAAACACCTAGGATTTCACTTTGTATTGAACCTTTAGAATCTATTCATTTATTTTATTTTTGGGTGAATCAATTAGTTATTAGATATGGTAAGTTACTTCCAACATACCCTTGAAATTGAGTTTAGTGGGCTATGGGAATGACACTTCCTCTGTATTTAACACTATGAAACATTTAGTTGACATTATCCAACATATAAGATAGTATATTTGGAAGCCTGCATTATCAACCAAAACATTTAGTATAATATAATTATCTTGTTTTTGTATAAATATTTATAAATTGAATTAATTTTTTTGATTTCTTGTTATTTTCCATCTATGTTGCATTGTTGATTGTACTAGCCAACATTGATATAAGTTTTATGTTGTGTGCTTCAACTAAATCAACTAGCTCAATATAGTTGCCTATGTGCTTAACTTAATTTTTTTATTTAAAAAATAAATTATCTAGCTTTAGATAATTTAAATTTTTTACCATCCCATAAAACTAGATCAACTAGCTCAACCTAGTAGATTGTTCTATTTTCTACTTTTTCAACTAGATCAACCAAATGAATCTAGTTAGTTTATAGACTATTGTAATTTTATACTTTTTCCAACTAAGTTGACCAAATTAATTTAATATATACTAGCATACATAGTTCATTATTAGATTATTCTATTATCTCTTTTCATAAACCATCTAAATTGACCAACTTGATTTCATATCTAATAGATCACATAGTTATTTATTAAACTATTTTTTTCTCCCTTTTCATAAACCAACTAAATCAACCAACTAAATTTTATATCTACTAGTTGACATATTTAGTTATTAGACTATTCTATTTTACTTGTTCAAAAACCAACTAAATTGATTGGCTCAATTGTGTACCTCTTAGCTAGCATAGTTATTTATCAAACTATTTTGTTTTCCCTTTTCTTAAAATAACTAAATTAACCAGATCAATTTTGTATCTACTAGTTGATATAGTTATTTATCAAACTATTATGTTTTACTTGTTCAGAAACTAACTAAATTGACCAACTCAATTATGTACCTCCTATCACAAGGTTAATTTTTAGCCCTGAATCTAACTTATTTCACCGATCTAGTCCCATTTATGGCCAATTTAGTTTATTCCTAAAAATGTTTCCTAAAACTATGCACATAAACATTATTCTTTTAGCATCATGAAATAACCTATAAAAATTTTCCTTGATAATATTAACCCATTTAAAAGATACACAGGTTGTTATTTCTTACCTAACCTAGCCACCCAAGAGGATAATCTCCCATGGTGTAGTTATTCCCACCATTCATCTAAATCCATTGACTGTAACATGGTTAAAACTTCCCAAAATGATGATTTCTATATATCTAACCTATTTCACACTTCTCATGATAATACCCTATTGAAACATCCTCATTATACCATTGGATCAATAGATATTAACATATAAAATACTCCCACAAGGAATAATCCTATGCAAAACTTTCCTATCACTAACCTTGGTAATGTTCCTCCTTCTAACACTAATAATAAAACTCCTCCACCTATAGGTGTATTCATAAAAAAATCAAAAATTGGTAACTTGAGCATGGCTAATGACACCCCACCCATAAGTCCTCCTTATTTTCTCTCATGACCCTTATAAACACCTTTTTCTGATTCCTATTCACCTATAGGCTTTCAAGACCTCATTTCAGCTTAGTTAGGACCCATTTTCCTTATTATTTCTATCCCTATAGGTCTTGAACATCCAACACAATAGCACCTAGATTGGACTACAACACTGGAACCTAAGGTGTTCCCTTTCTAGTGCTCTTGTCCAATCACCTTTTAATCCAAAAAGACTATTTTCCCCTGAATTCTCTTTATCATTATGTCAGCCTAGCATGATTGCATTTAAACCATGATTAATATATCCCTCCAAAATCCCATTCAAAGATCATTTGGAAAGGGTTGGAAAATATTATCAAACAATCAAGAATACAAGTGAAACCACTTAGGAAATCTTCATTATTCTCTACATAAAACCATCCAATACAGTCTTCAGCACATCTAAATCTTTGCACTAGTCCCTAGCCACCTCAATAATATCTAGTTTAGCATTTCTTGCATTCTCGTATCATAATTTCACCAAGAACTTTCAAAGGGAGAACTACATATGGCTTGATCCCTCTTTAGAGTATTGGTATATAGATAGCATTCCCACACACAAGGTGTGAATCACATCTAGTGCATGTTAAACACACTAACCCCTTTTCCCTATTTTCCAAAGTTTTATTTAAGTACATTGAAGGCATATAAATGAAGAAAATCAGATCAATAAAGAGCACTACTAACAAAGAGGCTTCATAAATTCATAGATAGGGACACACTGACTTGCTGAGTAAAACACAAAAATCTTAGATCCTCATAACAATATTGTCAAATAAGGACTACAATGCCAGTACCACTCCTATCCACTTTTGGTGCTGCTATCTAATCATAAAAGGAAAGTCATAATCCTATTTGTGATAGTTTCCTAGGCTTGCATAGAGAATATCATACCCTATCTCAGTCGATTCAACACAATTTAAGCTAAGTATTATTTTGTCCCTCTTATTACTATTTTTATAAAATGTCTAATTAAAAATAAATTTATCAAATTGGTATCTTATTTACTACATATTATTTATTTATTATTAATATATACCTTTTAACTAAACTAGGAATAATACACTAAAATTCCCAAAACTATTAAAACACTATGAAACTAAAACATACCGATCAACACTATTAAAATTATTACTCAAATGGTTCAATAAATGAATATTATGAATACAACCAACAATTCCCAAATGATGAAAATGCAACATCACATTTTACAAATGGCCAATCAAACTCCTCTCATCATGCCTAAAAATAACCAAAATTTTTTTCATCTCCCTCTTAGAGATTTCAATGGGAATATCAGTCATTGGCCTCTTATGCAAAATAATATTCTTCAACATAACAAAAATGAACCATTGGCTCTCTTTATAGTATCCATTGATATTGGAAATATATATTCAATCATTAAATATGATGGAACTAAAGACCCTACCTTTTATATTATATCATTTGGTAATATATATAAGGAATGGGTGAATACTAATACTTTTAATACTACCAAAATTCTAGTCAAAACATTCATAGGAGACATTTTAGAATGTTATAATCAACTCCATCAATAGTTTATCTCATAATTAGAGGATTTAGTTAATGTTTTAGTTAAATATTTTTAATAAAATGACCTCCCATAAAACTATATTATTCACTTCATTAATGTTAGGAAATTACCCTTTGAATAAAATCACACTTTCATCAAACTATGAAAATAATTAGCTCATAAATCATATCACAACATGAATGATGATATAGGATATGATTAATGATGCTATTCACTTTCTAGTAAATTATCCACCTCTCTTCTCCAAATTAGGATCAACATTACCCTCATTCAAAAAGTTCTAGTAAATGAATGATCACACATTAATGTCACCTCTCTTTGGTTAATTCAACAAATTAGATACACCAAATTAAATATTAAACAAACATGCCCCACATGTAGAGTATTTGATAAAATTATTAAAAATCCACTTGGTTGCATTTGGATCTCACTTAAAATATAACCCAAGATAATTCCAACTATGATAATCATTATTAATCTTCCAATATCTTACAACATGATCCTTGGTCACCCATGGACATAATGTATGTGTGTCATTACTTATTTAGCTAGTCAATGTATCAGATTCATACATAATAGTAAATGATACAAAGGAAGTTGATCCTGATCCATGGATAATTTAATTATAAAATCTTAAATCTCAATATCACAATCCTACCATTACTCAAATTTATAGTCCACCTATCCCTGAGTTTGTTAACATGCATTTTTATTTACATGTTACTCTTATAGATTTAGATGATGATGAACCAAATGAATCACAAAATAATTATAGTACAACTTGATTACCTCCTTTTATAGAAGAATATCTCCCCTTTATTTACTCCCATGTGATCATACCATTCCCTTAATCTATGATACTATTGATACTTTTCCCAATATAATGCATATGAAACCTCTTACAAAGGATTATTTCAATTGTAATGAATATGGAGTAGTTAATTTTTTTCAAGATCCTTTAACTATGTCTCCTTGTAAATTTAACAACATAGGTCTTTCCACCACTAACTCTCTTATGAAAACTAATGAATGAAATATCTCTCACATATATGATGAAAATTATATCATGGCTCAATATCAATCATGATATTTATATTTAAAAAATTAGAAAAATGCATTCACAAAAATTCATGCCTTCAACCACAATGTCCATGTCATTCATATCTCATCCAATAGTGCATAAAAACCAAAATGTTATGTATCCACTACTAATACACCATTTTTAAACACTTCATGGGTAATCAAATAAATACCTAATAGTACATTTATAAATGGAATATGTAAGTAATATAATAAAATCCACTTTACCAACCATAAATATCATTTTGCCTTCTTATGACTATGTTGATCAATCTAAGTTATTAATTCCTACACATTTTCAACATATCTAGATAGAAACACACCTTCCTAAATCATCACCTAAAACACATCGATTAAGTAAACCAATATAGTTACTACAGACCTTTTTGTTTTAGCTCATCTAATCTACCTAAAATTATCTTAGATGTTAAAGATATTAACATGAGATAAATACATTTTGAATATGACAACAAAGGTAATCAAATCCTTGATCTTGAAGTAGATTTTGAATATTATAGAACATTACCCATACTTCCGAATGATGAAGATATAATATTAATCCTCCATGCTATATAACCTCAACTTCCCTGACAACATCATAAGCTTGGAAAATTTTAGAAAAAAGTTCATTGCTAAAATAATTTTATTGCTAGATGAACCCAAAAACACATCCTATTTCTTCTCTATATCCCACTCTATATCATTTAAAATACTAAAATGATATGGTTGTTGAGTTATGTTTATTTTATTAGTTTTTAAGCATTATTTTTTTTATTGATTTCAAAGTCATGACAAATGTTATTAATGTCAAGGTCATAATTGAGGCTATGCATAGGGAGATCATATGTGTCAAAGAAGTATCATAACAAAAGAAAATTTGAATTAAACCTCTTGTTTCTATTTTGAGAGATAATTTAAGGTAACATGGTAATTATTATAATTTTTATATCATGTCAAAGTCAAGATCATGGTACAAAGGTGAGCTAATACTATGTACTAGGTGTCTTGAGAAGCCTAGTTTAGCCTTGAGAAAAGATATATGCATAAAAAATAGTAAAACTTGGTTATGTGTGTAAATTTTAGGAATATTAAAGTATAAAAAGTTTATTTAAACATGAGAAATAGGAAAATAATCCTTCAAATGAGTTTCAAGGTCTAGTTTTGAGGCTTAGTGCTTACTTGAAGACCTAGTAAGAAGACATGAGCCTAGTAACATGATGAGTTGAGTCATATGAGACTTATGTGAATAAGGTTGGAAATATGGGAGAATTAAATTAGTTAATTTTACATGTGGATGAGGTGTTTTGAGTAGTGAAATAGGTTTCCAGGCATGATCATGGTATAAGTATGACTGGCAGTGTAAAGCTTAGTGTATAAAGAGACCTAATATGGTATAACGAGGGGTCAAGTTTATTTTAAAAAGTTTAAAAATATCTAAATATAATATAAAAATGTGTGAGAGGTTTTTCAATTATGTTAAAATATTTTGAGGCCTTATACTAAAGGAACAATCATGAATATTGGTGTTAAGGTTTTTTGTGTTCACATAATGGGGTATTGCAGACCCAAGAAGGAATCTTTTATGCTCATTGGAATGCGCAACATTTTCATGACATATTTATATTTTAATGTTAGTTTTAAAATTCCCATATATGCAATCTCATATAAATGGTTTTGTATTTGAGGGGTAATCCTTTATGAATGATTGCTAAGAAGGAAAACCAGTCAAAAGCCTCCTAAAACCCTCATAATGACTTGATAAGAAAGATATTGTTGGTTATGGATCATAATGGTTTTTTTGATAATTTTATATGTTTTTAACATGAAAATTAATATTTCAATTTTATTCAAGTTGTCTTTGTTGGTCATGAATGTGAGTAGAAGCTACAAGAAACCCCTTATTTCTAGGAATTTTGATATAGCAGATAGGGTTGACCAAGTTAAAGCATGCAAATGGATGGAGGATGATGTGATAGAATTTTAATTTATTCCAATGAAATTTTATGAGCATGTTAAAAAATTAAAATATGATAAATTAGTTATGTAAGTTGGCCTATTTCTAAATAGGCCTACTGAGTAAGATAGTGAGAAAACAAGGCAAGAATGAGAATGCAATTAAGGATTGGTTAAATAAGATTAGGGAAGGATAAAAATGTATGGGGTAATTTTTAAATATTTATAAATAATATCACATTAGTTTATAAATTTTTATTATCCTCATAAATAAATAAATAAATTTCATCAAAATGATCTATCTAACAGACTGAAGTTTATGTAAAGTGAAGTTATGAAATTAGTTTGGAAGACCAATATTTTTATATAACCATTAAATATATATTTAAAAATATGATATAAGGATTATTAATATTCATTTAATATAGTTTTAATATCACAAAATTATTCCCATAGGTGTTCTAAGACTCGATCTTCTTAATTGTGTTTTTTGTGTTATAGACAATTTTTTGTGTGTGAGTGAGAATGATGTTTCTGAGTCATTTTACATTAATTTAAATGATAAAATTCTCATTAATTTATTTATATTCATGATAATTCAATTTTAAATTATTTAAAGTCAAATTTTCTTGACTATATGTTGTTAATGTTTGGTGGTTTTGAGTAAGCATATTGTAGGAGTGTTCTTGAAGCCTTTTGGCCTATGTAGTGAAGACTAAAGCACTTGGGAATTTTTTGAGGTAAATAATATCATATTAATGTATTTTTATATATATTATATGTCAAATTTTATTTAATTCATCATATTTTCAAGATAGACTTCTTGGTAGTGAGAAGGCCTAATTGTGATTAGACTTAATTATTTGGATGAACGAGTGAAAAGAGACAAATGGTGGTGTGGAAATTAGAGGAAATTATAATAGGTATATTAAATTTATATTTTAAGTGTTTCATATATTTTTTTATTCTCAAATTTTTCAAACAAGGTCTAAGTTAAATGTGTGCTTAGAGAAGGCCTAATTGCATTAGGTCTCTATTAAGCGTAATGGTGGTTTTGGCCTTTAAGGGTAATGAATGACATATGTAGTGATTTTTTCACTTGTGAAACATGTTTATTTATATATTTAAAGTGTGATACAAGTGTGGTGAGGTTATTTTCTGACCAATAATGCTGAGATAAAGATTCAAGTATAAAGACTTGGCCTAATAGGCCTATTTTGACTAGTTAGAATATTGATTATATGAGCAAAGGATATAGAATTTTGGAAAATAGGTAAAGGGATTGAATATGATTATATATGTGTTTTAATATGACATGGATATATAACTATGTTTATATATGTTTTTATTAAGTACATTTAACCTATTTCTACTAAGGAAAATGTTAGTTGACCGAGAAGATCTAAGCTATTTGAGAGAGAAAGAAGTGTGAGAAAAACAAAAGAAGGAGGTCATATTAAGTTGAGTAAGAAACAATTTTCCAAGGGTGATTATATTTTAAAGTTATATGAGTTGTTTCTAGGTTACCTAGGGGGTTTGATCCTCCTTGTAGGTTAGAACTTGCTAGAGGACTAGTTGAGTTCGTGTTTGACTAGTGAACGGGTTGGTGCCTCACTAAAAGTTTGATTTATTGCTCATATGACTATAGTCTAAGTTTTTCATCAGTGGGTTTTATCCCCCAAGATTTTTTCTCACATATATTCTATGTTCTCATGTTGTTTTATTTCATAAATGCTTTTGTATGAATTAACTAATATATATGTGAATGAATGGTACATAGATGTTAAGTGAAATTAAAGGATTGTTTTTTAGTAATCGAATATCCCATAATAATAGTATATATACTTCAAAAATTTGGTATCAAAATAGGTCATGTTGGAGACTTATCTTGTACTCTAGCTGAGCAAAGGATTGTTTAGATCCTCTTCCCAAACCTAGTCTAACATGAGAATGACCCTAGGCTGTGTGTCACCTAATTTTGAGTTACACCTTTAGGATTTTTAATGAGGATAGATATTTTGGTACATCAGTTGAATGCTCTAATATAAGGCATAAAATATTTGAGATGAAAATAGTTAAAGAATTTTTAGTCATACTAAAATATAATTTTTACAACTTGAGCATGACTTGTGATACCCAAACCATAGGTCTCTCCTACTCGCTTACAAAACCCACTTAGGAATGTTTTCACTATTTCCTAGTCATTTGAAGCCTTCTAGATTCAAACCCTACTATCTTGGACTTCTCTCCTAGGTAAAAATATATCTCCTAGGGTACCTTTCCCCCTAGATAACAATGCCATAAGTTTGACTATAGGATTGGGATGCAAGGTGTCCACTTTTTAGTGTTATTGTCTAAGTCCACAATAGCCTCAAATAGTTAGATTTTTTTGAATCCTTATCTTTTCCCTTATCGGCCTAATGTGAGTTCATCTAACCTAGGATCACTATTTTCTCTATAAAATCCCATTCAAAGTTTATTTAAAAGGGTTGGAAATAATTCAAAAGGCACATGATAGAAATATACTAAAGTACACTCAATAAAATCCTCTTATTCTTTGCATATAACCAGCCACTATTATTTCCAACCTATCCAAGTTCTCGCACCAGTCATGAGTCAATTCTAGCTTACCCAAATTTACATACACTTGATTTTTATACAAATGATTACATAATACACATTCAAATTGGGAGAACTACATTGGATTTGATCCCTCTTCAGTGTATTGGTATGTAGGTAGTGTCTCCACACATGGGGTGTGATCACATGTTCAATGCATATTACACACTAACCCCTTTTTCTAATTGGATTTGAGATCACCTATCAAGTATGAAGAGGAACTATGATCTTTGAAGATAAAATCAATTTCACATGGAGCTTTCTGAGTAATTAAGACTCAATATTTTAGGCATATGGTCTCTCAGAGTATATGAACAAGACCTAAAAATATTTAAAAGATCAGACACTAAGGACTACAATACCAAAACTTAGACTACAATGCTAGACCTCTAGGTGTCCAATTTTTGACACTCCTATCCAGGTAGAAAGTAGACTTATACATCCTATTTTTGACAGTTTGGTTAGCCAATCTAATAATTTACAACCTCTATCTCCTCTATCTTTGTTCAGAATTAGCTAATTCTTACTCTTTATCCCCTTCTTTTATATTTTTAGAAATCAATTAAGCACTTCTAGATTCAATAAATTAGTAGTTTAATTAGGGAACATTTCTTTACTAATTTTTCACTTAATATAGACCCCTTTTATATTTAAGAAATAAACCCCTATAGTTTCCCAAATGTAATAAAACATTTGGTGAACCTGACTTACTTTGAATTTTTTCAAAAAACCATACAAACCCTAGGGATAATTAACTCTAATTTTTTAAAATATTTTCCTAATTTTACCTAATTTTAATAATTAAAAAACTAAAAATTATTTTAAATATTTTCAATAATTCACTTAAACACTAGTTTGCACATATTAGGTCCTATTTGCATACAAACACTTTCAAACCAATAAGAAAAAATATATTTCTAATTTTAGCAATATTTTCATATTTTTTCTAAATTTTTCAAGCTCTGTTCAACAAATTTATAACAAAATTTTTACATTATTACATTAATTTTGAAAAAAATCATTTCAAAGCCCTAGTTGCATAAACTAAATCCCTATAATTTTCAAGTAATATTCCACTTATTTTCTACAAATTTTTATTGAATATTTAAATCATAAAATCACTTAAAACTTCAAAAATTCATAGTAATTCCAGAAGATTTAGTTGTATCTATTAGGTCCCATTCAAACAAGTAATTTCTCATAATTATATGAATTTTATCTTGCATACTTAACTCAGAAAATCAATTTCAAATTGAAAAGTTCATAGTATTTTGCAAATAATATATCTAAAAAATCCATAGTTGCATATACTAGTCCCTACTTTACATCTGGAGATATCACCTTACATACTTGGAGTTCGATATCTTTTTTATGCATATTCCAGTTCATTTTTTTAGATTATCTTTATGTAATCTATTTTTTTATTTTCCAAATTGTTTTCCTTATGCCATCTAAACTCATTACATCTCTTCCTTTGAGATGGAGTGCAATACTTGGTGGTAAGCCTCCTAAATTCAACTAGATTCCTATAAACCATTCCCGTAACATGGTTAAGAAATTAGCTCAGGTCCCTATTATAGATCTTGCACATCTAGATTACAATAATTTCAATGAACATGATTTTAATAATGAGTAATATGAGAATAATAATTATGAGACAAATATTGATGCTCCTATTTTATCACATAGGACTACCGATCTACTTTTACCCATTGTTTAAAGTGAAGTTTTACTCAATAAAAAAAATCATTTTACAAAATTTTAGAGAGATACTCAAGGAACATCCCCAAAATCATGATAACATCTTTAAATCTATCATGGAACTAAAGAAGGTGAAAAATATGAGTCTTCTCAAACCACATAGACACAAATTGCACATGACACTACAGGGGAAACTATGTCATAACAACCCACTATAGAAGCCCAACCTTCATCTATTCCACTAGCTATAACTAGTACATCCCTATCTCCTAATGTGGCAGCCCTTATGCAAGATATTTGATCTCTTCAATCCAAGGTGCAACATCTTGACCAAGGTACCACTAGATCTACACAAGCATTGGACTCTTTCACTCTATTGTATACACTTTTGGCATGACATATAGTTTATACACCCTTCCCACCTATATTTGTATAACCTAAGCTCACTCTTTATGATGGAAAGGGTGATCAAAACACACATTTGAGAGCCTTTCATGTAGCATGTTTAGATTATATACCAAATGACTGGCTATTAACTAAATTATTTTTTAGGAGCCTTAATGATTATACATTACAATGGTTTTATAGTCTAAAGAATCAATTAGTTAATGCATTAAATCCTCTTTCTAACATATTCCTATCACATTTTAGTATAAATATCAATGATGAGGTTTCATATGACAAAATTGCACAACAAAAATAGAAATCAAATGAACCTCTCATCGAGTATGTTCTAAGATATAAGACCATATTATCTAACATGACTATCCCTATGGCAAATCAAGCGTTACAAGACCTCTTTAAATAGAGTCTTCTACTAGTTTTTCACAAGACAATCATGTTCAAAATTTTCTCTTCTTTCATTGAAATGTGTCACACTTTAAAAGAAAGATAAATCAAACACTTTTTAATGGGAAAACTTAAGTTCACAAGTATACTAGATACAACTAATAAGAGTAACAACAAAGCCCCATATAAGGTCAAATTCAATGAAAATAAAAGACCAAATCAGTAGATAGTTAATGTAATTTTAGATCCCTCATAAGGAGTCATTGTATTAGCACGTCCTTGGTGACCTTTTACAAATCTATTAGTTCCTCTAGCTAGAATTCTAAAGTAGTTATTAGAATGTAACATCATATCTATTCCTCCTATTAGAAAAATTGATCCAACAAATCCTCTTCCACAAAGATACAATTAGAATGAATTTTGAAACTATCATAGGTCACTAGGCCATAATAAAAATAGATGCATTAGTCCTAAGCATAAGATATAGGATCTAATTAAATGCAATCAAATTGATTTAGGCACTTCAATTGAGACTCCTTTGACCAAACCAAAATAAGATAAGTCACTCAAAATATTTTTAGATCCATTTCCATCACATGGTAAGTTAGAGATAGAGGACACATTAAGTGTACATAATGAATATCAAGGACATCCTCCACCAGTTACATATAGGGCACTAACAGTCCACTTAAATCCATTGAGCCACATGATTGGTACTTTTAATTCTAGCATTATAGTTTGGCCTTCCATCTCCTTTTCCAAATAGGAGATTATTGAGGATGACACAAATTATCATGTGCTCTTAATTATAGATTATATTCATGGTCATCCCATTCATAGTGTTCTAATTGATAATGGATCCACCATTAACATGTGTACTATGACACTACTCCAGCACTTGGGTTATATAGAATAGGATATTACCCCAAGAAATAGAGTTATCAGTGGTTTCAATGGACATAGTCAGACTACATTGGGTGAGATCCTCATTCCTCTATAGGTTAGTCCTACACATATGACAACCTCATTTACTATAGTTCCTAGCATGAGAGTTTTTGATGTGTTACTTGGAAAACCTTAAATATAAAAACTCCAATCATTTCCATCTATAGTACATTGATAAATGAAATTCATTCATGTTAATGAGGTTATCATAATTACTAGAATTCCATATGAGTTTCCACTTTTGGTTTTAGAGCTAGTTTCAATTCTAGAGCTAGTTTTAGTTCCATTACCAGTTCTAACTCTACCACCAATTTTTTCTCTAATTTATCATCAAACAAAAATGTTATATCAATCACTAGTATAGAGGGTTCATACACCTCCATATCTTTGGAATTATAGATAGCTTGTAGCTACATTATTCACACCCATACCAATTTCATTGAGATCTCATGTATCTACACATAGAGCACATATTCATCAAGTTTTTACTGGTTCCAAATGGGTCCCTAAGATCCCTATAGATGCATTCACTTCTCATAATTATAGAGGGTCCGCATAGTTATTTTCTACTTTAGATATTTTAGATCATTCATAACATATACAACTTTCAAAGCCAAAGTTTCAACATTTCCATTATGCTTCATGATCATGCATGATTCCACTCTTTGATACAAGACACCCTGATAGGGAGTCTCATTTGAGACTCATTAATTAGTACCATTTTCTTCTTGTATTGATTGTACATAGTTTCATGCACTTGATTGTACATAGTTAAAATATTTCAAAATACAAAAATAATATAATTATTTCAAAAACACAAAAACATGTCAATTGTATGTATCATCTATGTTTTGCATTGCTAACCATTATACTAGAATTATATTACACTACTCTATGCTATTATTTATTGATTTATTTATATTACAAAGCTTCACTTGATCTTCTTTAAGTGTGCATAGTGCATCTATATGCTTTATTGCTTTACTCCACCCATTAAGGTGGAATCTTACTTCTACATTATAGCTACATATCGATACATCTACCCATTGGGGGTATATTCTACATGACTACACCATCTAGGTTGTGTCATTCTTATAATATACACTATTCTTATACAATACACTCTAGACATATTATTTTAGTACATTCCATACTTGATTACATAGATATCACATTGACATCCATTAGCATATATCACACTTTTGTATTTCATAGCATATACATTAGTATTGTATTACATATCTTATATACTCTTGCTTCTTGTTTTCCATAGTTAGATGCATGTTTATATTTATAGTACTTTGCATGCTTTCACTCTTCACTTTTATTAGATAGATGTGTTTGCATTTTCTAGTTCTTGGTTGCTTCATGCTTGCATTTTAGGACATTTGTCAATGTCCTTTATTCCTATCTAATTGTGTGTGCCTTTGGACACTTGCCAATGTCCTTTATGTGTGCCTTTCATGTGCTTGAGGCCTTTGTGCCAATATTTTCTTATTACCATTATCTATGTATGTGGAATTTGAGCATGCCTTGTATTCCTTGTGTGTTTATTTATCCCCTTAGCCACCCTTGCATGTTTCTTACTTTTTGATGTGTATGCTTATTGCTTGATTGCTTATATTTGTGTGAAATGCCATGATTTCAATCATTCATTTAACTTGATTATTATATACCATGATGGACATCATGTTCCATCTCTCCATGCCACTCATAACTAAAAATTAACATTTTGAATACCAATTTAGTATTATGCACATGATATTACATTGTTATATCTATCTAGGCATACACCTGTAGAGCTAACAATCTCTCTCTACAACTTTTGATATGTCTTGATATAATTTATGTCAATGTTATATCAAACATTTTTATAACTTAACACACTTATGGGGCTTATTCTAATGGTAGTAATTGTAGGGTATTCATTCTTACCCTCAGAAGAGGGGGCACTAAATAGGGGGTTTGTCATAGAGATCAAGGCTCCTAATGGTTGAAACAATAGTTTTAGAATAGTATAATCTAAAATCTATAACTTAACATAGGCAAACTAGACTAGGTAGACAATAGAGAATCTAGATCAATCATTAGTTTTGGCTTTAGATAATAACACCAAAAATAGGACTGCAATGTTGGACCCTAAAATGTCTAATTTATGGCACTATTGCCCAAATAGTAAAATATTCAATTTTTCTAGAATTAGGTAGAGAAGTTAGTTCAATCATATTTTTTCCAATACAATTCAAGCTAGAAATCAATAGTATTTAGCATTTATTTTTCTCAAAGAATCTAGTTTCATGGGGCATCATGCATGGTATGAGGGTTTCCATTGTTAGTTCAGACATGGTAGTTGATACAACTTTCAATTTAGATTCTATGTTCTAAACACCAATTATTAGGGGTAATGTGCATGGCATATGAGCCTTCTCTATTTTTGAGTTTATTGCATTTTCTAACACATTCCCAATAGTTTTTTTCCTTAATCATTTTACAGGTGGTGGGCATCACATTTAATTAAACTTTCATTAAAGTTTTCTTATCACATACCTAAGTTCCTAAGTGGCTTCCTAAACCTTGATTTTAGTTTTAGGAGGTGTTTTTATACAATTCCAATCTCCATATTTTAAAATGGTCAATAATGGCCTAATTTCTAGTTTACAATTGGCTATCCATGCAAACATTGCCATATCACAACACATTCAGGGGCTCTATGAGCCATCTCATACGACAATCATCTATATCAATATTTTCTAATTCAGATTCACATCATGGGGCAATGATGGATCCAAAGGTCTAGCTAACCTTTTTATTCTTGTGCCACTTATTCAAAGGGATTGGACACACAATCCAAACATTGATTAGCGCATGCATGATTCATTAACTTGACATAGTTGGTGATGATGGAGCCAAAGGGCCTACCTTTACATTCTTGAACCAACTTCAAGGGGATTGATTATTTGGCTCATTTATCGACATAAATATTATTTTAGCACATTTCTAGCATTAGTTAGCATAACTTAGTAGTATAACAATTTTTGTATTGGTTTATGTACCCGGTGAGGTGTATTCATTCCTTTCTCTTCATTCCTCTTTCTTTACCTAGCTTTGTACATTATTATTTTAGATATAGAATATCTAGAAAAAACTAGTCTACTTTTGTTTTCCTTTTTGTAGACTTACATAGTATAATGTGCTCTCACTATTCCTAACCTAGAATCACATAGCTTCTTGGGCTTAGCCTCATAGGTAAGTTTAGGTACACTTCTCTTTTTTTTTCTTTATCCTAGTATTTTTATTTGTTGCATACTTAGAATAAATGGGTGGGGATCAAATGTAGTCATACTAAAATGTAATTTAGACAACCTAAGCATGAAATGTGACACCCAAACCATAGGTCTCTCCTACTCACTTACACAACCCACTTAGGCATGTTTTCACTATTTTCTAGTCATCTAAAGCCTTCTAGATTCATCCCCTACTATTATGGACTCCTCTCCTAGGCACAAATCTATCCCCTAGGGTCCCTTTCCCCTAGACAATAGTTACATATGTTGTACTATAGCATTGGGACCTAAGGTGTCCACTTTTTAGTCCTATTATCTAAGTCCACATAGCCTCAAATGGTTAAATTTTCTCAAATCCTTATCTTTTCCCTTGTTAGCCTAATGTGATTTCATCTAACCCAAGATCACTAGTTTCAATATAAAATACCATTAAAAGTTCATTTAGAAGTGTTGAAAATGATTCAAAAGGCACAAGCTAGAAATATACTAAAGCACACTCAAGAAAATCTTCCTATTCTCTACACACAACCAACCACTATTATTTACAACCTATCCAAGCTCCCACATTAGTCATGAATCATCTATATCTTACCCAAATTTTCATACCCTTACATTATATGCATAAGATTACATAATACACATTCAAATTGGGAGAACTACATTGGCCTTGATCCCTCTTCAAAGTATTAGTTATAGGCAATGTCCTGACACATTGGATTCAACAGCACCTATCAAGCATGAAGAAGAACTAGGATTCTTGAAGAGAAAATAAATTACACATGGAGCTTTATGAATAACCAAGACTCACTATTTCAGGCATAGGGTCTCTCATACCAGATGAACAGAACCCAACAATCTTAGAAAGCTCAGACACTTAAGGACTAAAACATCAAAAAAATGGACTAAAATAGTGGACCTCCAAGTGTACCAATTTTATCTCTCCTATCCATGTAATAAAATACTTTTATATCCTATTTATGATAGTCTACCTAGGTAGATCAATAATTTATAGCCTCTATCTCCTCCATCTCAACCTAGAATCAATTAAGTTTTAATCTCTATCCCCTTGTTTTCTATTTTTATAAATTAATTAATAATTTACAAATTCAATATATTAATAGGTTAATTAAGGCACATTTATTTACTAATTTTCCCCTTAATCTATACCCCTTTACTATTTAGGAAATTAACTACTATAGTTTCCCAAATTTAGTAAAATAGAATTGCATGAATTAGACTTACACTAACATGTTGTTATGCACCATGAATTTATCTATCCACTCATAATATTGAACTTTCACATACTAATGGATTAAACACTAACAAAAAATCATCTTCATGAGACCTACACATAAGTATTTCATATAGAGGTTGTGCTAGATTAATGAAACACCAAGGCTATGATAAGTAGGTCTATTAAAAGACACTAGCCATGACACACTTCAAAACTCCATTATCTATTCTTCTACACTCCACATGACATGCACAAGACACTTTATCAACATCTAGGCTAACAAGGACCTATAATGGAAATAAAACCATCACCTTTGCATGTTAACAAGCATGGATACACTAGAATATCACCATTAAAGATTTGAAAGGTATGCTATTTAATCTAAAGAGATGCAAAAGTATAATTTTTAATAGAGTATACTCATATCAACCTTGAGGATTGAAAACAAAGATCTCCATACCTACATTTATAATAAGAAAGAGAATTTAGGGAGATAACTTTTGGCACTGAACGGATCACTAATAAGCTCAATTCCACTCAAAATAATAGTTACAACCACCCTATATTTATGCACCTTAAAAGATATAAATTAATCAAGGCCACCTCAAAAATGGTTGAAATAGTCACACCATTCATTCTCCCACTTATCCCTACATTTATTCTCTTTTAATAGCTCTTAAATGATCAAGATCCTTTACAAAATACACTCTTTACCAGAACTTAATCACACTGTATATTTTGGACATGTGTCATAATATCAATTGCTCTTGGAAGTTTTTTTTTAAAATGGTCATTAATCCTTGACCTAGGATTCAATGGCATTTTTTAGAATTGAAATATCCATTCTAATTCATATTTGGATGATACTATAACTTGGATCCATGTATCTATGTTCCTAGGTCTAGGTCAAAAACCACCTCATCAACCTCCATCAAAAATCCCCTAGGCTTAACTTTGTTCATTGGTCATAGATAATTGATTTAGGCCTATCAAATTAAGATACTTGTCAGCCTTATGCTTTATCTAAACTTCATTACCTCCTTGACCTTGATCCCACCATTTATTTGTCGATGTATGAATGAATGTGAGACATAGATCTTCTACTAGTTTAATGTGCTTAAGACACTTGTCACCCATGTATTTCTTCTTAAGATCTCCTAACCATTTTACCAAATCATTTTCATCATATATGATTTTTATAAGTGTATACACTTCATTGATCTTCCTAGACCCATTCATTCGAGCTTCATCCAAATGATATTAGATCTTTGATTTGATCAAATGTCAATTGTTGATCTACTCCAATGACCTCTTTGACTCATTAATTTCCCTTTCCATAGATCTTCTACCCAATATCCTAATATCTTGACACCTATTATATTTTAATTTATCCATATTATAATTTTAACCCAAATTCTTACTTATCAATTCTTGAACTTAACGTCCTAGTGCACATCACCTTCTACCAAATTATCCCTGCAAGATGTCTAAATTATGGTCTAGTTTCTTTAGCTTACATTAATCAGTTTTTCCTTAATCAAGGGAACTATGGGGAATATAAAATCAAGATAAGGTAATGTTAATTAAATATTTGAATGATAGGAGTTGATATTTTAGATTCTAGGGCCAAAAATGTTAACAATACTAGTGACTCTAATGGGTTGACCAGCTTGTTGTTCATGGAACCTAGACACTTTCATGATAAAGTGACTCAATAAAGATGCACAATATGATGAACCTCTAGATTGAATTACACACTTAAAATCTCAAATACTTGTATAAAAAATAAGACACACACATACAAGGAAATAAAACAAACCTAACACTAAATAATAGATCTAAAAGCTTAGGACAAACAAAGGAAATAACTAAACAACAAGGCACAACCTAAAAATCTATGCAAATCACTTACCTGGATAAACAAATTAATACAAAAACTAAACTATGCTTTGATTTCATTCCCCTAAGATAAAATGGTAATATTATATTATCATTATGGCACCTTGATGTGAAGTTTTCATATGATGATTTGAATGGAAACAAGCTGTGGCCAATGTGTGATAGATACCATCTATAGTTAAAATCCTTCTAGTCATTTAAAAGAGTGAAATGGCCATCTAGCTTCATCCTAATATTCATGGGTTAAGTGTGAGGATTAATAATCAAATCATACTCCTCTCAAATCTTTCTATCTTACATTACTAACCTCATCTCCTCCTTAATCAGGAGCTACAACTAACTCTACTCATTAGAGTCCAAGTAATCTACCATCAATGCATTCTTGACAAGTTCATTATTTTAAAGATTTGACTGGTGTAGTGGTGAGGTATATAAATTCAATAAAAATTCTTATAATTATTATCAAAAGGAAATCTCATCTTGGTCAATGAATAAATCACAAGGTTTATTTAAACCTTTATCATCTATATGTAAGTCGTCAAGTTGATTGCTCACCTCCTTCACTTTGGCAGGATCATCATAAGGTTCTTGATCAACTGAAGATTTCTCATTATCTTCATCAATAGAGAGAGTTTATTAATAAATACAATGAAGGTCCAAATCCTTTTTCCTCTACACTCCTTTAATTGCATTTTTTCACTCATTTGAATAATTACCCTATTGTTTAACTATATTACTCAAATTAGCCCTGCCAAGCTATTCCATTTCATTCAATAAATTCAAACATAATTATTTCCACTAGTGTTTGAATAGATTCTTAAATTAAATATAAATAGATTAATCATGGATGATGCTATATAATTTTTATCTTATGAAAATATCAGTTTATGTTTCATTGGCCTCAGCTCCATCATTATGACATTACAACTACCTTTTATCATCTAAGTTCTATTCATGCTTACCTTCTAATCTAACAGAGTGCATAGGGGTCCTAGTTTGAATGTATTATTAATATAAAATATAAGTGCCCTATTTAAGGTTATATTGACACTTAAATACAAATGTATCACTATCTATCTCTTGAATATCTACAAATTATTATACCAACTTTGATAGTTTGTCCACCATGATTGAATGATCATATTCTAATTTTGAAGCACTCGACTATTTTTCAAGAGTGTAGAGGGTGGGTGGGAAGAATATATCATTAAGTTGCTTGATTATTATGAGGGTATACTTCAAATAAGGTATCTTTAATGTTTTCTTAGGAAGTTCTTGGGATTTGGGAGGGATGTGAAGGGGGTAGTAGGCACTTGAGTAATAGTCTATGAAGGACTAATAATAGATTTCACACCTACTTTTCCTTCTTTATCCTCCTCTTAAAGGGTGGGAATGATGATATTAGGATCTATATCCCATGAAGGCTTCAATTTGGGTATTTTTTTAGGCTCTTTAGTAGGCATAGGGTCTTGAACACAAGTGGAATTCTTTAGGGAAGGAAGGTGAAGGCAGTCTACCTTTGGGGTGATTAGAGGAGGTGACATAATATGGAAATTAGAGAGTGACTCATAATTTATTATAATCTCCACACCATGTTAAATTTTTCACAATATATGAGACCAACATTTTAACAAGTATGTTCCAACCTTAGTCATGAAGACATCACCCAAAAGTAATGAAAAATGAGGTAACAAATATGCTAAAATAAGAACCTGCACAATTGAAAGCTTCAGATAGGAATGGAGGGTATGATGAAGGTTTATATTAATTCAAAATGTTTTCATGGGGGATAAATTATAATAAAAATCAAAATTAGACATGTTTTAACACAATAAATTTAAATTTCTACCACTAATTTAAGAATACCTGAAAATTTTATCTTATCATTAAGAAGACAATTATGGATCAAGAAATCTCCTATGACGAAAGAAGAAAGACAAGGAGATGGGGTGACCAATTTAGATAAATATTATTGAATTTAAGGGGTGTTTTTATGAGCAAAAATATCTTGGCATTCAACTCTTTTTTATTTTTTTAGATTCTCCTATAATCTATTTCTTTCTCCTTTTAGTTTCTTAATTTCTAAATGCAAATAGCTAGTATTTGGTGTAGGTGGATTACAATTGGTCTTAGGTTGTTAATATGATTTATTATGAGGAGGAGGAGCTTACCACAGAGGTGGAGGAGGATCAAATTATGATGGATGCTCTTGGTAATATGGAGGATGTAGATTATATGGTTAATAGGGATTAGTGTATGGGTCTTCATAGGGGCTATGGTAAGGTGGATTTGGGAGTGGAGGGTAAAATCTTGCATCATGGTGTGTGAAGAATCCTTAGTAAATATTTATATAAAATAAAAACAATGACTAAAAACATTTTTAACTCTACAATAATTGAGACCATTAATATATTTGAGCTTTAGGTTGATTTCAAACCTTCCAAAGATTCTTGACTTTGATCAGTGTGACTGTAGATGATGTTGTTAATGTATTAAAATTCAAAATCTCCTCCAATATATTAAAATAATTATTTTTTTAATTTTAAATATATCCAATTGAGAATTATATAAAAATTAGAGACTTAAGTTGCACCCTAGCTAAGCAAAGGATTATTCAGGTCCTCTACCCAAACCTAGTCCAACATGGGAATGACCCTAGGTTATGTCTCACCTAATATTGGGTCAAACATATAGGATTTTTAATTAGGATAGCTCCTCTAAAATATATATTTAATTCTCTCATCTAAGAGCTTAAATATTTGGGATGAAAATAATGAAGGAATTGTATGAATTAAACCTATTAGCCATTTTTGGCCCACATACCAATCTTGCACCCATATAAATTAGGTTGATAATGGATGAGTAGATGGATAGTGTTTCAAAGTACCTATGATATGTTAATCATTCTTTTAATTATTATCAAAGTACATGGTTTTCATCTAGTTTTTCATTATGTTCATACAGACAATTTGGGGTTAGTGGTAGAAATTCTAAGTAGGCACTCTATTGATGTCATAATTATCATATATGGATGATCTAAGGAGAATTGACCATATGGTTTTTCACATTAATACCAATAACATATGCACAAAATTTTTGGTCATCTATCAAAGATCATAATAATAAATGAAGACCCAAAGTTGGCCTCTTAGGTAAAATCCACTAAGTTTCCATACCTTACCATTTTTAAGAAGCTCAAATATATCAAAATAAACATATTGATGAGGCCATATATTTTACGTGTGGAAGTATTAGGTAAAATTGATCACATGGTTTTATTCATCTTGGTCCCTAGTTGTTACACACTAAGTTTTAGGTCATCCATAAAAGTGTGGTAGAAGTTATGCATGTTCAAATTTGGCTTCTCAATTAGATTTTATTAAGTTCCCCATACTTAACCAAATGAAATAGACTATCGTCAAAATGTCATGTGAGAATGAATGGGCCAGTCAACTTAATCATTTCTTAGACACACTTAGAAGGATCCTAGGATAAATACATCAAACGGGTGATCAGAGGTAAAATGGGTCAAAAAATATCAAGAGAAAATGCATGTATGATAAGTGTCAATAGTGTGTTTAAATAGTAGAGGATAAATGACTCACATTCATTCATACATATCAAAATTAATTGATCAAGATGATTCAATATGTCCACAAGCCAAGTTATATTTTGATAGCCAATCAGAATAAAGACTAACCTATGATTTTTTATGAAGGTTGATAAGCCATTTTTAACCAAGGGAAATAAGGTTTTGTAGCATCATCTTGATGACATTAAATCTCATTAAATGGAATGGAGTGGTCATTATGATGTATTAATATATAAATAACATAAGGGACCACCCTAGAGCTAATATGGACCTCTAGTTCATTAAACTATATTAGTATGGTTATTCTTGCAACTATGTTCACCAATTTAAGAAGGGTCCATGCATATACAAACTTTTATTTCTTGTAGAGATAGAATGGGTCTATTTTGGACCTATTATAAAATAGAAAAGTGTTATATAGTATATAGGTCTATATTGATATGAAAACTATAGGAAAAAATAATCTTAGATTGATTTTCCATATATAGGATAGACCTATGATCCAGATATGAAAGTGGAGTAGATAGGTGACTAATACAAAGGGTCCTTAACATTCAATATGGCCATAATCTTGAAAATCATCCACCTAAAAATCATAAAACCATGATCTAGTTATATCCATGAGCATGAGGTTTTGTCCTCAAGTAAGAGATGGTGTGAAGGATCAAACAAAAGGTCTAGTGTTGGGAACTATAACTAGGAGAATTCAATGCATCCTCAGGTCCTTTGGAAACATTCTCACTCAAAAAATGATGGGAAATATCCTAAATAATAAAAAATTGGAAAGGTTTTCATTATCTAAGGGAAAAAGGTGGTGTCTCAGGTTTAATTAATGACCCAAGACAAAGTGTTCTTTTTATGATGGCATGCTTGCACATCCTTTCTTTCTATCTCTCTTCTCCTATATATCCTATTCTCATTCCCATTAAAGGGGTTCTCATCTATTTGAATTTATAATTCTCTTTTGAGACAAGCATACTCATTTAGACTATTTCAAAAGTGTGCTCATTTGATATGGTTAGACCATATCACAATATTGTAAGAACTACCGTTTAAAGTAATAAGATCAACTCTTTGCCTATGTCTTATCTTTAATCAGTGTTTAGTATGCTTATGTATGGTAAATTTGTGAATGATATTATTCTTAGTTTTTTATCCTTCTACTTGCCTCTTTGAATTTGTTTTCAAACTATCTTATAGTTCTATACTAGTGTTCTACTTGAAACCTCTTCTATGAAATATTTATGTACCTAGTGAGATTTTGAGATTGAGTAAGCAATAGTTGTATTTTCCTGATCCAGTGTATGTTCAATCTTATGAAATTGTTCATTTAACTTTGGTGTATCAAACTTTTAGCTTTTTTATGAACTTTTAAATATCTTTCTAACCCTTTTCCCTATAAAACACTAGTTTAGGTTAACATCAAGAAGAATTCAAACTTCTCTAGGGGTTTAACCCCATCACATAGGTGATCCACAACTTGGGGTTATTCCCATTGTATAGCTAAATTAGAGAGATCCTAAGGAACCCTCTCTAAATGTAAAAATTGTTCCTATAACATTTTTGGCATGCCTAGTGGGACCACACTCCAAAAAGGAATATTAATCAAATTTTATGCTGGTTTGATCAAATTTGCAATAGTTAAGCTCCCAAAAAATAACATCTATCATCTCTAAAAGGAATAATCAACACTGTGGTGCAAAATATTAGCTTCATCTCTTGGAAAAGGTGATAATAGGGTTATATTCAAGAGGTATTCCTTTTGAAGTTTTTGAAATAACTTTAAATTTGACAAAAATATTAAGGTTTGTCAATATACATACATTTCATGGTAATTTTGCTCCTAGGTCATTTTCGAGGCCTACCCCTACAAGAATTCCTTTATTAACCCCTTTCATAACCATGGTAGCCCCTAGAGATTTTAAATGTTTAATGGTCAAAGTCCTCTAGACCTTATCCAATATGATCCTATCTTAGTTGCAACCCTTAAAATTATTCCTTATTATGTTAGTGATCAAGATACAACACCTTTTGAGCACCTCATGGACATATCCAATTTTTGAAATATCCATAATTTCACTAAGGAAAATATAGCTATTAGGTTATTAGCTACTTATTTTAAAGGAAAGGCCCTAGATTAGTATAGATGCCTTAGTTATAATTCCATTCAAACATGGGACCAATTAGGGGAATCCTTGTATAAAATATTTGAGGAAAAAAGTGATCATTTGTCACTTGTAGAGAAACTAACTACCATTTCAAGAGCTCCTCATGAAGTCATGTAAGATTTCGATACAAGGTTCTAAAACACTTGGGACATAATCCTAGTCTTAGTTAGACCAACCCTAACTTTGTCTTCCTATATTATTTAAAAGCTTTAAATAGTGACATAACAGTGATGATCCAATCTATGGGAGGAAATATACTTCCATATACATATCAAATGGCCATCAAAGAAAAAAAAAGTTTGGTCTAAGATAGAAAACTCACACCAAGACCAATAATGCTTTTATGTATTGAAATCAGACTAGCTCCTATTAATATGCCTCTATTGGATGTCATTCCTCCTACACTAATAATTACTTCAATCCCTATACCAAATCAAGAGAAAGCTTCCAGTAGTGGATATAGTGATTCACTAGAGAAAAAGAACTTTCAAGAGATCAAAACCATGTTTTAGTCCTTGGGGAATGAGCTAGTACATGTCAAAAAGAAATAGGACTTCAATAGGAATTGTCAAAATTCATATCAACCTTAGTATCAATCCTTTTAATAAAATAGGCCACCATATAAGGGGAACTGCCAAAGCCAGGGCTAAGGTCAAAACTAAGGACAAGGGTAGCATGTCTACAATAGGTAGAATAACTATAATACTAATGTTTTTATTACTTCTAAATATTTGGTCTCAATTAAAACTAATTTTTCTCAGGAAGTAGAGGGTACCATGCCTTAGAATTAGTCCTTTTTTCAACATATTATCCCAAATATTGACCTTAATCAAGCCTTTAATGATCAAGCTTCTAATTTTGGACACAACTAAACTCTTATGGCCAAAAATGTAGAGGTATGTATTATGAAAAATCCATATGAGCCTCCATAATTTCAAGGGTCTAATTAGAGACCAGATAATTTTGATGATATAATCATGAACTATGAACAAGAAGAGTGCTACACATTTAACCAGTAGGCTAGTTCTAGCTAGGCCTATATTCTTGTGGAAAAAACACAAGATTTAAAATAAGGAACATGTATAGTAACTAATAAGTAGTCAAAGATCTTCCTACCACTACTCCTTCACTAACAAAGCCAAATTAATCTACTATCATTCCAAAAGTTCTATTGGTTCTAAAGGGTTAGAATTAGGGAAATGTCTTGGTCCCTCAAGATTCACAAGTTTAACAAATAATAGTGGTGGTTCCCAAATCAAAAGTAAAGGTTGGTGGTTCACTCATCAACATTTTTGAACAAATGAAAAAATCAAATGTGAGTGTACCTATGTGGGATATGATCTACATGCTTGGATAGGTATATATCCTTTAATAAGGACTGTCAAAGATCAATGTTGTAGCTAAACCACCAAGCAATGTGAATGAAGTTCTCACCTTTACATCCAAAGGGAATATCAAAGGATAATCAAGTAAAGTAGTCAAGCCTCCTCCCTTCTAAATCTCATTGATCATTGGTAACTCTTTAATGCAAAATTTTATAGTGGATAGTGGGGCTAGAACCTTAGTGATGCCAAATTCCATAGCTAATCAACTTAGTCTAAAATATGATTTATATTCCAAATGAGTGTTAAAACTTGATGGTCCTTCTCCCAAGACATCTAATATAATCAAGGACCTTAATATAACCCTATAAGATTATCCTAGTGTTTAGATGGCTCAAGATGTATTGTTCTTAGATATACCTCCTCATTTCTCACAATGCCTATCTAGAGAGTTCATAACAAATATATGGGTTATCTTGTATTAGATTGGTATTATACAGAATTTAGGATAAGGTATGGGGCCAAAGTGTCACTCAAAGCTAAACCCATTGAATAATTCCATATAGAGCCCTATGGACCAAATAATGTCAAAATCAATTACACCATCATTAATGACGATAAGTTTGTAATGGGGAAGGAGGTAAACACTCATCCATAAGAGGTACTAGACATATTATTGGATTAACTATGGAATAGCAACTAGTCAGTGGACCCCTTAGAAGGTGTTAAATAAAGGGACTTGGGTGTCTACTATTTTCATGAATAAATATAACCCATGTCATCCATAATGAGGCCTCAAGAATATCTTAGTGGTATATGGAAGTTGTTATTTAATGGTTAAAATAGAAAGCATGAAGTGGGTATAGGTGTCATGATAATATCCCCTTTAAATGATAAGTACTTCTCTTCATATAAGTTTCAATTTAGTTGCTCTTACAATGAAGTAGAATATGAAGGTCTTATCCATGGCCTTCAATAAGAGAATGATCAAGTAGTTAAAATTCTATGGGGATAGTGAATTGGTTATACACCAAGTTAGAGGTAAGAATGAAACTAATAACCCCTTAATGAAGTCCTAAAAATATAGAGTGTGGGACATAATTAAGGACTTTGAGTCCTTCAACATTTAATCAGTTTCAAAGTGCCAGAATTAACATGTTGATATACTAATAACTATGGGGGCTCATTTTGATATCCCCAATGAATTAAAAAAGACCAAGTTTTAGCCACATGTCAATGTGGTAATAATATTAGTGTTAGATAATTAATTTCATTGGTAGGTCTTTGAAAATGAAAAATAGATTGCTTGTTTCTTATCGTAAGAAGTAGAGTTATCCTCCCTCAACTAAGAAAAATTATAGCATCAGTATGGGGAGCAGATTATTCATTTAAGAACCAATAAGCTTCCTAAAGGGTTAGTCACCCTAGAAGTATTTTTTCATGATGGGGAACATATGAAGAGGGATAAATCAGTGATGTCAACTAATAAAGAGAACTATATGAGAGTTATTATATTTTAATATAAGATCCTCAAGCTTGGGAAGGTAAGCACTAAAGCTAAAAGGCATGTTTTCATAGAGTTTTTTAAGGAATATGTAGACACCTTTGCTTGGAAATATAGTGACTTGAGGGGATTTGATCCCAAATTAGCCCAACACACTATAGAGATAGAGGCTAATTCCAAGCCTATCAAGTAGAAGTAGAGGCCCATAAATCCCAATATTCAAGAGCTCATGAGATAGGAATTAACCAATATTATTGAATCTAGAATCATCTTCCCAATCAAGCACTCCTCATGGGTAGCTAATCTAGTGCCTATTAGAAAGAATAGTGGGGATATCAGACTCTATGTAGACTTCAAGGATCTTGATAAGGTCTCTTTGAAGGATCATTACCCTCTACCATTCATTGAGTATCTCCTACAAATAGTTGCGAGTTTAGAATAATTCACTCTCTTAGATGGGTATTTAGGTTATAGCCAACTGCTAGTGAGAGAAAAGGACTAGTAAAATATTTCCTTCACCAACAAGTGGGGGATATTATGTTATCATAATATTCCTTTTAGATCATCCAATGCTAGGGAAACTTTTTAAAGAGTAGTGGATATATCCTTCTAAAGACTATTGAATCAAATGGTATTGGTCTAATTGGATGACATCATAGTATTTTTCAAGAATAATAGCGAGAAAATGGACCATTTGAGGCTAATATTTTAGAGATTTAGAGAGTATGTGATTTCTTTAAATCCCAATAAATGTGTGTTCTATATTCATGAAGGTAAGTTATTGTGTAACTTTATCTCAAAATAAGTATTATCCATTTAACCTAATAGAGTATGTTTTATGTTAGACTTATCCTTTCCAAAGCATAAGAAGGGGATCCAGAGCTTCCTTGGGAAGATCAAGTTGGTGAGAAGGTTCATACCTAGTTTAGGAAACTTGGTGAAGCCTATCACCACCATGCTAAAGATGAACTAAGTATTTACTTGGTTAGATGAAAGCAAGGTAGATTTTAAAGCCATGAAGTAGGCCATTACCCAAATAATTTCACTCTTGAATCCTAATTTCTCCAAGGGTTTCATCCTGTACACCTTTGCCAATATTGACAACATATAAGATATATTGATGTAGAAGAATGGTGAATGAATAGAACAACCAATTACCTTTTTAATCAAGGGATAAAAGGATATGAAGTGAGGTACACCTTTATTCAAATATAGGTTCTTTATACCTTGAGGAGTCTCAAGAAGTCGAGGCCCATGATCTCTAATAGTAGGAACCATCTTATGGTGTGTTATCCTAAACTTAGGGACTTCCTCCTTAACAAGGATTTCAATGAGAAGAGAGCATGTCAAACCATAAAGGTCATGGAATATGATGTATATATCAAGGTCACCAAGTTAGTTAGGGGTAAGGGCCTATGTGAGCACATAGTAAATTACCTATAGGAAGATAAGGAATGTATTTTGGTGACCCAAGAAAACTCATAGCCAGATGCGCCTCTACTTCAAAAAAGTTGGCTTCAAGATATGGCTCACTTATTGGAAATAGGAAAATGTTCCAAAGTTCTAGACAGAGATAAAAGAAGATATTTTAGGCTTTAATTTATACCTTATGCATTATTTTATGGTGTTATTTTTATAAAGGAGGATAGTGATGGTGCAGTCTTAGATTTTTATGACAACCTTGTAACCATGTTTGGTATCCCAACCACTATAATTTATGATAATTAATTGACATTCCTTGGTATGAAGATAAGTAATTGGTCTCTCAAACTAGGCATCAACACCTATTCCAACTACTATTCTTAATGAAATTGGCTGGTAGAGTCCATAAACAAGAATTTTCTAAGGATCATTAGGAGGACAATGGAAGAGAATTAGAGAACATGTCACACAAAGCTAATGATATCCTTATGGGCTAATAGGGTGACTCCTAAAACCACCATTGGTAATTATTGATATGTTCTTGTGTATGGAATGGAAGAAAAATTGCATATATCCTTTGAGCTACCTATAATATAATTATCCCATTATCTTGAGTTGATGGAGGATGAGCCCATGAATGTGAGGATGATATAACTCATGGAGCTAGAATAAACTAGGGACCTTGTCATGAAAAATTTGGAATCACATCAAGCTCAAGTCAAAACGGCCTTTGATAAGAGAGCTATAGAAAGGAGCTTCAATGTAGGGGACATAATCCTCAAATAGGACTCAAATAAGGCCAAACAAGGCAACCATACCAAGTTTTACAATTTGTGTAATGGTCCTTATTTGATCCATGGATGCAAGGAACACAATGATTTTTATCTTGCTTAACTAGATGGAGAGGTATTACCCATCCTAGTGTTAATATCTTTGATATTCAATATATTTATAAATACCCTTAAGGTAGGGAAACACCATATAATACTCCTTTAGGAAGGAATAACTCCATGATGTCTCTTTGAGGGGACAACCTCCAATATCCTCTTTCAATAGAAGACTCAATGCTTACTTGATATCTCTACCATGATAATCATCTCCTATATATATATACATCTATGTAACCCATGGATGGGTAACCTCCTAATCCTAGTGTAGGCCAACCATTACCCAATGTACTACTTCTGCAAGTTAATCTATTATCCTAATATATTATACCCATATAACTAACTACGGGGATGTGTGCCACATGCTGGCATCTCCATCAACCCAGATACAATAATATATCCTATCCCTAGGTACATAGCATTACTTCCCTCTTTGACATGTTTCATCCTTGAAACATAGGAAGAAACTAAATAATGAGTGTGCTTAAAATTATTGCACACTTGTCTCCAATCTCGATCATCTAACCATCCATATGTGATCTTGGTAGGTGATATCTCTCAAAGCTTATGTCCAAAATCCATTGTGCTCCTTTGATTACATTTATGATCATAATTATACTGCTTTGGTGTCCAAGCATAATTATTCCTCTTTTTATTCCATGTACCATATTTCATTGCACTACTCTGATTCCATCAATGACCATAATAAGTATTCTTCCATGCATAGTCATAGTGATTCCACCATTCATTCCATGTGACATAGTATTTTTTGTTTGGATTCCATGCATATCTATAACGATTGGAAATTTTATTTCCTGTATAGACAAAATGATTGTTGTTATGACACTTCCTCACCTGGTTCCATGATTGTTTCCTCTCCTGATGATGTGGGTGTCTATATACCTCAACATTTTCCAATAATTTGACCTTATCCACCTTTTCATATACCTCTTCCACCTTTTCCTTCTTTGTCTCTTGAATAGATGAAGTGCTCATTTTTAGTGTGTCTTTATCTATATCATCTGAAGCTTCATCATGTTCTTCATCACCTGTTTCCATCTTATCCTCATGATCTTCCTGGATTCTTATTGGTCTTTTTCACTATGATATCTTGTAAAGTAATCTTATTTTTCCTATACCAAAAAATCATGAACATTTTGTGAATATTAATATTCATTGTTCCCAAAGTCTCTAACCATGGATATCTAAGAACTATATCCACATCATCCATATCCAAAGCATAAAAATCTGAATGCAAAACATATTTTTCCATAATGAGCTTCAGATCTTCAAACATTGAAATATTCTTACCATCTACTTGAACCTCTTTGATATTCTTTTCTTGAACATGTAGATGCTTGGAGACATTCATGTTGATGAATTTATACTTACTAGTAGGGTTTATGGACATAATAACCCTTTTCTTTTGAATGCATCCATGAAATTGAAAAACTGATTCAGATTTCTTTAGAGCCAAATAATTTGAACCTTTATCATCCAATTATTATTTTTATTCTTCATCTGATTCTTCTTCTATTGCTTCTTCTACTTCTTCCTCTTCTTGTTCTTCTACTGATTCTTCTATTTCTTCTTCTTCTTTTTCTACTTCTTCTTCTTCTACTACTACTTCTTTTTCTGCTTCTTATTTTATAGCCCATTGATCTAAAAAGATCTATTCCATTTCTTTCCATGAAGAAAACCTTTCTATACATCTCAATTGATCAAACCAATGTAGTGTAGGCCCAAACAAAAATGGGATTAATCATCTTTGCCCAAAAGTTTTTCTAAAATGATTCTCCAAAAGGAGCCACCATTCTCTAGCATCAATATCATCTTCCCCTAAAACTTTTTGCAACTCCATGATCCACAAAAAAAATTAAGGTTCATGAATATCGAAATCTTTTAATGATCTTGATATTCAATATATGTAGAAATACCCCTAAGGTAGGGAAACACCATATAATACTCCTTTAGGAAGGAATATCTCCACTATGTCTCTTTGAGGGGACAACCTCCAATATCCTCTTACAATAGAAGACTCAATGCTTACTTCATATCTTTACCATGATAATCATCTCCTATATATATACATCTATCTAACCCATGGATGGGTAACCTCCTAATCCTAGTGTAGGCTGACCATTACCCAATGTACTACTTCCACAAGTTACTCTATTATCCTAATATATTGTACCCATATAACTAACTAAGGGGATGTGTGCCACATTTTGTCATCTCCATCAACCCATATAAAATAGTATATCATATCCCTAGGTACATAGCATTACTTCCCTCTTTGACATGTTTCACCCTCGAAACATAGGAAGAAACCAAATAATGAGTGTGCTTAAAATCATTGCACACTTGTCTCCAATCTCGAGCATCTAGCCATCCAAAGGTGATCTTGGTAGGGGATAAATCTCCAAGCTTGTTTCCAAATTCCCTTGTGATCCTCTAATTTTGTTCATGATCATAATTATATTGCTTTGGTGTCCCTGCATATTTACTCCTCTTTTTATTCCATGTACCAAATTTTTTTGTGCTTCTCTAATTCCAACCATGACCATAGTAGGTATTCTTCCATGCATAGTCATAATGACTTCCCCATTGATTCCATGTGCCATAGTATTTTTTCTTTAGATTCCATGCATATCCATAATGATTAGAAATTTTACTTCCTATATAGATAAAATGATTTTTATTATGACACTTCCTCACCTGGTTCCATGATTGTTTCCTCTCATGATGATTTGGGTGTCTATATACCTCAACATTTTCCAATTCTTTGACCTTATCCACCTTTACTTCTACCTCTTCCACCTTTTACTTATTTTCCTCTTGAGTAGATGAAGTTCTCATTTTTAGTGTGTCTTTATCTATATCATTTGAATCTTCATCATGTTCTTCATCACATGTTTCCATCTTATCCTCATGATCTACCTAGATTGTTATTGGTGCCTTTTTCACTATGATATCTTGTAAGTGATCTTCTTTTTCCTATACCAAAACATCATGAACTTTTTGTGAATATTAATATTCATTGTTCCCAAAGTATCTAACCATGGATATCCAAGAACTATATCCACATCATCCATATCTAAAGCATAAAAATCTGAATACAAAACATATTTTTCCATAACGAGCTTTAGATCTTCAAACATTGAAATATTCTTACCATCTACTTGAACCTCTTTGATATTATTTTCTTGAACATGTAGATGTTTGGACACATTCATGTTGATGAAGTTATATTTACTGGTAGGGTTTATGGACACAATAACCCTTTTCTTTTGAATGCATCCATGAAATTGAAAAATTGACTCAAATTTCTTTGGAGCCAAATAATTTGAACCTTTATCATCTAATTATTATTCTTCTTCTTCTTCTTCTTCTTCTTCTACTACTACTACTACTACTACTACTACTTCTTCTTCTTCTTCTTCTTATTCTTCTACTGATTCTTCTATTTCTTCTTCTTCTTTTTTTCCTTCTTCTTCTACTGCTTCTTCTTTTTCTACTTGTTTTATAGCCCAATGATCTAAAAAGATCTATTACATTTTTGTCTATGAAGAAAACCTTTCTGTAGAGCTCAATTGATCAAACCAATGTAGCATTGACCCAGACAAAAAAGGAAGTAATCATCTTTGCCCAAAATTTTTTCTACAATGATTCTCCAAAAGGATCCACCATTCTCTAGAATCAATATCATCTTCCCCTAAAAATGTTTGCAACTCCATGATCCACAAAAAAAATTAAGGTTCATGAAACCCTAAAATGTCAAAACTAATCCATAAAATTGTAAAAAATCACTTAAAACAACTCAAATAATTCTTAAATTTTGACTGTGCTTCTCTTATATCGTCTTACATCTCTAATAAAAATTTAGAATAAAAATTCCCTATATTTTGGAAGATACAGCAAAATTATTATAAACACTAAAAGAGCAATAACTCCGTCAAAACGAATAAAAAAATCTCTATTTTTTTATTGTGACTTATTTGAAATATTATCCATATCTAGTATAAAATTTGTGAAAAAATTCACAACCAATCAAAAGTTATTGATGAATCAAAAGAAACTAGGGTTTCGCTCCACAAATTGCCCAAATCAAAGTTTTGATACCACTTGTGATGATCTTGATATTCAATATATGCAGGAATACCCTTAAGTTAGGGAAACACCATATAATACTCCTTTAGGAAGGAATAACTCCAAAATGTCTCTTTGAGGGGACAACCTCCAATATCCTCTTACAATAGAAGACTCAATGCTTACTTAATATATTTACCATGATATTCATCTCCTATATATATATATATATATATATATATATATATACACATCTATCTAACCCATGGATGGGTAACCTCCTAATCCAATGTAGGCCAACCATTACCCAATGTACTACTTCTACAAGTTACTCTATTATCCTAATATATTGTACCCATATAACTAACTAAGGGGATGTGTGCCACATATTGGCATCTCCATCAACCCATATATCATATCCCTAGGTACATAACATTACTTCCCTCCTTGACATGTTTCATCCCTAAAACATAGGAAGAAACCAAATAATGAGTGTGCTTCAAATCATTGCACACTTGTCTCCAATCTCGATCATCTAGCCATCCATATGTGATCTTGGTAGGTGATAGCTCTCCAAGCTTGTTTCCAAATTCCATTGTGCTCTTATGATTTTGTTCATGATCATAATTAGATTGCTTTGGTGTCCAAGCTTAATTATTCCTCTTTTTATTCCATGTACCATATTTTGTTGTGCTACTATGATTCCAACCATGACCATATTAGGTATTCTTCCATGCATAGTCATAGTGATTTCCCCATTCATTCCATGTGCCATAGTATTTTTTCTTTGGATTCCATGCATATCCAAAATCATTAGAAATTTGATTTCCTATATAGACAAAATGATTGTTGTTATGACACTTCCTCACTTGGTTCCATGATTTTTTCCTCTCATGATGATGTGGGTGTCTATATACCTCAACCTTTTCCAATACTTTGATATTATCCACCCTTACTTCTACCTCTTCTACCTTTTCCTTCTTTGTCTCTTGAGTATATGAAGTGTTCATTTGTAGTGTGTCTTTATCTATATCATCTAAATCTTTATCATGATCTTCATCACCTATTTTAATGTCATCTTCATGATCTACCTAGATTTTTATTGGTGCCTTTTTCACTATGATATCTTGTAAAGTGATATTTTTCCTATACCGAAACTTCATGAACCTTTTTTGAATATTAATATTCATTGTTCCCAAAGTCTCTAACCATGGATATCTGAGAACAATATCCATATCATCCATATCCAAAGCATAAAAATATGAATGCAAAACATATTTTTCCATAATGAGCTTCAGATCTTCAAACATTGAAATATTCTCACCATCTACTTGAACCTCTTTGATATTCTTTTCTTGAACATGTAGATGCTTGGACACATTCATGTTGATGAAGTTATACTTACTAGTAGGGTTTCTGGACACAATAACCCTTTTCTTTTGAATGCATCCATGAAATTGATAAATTAACTCAAATTTCTTTGGAGCTAAATAATTTGAACCTTTATCATCCAATTCTTCTTCTTCTTCTTCATCTGCTTCTTCTACTTCTTCTTCTTGTTCTTCTACTGATTCTTCTATTTCTTTTTCTTCTTTTTCTACTTCTTCTTCTTCTACTACTTCTTCTTTTTCTACTTCTTGTTTTATATCCCAACGATCTAAAAAGATTTGTTTCATTTCATTCCATGAAGATAACCTTTCTGTACAGCTCAATTAATCAAACCAATGTAGTGCAGACCCAGACAAAAAAAGAATTGATCATCTTTGCCCAAAATCTTTTCTAAAATGATTCTCCAAAAGGAGCCACCATTCTTTAGCATCAATATCATCTTCCCCTAAAAATTTTTGCAACTCCATGATCCACAAAAAAAATTAAGGTTCATGAAACCCTAAAATGTCAAAATTGATCCATAAAATCGCAATAAATCACTTAAATCAACTCAAAAAAATTTAAAATTTTTACTGTACTTCTCTTATATCTTCTTACATCTCTAGTAAAAAAATAGAATAAAAATTCTTTATATTTTTGAATATATAACGAAATTATTATAAACCCTAAAATAGAAATAACTCCCCCAAAAACGAATAAAAAAATCTTGATTTTTTTTATGTGACTTATTTGGAATATTATCAATACCTAGTAAACAATTTGTGAAAAAATTCACAACCAATCAAAATTTATTGATGATTCAAAATAAAACTAGGGTTTCGTTCCACAAATTACCCAAATCGAAGCTCTGATACCACTTTTAATGATCTAGATATTCAATATATGTAGAAATACCTTTAAGGTAGGGAAACACCATATAATACTCCTTTAGGAAGGAATAACTCTACAATGTCTCTTCGAGGGGACAACATCCAATATCCTCTTACAATAGAAGACTCAATGCTTACTTATATATTTACCATGATATTCATCTCCTATATATATACATCTATCTAACCCATGGATGGGTAATCTCCTAATCCTAGTGTAAGCTGACCATTACCCAATGTACTACTTCCACAAGGTACTCTATTATCATAATATATTATACCCATATAACTAACTAAGGGGATGTGTGCCATTGGCATCTCCATCAACCCATATATAATAATATATCATATCCCTAGGTACATAGCACCTAGTCAATGACATTCATTTAAATCTCTATTATTTAATAACATTAAATCCATTATAACATATTATACATGTTAGAAAAGATTTATGATTTCATCTAAGTACCTTGTGTACATTTATTTTCTATCTTATTGTTTCCTTTTCCAAAGTGCCTTGGGAATTTTGTTTTGTTTTTTTTCTTCTAGTCCTTGTTACTTGAATATAGGTGTAGCTCAATTGGAAAGGTTAATTACTCCATCCCTAATGGAATAGATAAATAAAATGGTTTGTATTCTCAAAGAATAGTAGGCATACTTCCCTACAAGTCACTAAAGATGTTGGCCATTTTAGGCCCACATACCAAGCTTGTACCCATATGGATCAGGTTGTTAATGGATGAGTAAATGGGTAGTGTTACATAGGATTTATTATATGTTAATAGCACTTGAAATGAGTATGGAAGTACATGGTTTTCGTCTAGTTATTCATTATGTTCATATAGACATTTTGGGGTTAGTGGAAGAAATGCTAAGTAGGCACTTTATTGATGTCATAATTTCCATGTGTGGATGATTTAGGGATAATTGGACATATGGGTTTGTTCACATTAATCCAAAGAACATATGAACCAAGTTTGTGATCATCCAAAAAAATGTATCAAAATATATGAAGACCCAAATTTTACCTCTTTAGTAAAATATACTAATTTTTTGTAGCCATTTTTGAAGAAGCTTAAATAAATCCAAGTGAGTATATTGATGAGGCCATATCTTGCATGTGTAGTAGTCTCAGTAAAACTGATCACATGGTATTATTTAACTTGGTTTCTATTTGATATGTACTAAGATTTAGGTCATCTACTGTAGCATGGTAAAATTTATGCATGTTCAAAGTTGGCTCCTCAATTATATTTCAATAAGTTCCCCATACTTAGCCAAATTAACTAGTCCATCATCAAGATGTCATGTGAGAAAGAATGAGCCAGTCAAATTTAGTATTTCATAAACACAATTAGAAGGATTTTGGGACTAGTGGATCAAATGGGTTCATTCCTTTTGGCCTCAAGAACATCTCCTAAAATTTTTTGCCTTCATGACTTTTGTGCTTCAAGTTATAGGCCTTCAATGTTGGACCTATAACATAAGATGTTTGTGATAATGTCAAAATAAATACAACACAAAAATTTAAATGTTCTTAAACTTGATGGTCTACAAGATGTTAAAAATGTTTGATAGGATGTCAAATATAGTCTATGAGATGTTAATTTTAAGCTCCATAAACTAACCATTAGGGTTCAAATAGTGGGTCCCAATTGATCTAATAGTCTATGTTGCATCATATATTCAGTTCTAATGGTGAGTAGAGGTCAAAGGGATCAGAAAATATAAAGTGTAAATGCATGAATGAAAAGTGTCAACATCACTTTCAACTAACAGAAGATCAATGACTTGTGGGCATTCATACAAATCAAAATCAATTGAACAAGATGAGTTAATATGTCCACGATTCGAGTTAAATTTTGATGACCAATTAGAATAAATGTGTTCCTAATATTTTTGATAAAGGTTGAGAAGTCATTTTTTACCAAGGTAAACAAGGTTTTGTAAGTTCATTTCAATTACATTAAAGCTTGTTCAAATGCCATAGAGTGGTCAATATGATGACGTAATATATAAGAAACATAAGGGACTGCATTAGAGATAATATGGACCTTTGGTTCATAAAAATATATTGATCAAGTTTATTCCTACACCTATGTTCACAATTTTAAGAAGGGTCCATGCATATACAAAAAAAATTTCCTCTAGATATATGATTTGTCTATTGTGGACCTATTATAAAATAAAAGAGTGATATATATTCTAGGTCTATATTGATATGGAAACTATAGGAAAACTGATAACCTTAAATTGGTTTTCCATCTATATGATATACCTATGATCCAGATATGAAAGTGGAGTAGATTAGTGACTAATGCAAAGGGTTCTCAAACTTTAACATGGCCATACTCTCAATAAGAAACCACCTAAAAATTAAAAAAACATGATCTAGTTAGATCTATGAGCGTGAGGTTTTGTCCTTAAGTGAGAGATGGAATGAAGGATCAAAGAGAAGGTATAGTGTGGGGAACTATATATAGGAGCATTCAATGCATCCTCAGATCCTCTAGGGACTTTATCTCTAAACAAGCCATAAACGATGTCCTAATTTATAAAAAAGGTGATAAGGTTTTCATTGGCTAAGGATCAAAATATGGTGGCTCAAGTTTAATTAATGACCCATGACAAAGTATTTTTTTTATGGCATGCTTACACTTCCTTTATTTATGTCTCTCTTCTCTTGTATATACTGATCTCATTCCCATTAAAGGGGTTTTTAGCTCTTATAATTTAGCATTCTCTTCTAAGATAAGGTTACTCATTGAGACTCTTAAAATGGTGTGCTCATTTGATATGGTTAGACCGTATCAAAATATTGTGAAAAATACCTTTTGAAGTAATAAGATCAACTCTTTGCCTATCTCTTCTCTTTAATTAGTGTTTAGTATGCTTGTGTGTGGTAAATTTATGAAGGATATTCTGCCTAGTTTGTTATCCTTATGCTTTCATTTTTTAAGGTTTTTTCAAACTAACTTGTAGGTCTAGACTAGTTTTGTACTTGGAACCTCTTCTATGAAATATTTATGAAACTAGAGAGATTATGAGATTGAGTAAGCCATAGTTATGTTTTTTTGATCGAATATGTGGTCAAGATTATGTGAGTGTCCATTTAACTTTGGTGTATCAACCTTTTATCTTTGTTATGAGCCTTTAATTATATTTATAACCCTTTTCCATAGAAAGCATTAGTTTAGCAATAGTTTAGGTGAGCATCAATAAGAAGTCAACCTTATCTGAACGTTCAACCCCATCACATAGGTGACCCAAAGTCTAGGGTTGTTCCCATTGTATAGATAAATTAGAGAGAGCCTAAATAACCCTCTCTAATGGTCTAAACTGAGTCTATAAAAAGAACCTACACTAACATGTGGTGATGCACCATGCATTCAACTATCTACTCATAAACTTGAACTTTCAATAGTAATGGATTAAACACTACCAAAAAATCATCTTCATGAGCCCTATGCATGAGTATTTCATATAGATATTGTTTTAGATGAATGGAACACCAAGGCTATGACAATTAGGTCTATTAGAAGACACTCACTAGCAATGAAACACTTTAAGACTCTATTATATATTATTATACACTCTACATGACCTACACAAGACACTTTCTCAACATATAGGCTAACAAGGACCTATAATGGAAAGAAAAGTATCACATTTGCATGCTATCAAGTATGGATACACTAGAATGTCACCATGAAAGAGATGTAATGTATGTTATTCAATCCAAAGAGATGCAAAATTATACTTTTTGGTAGAGTATACTCATACTATCCTTAAAGGATAAAAATCAAGAGATACATGCCTACATTTATAAGAAGAAAGAAAATCTAAGGAAGAATTTTGGTGCTAAAGGGATCATTAATGAGGTTAATTCCACTCAAAACATCAACCATAACCACCTACATTTATGTTCCTTAAAAAATCTTAATTGATTAGGGCCACCTAAAAAATAGTTACAATAGTCACATTATTCATTCTCCTACTTCTCCCTGCTTTGATGTTCTTTTAATATCTCTTAACTGATCAAGATCCTTAAAAAAATACACTCTTTACTAGAAGCTCGATCAAACTATATATTTTGGACACATGTCATAATCTCATTTTCTCCTAGAACATTGATTTCAAAACTAGACATTGATCATTGACTTGGGCTTTAATGGTAACTTTTGAACTTGAAATATTGATTTTGGTTCATCCTAGGATCATACTTGAACTTGGCTCTACACATCTATCTACCTAGTTCTAAGCCAAATACCACCTTGTCAACCTCTGTCAAAAATCCCCTAGGCTTGAATTTCTTCATTGGTCATTGATCATTGATTTTGGCCTATCAAATTAATATACTTGGTAGTCTCATGATTGATCTAAGATCCATTGACTTCTTGACCTTGATTTCACTATTGATCTTTCTCTTGAGAAATGGATGTAAGACATAGATCTTATGCTAGTTTAATATACTTAAGACACTTGTTACCCATGCATATGCTCTTAATATCTACTGACCTTTTAACCCACCACTCACCATTAGATCTAATTTTTATGAGTGAACACACATAGTTGATCTTCCTTGACCCACTAATTATATCTTCATCCATGCACCATTAAATATTTTATTTGATCGAATGTTGATTGTTGGTTTACTCTAGAGAATTTTTGACTCATTGATTACTTGTGTGTCACATATCTTCTACCCAAAATCTTGATATCTTGACACCTATTATCTTTTCATTTATCCTTAGGATCATTTAAACCCAAATAGTTACTTGTTGATGCTTGAACTTGACTTCCCTATGCATGTTTCCTTCTACCAAATTATCCTTTTAAGATGTCTAAATGATGATCTAGTTTCTTTAACTTATGTTAGTCATTTTTTACTTAAGAAAGGATGCTATGTGGAATAGAAAATCAAGATAAGTCAATGGTCATTAAAACTTAAAATGATAGAGGTTGAAATTTTGGCTTGTGAGGCCAAAAATGTTAACAGGTCCTTTGAAGGAGGTCTAATAACATAAAGGAGATTTTAAGTAAGTTAGATGGATAGTCAAGCATAAAGTGGTTTCTCTAAAATTAAGTCTTTATTGTTTAATGGATCTAATTATACTTTTTGATGTGTTAAGATGAGGACATATCTGATGTCTCAAGGTCATGATGTTTGGTAATTAGTGTTGCATGGATATACTATACCCCCTATTCCTCCTAAAAATGTATTAAGTAAGAAGGCTAGTGACAATAACTCAAAATAAATGAATGGTACTATGTTTGGCCTATCAGAGGTAGAAATTTTGAAGGTGATGCACTATATGTCTACCAAAAAAAGGTGGGACAAGTTGAAGACTATTCATGAGGGAGAATCCAAGGTCAAATTGGCCATGTTGGAAACCCATAAAAGAAAATTTAAAGGCTTAAAAATGAATGAAAATGAGACCATTGTATACTACTTATTGAGGGTTGATCAAGTGATCAACATCATTAGAGGTATAAGTGAAGATTTGAAAGAATATACTATTATTAAAAAGGTTTTGAGATATATAACTCCAAAATTTCATTCTAAGGTATCTATTATTGAATAAATGCAAGATCTAGATAAGCTAGAGATGGATGGAATTCATATCACCTTAACAGCCTATGAGATGAGGAGAAGTGAAGGAAGACCTACAAATAAAGAAGTTGCATTTAAGGTAGAAAAAAATCCAAAGGAGAAGAATACACAAGGTAATAAATTCAAATACTAATTAATCTAATAATGATGATGATAAATTAATATCTATGTTTGCAAGCAAGTCAAAAATATGCTTAGGTAAGTACAAGGTCAAATTACCCTTTAAATGCTTAAATTATGGAGAGATTGGACACTTTTTTTATGATGGTTGTAATGATGATAAAAGGTCTTACAGGTCTAATAAAATTAAAAAAATATTTAGAAGGTATGATGATAATAAGATTTTTTTCAAAAATAAAATAAGTTTATACATGAAGGAAGATTGTATCTCATCTGATGAGAGTGAAATAAGTGATTATGAGAGTGACAATGAAGGTGATGGGCATAATGTTAATTAATTTCTCTTGATGTATAAAGAATAAAGATGCTCAAATCAATAAGATTCCATATGGATTGGAGGTGTTGTTGGTGATTCATATGAAGAAGGAGATAAGGTGGAATTTAAAGCTGAGTTGATGAATACTCTAAAAGAACTGAAGATGGTAAATAATAATAATAGGGTGATTAGGTATCTTATCAAATAATATTAGGAGAAAATCAACTTTTTTGAAGATATACTAAGTAACACCTCTAAGGAACAAGAGGAAATAGTCAAACAAGTAGAGACTCTACTTGAGATTGTGACTACTAGTCTAAAGACCAAAGGAGAAGAATATGCAAGGTATGTAGTTGAAGTGGAGTCCTTAAGAGTTGAGTTGTATTAGACATCAAGTAAGGTTAAGTATTTTTTAAGGTTTAAAAAGAGTACCAATTATCTAGACAATATTTTGAGTAGTCAAAAGATTGCTAATGATAAAATAAGCCTTATTTTAAATAAAGATCAAGAAAATAATACTAATATGATCAAGAAAGTCAATAATCAATCAAATAATGAGGGTGATGATAGAATTAAGGCTAATAATATAAATCAACCTAATAATATAAGGTATGCTAACTATTTCAATGGCTATTGTTATTCATTTAATCAATTTGGACATAGAGCAAGGCATTGTAGAAGGTCCTCCAAGAATGAATTTGCATGGAAATATGAGGAGAATCATTAGTCAATAAGTATGGCTCATGGTGTGTTTCCATCAAGAGGAATACTTTGTTTTAATTTTCATAAGGTTGGTCATATTGTAAAGTAATATAAGTATGGATTCTCAAGACATAACAAGAAAGTTGTGAACTTTAAAGTATAAGAAAGAAGACAAGACAATAATTGGAAACCCAAGGTAGCTAAGGTTGATGACCATCCTTCAAGTCCAAGTGGACTATCTACCATACTAGAGCATAATCAAGATGGAAAGGAATTCCAATAATTATCTCTATCATCTTATATTGTTGATAAATGAGATAAGACCAATATAATAGGTCAAAATGTTTCTCAAATAAAGATTGAGGAGCTCAATGCAAACTTACTATTCAATCTAAAGAGGATCATGAAGTAAGTTAAATATAGTAAGGACATAGATATTTGGGAATATCCTGATTTTAAATTGTTTTATTTCTCTAGAGTAGAGGTGACACTATTAGGCTTCATGGAGACACTCAACTAGTAAGCAAGAAGCATGAATGATGCTTGGTTTTAGGGGGAGTTTTTTATTTTTTAATGACTATCAGATTCAGGATTTAATCAAGAGTATACTAAAAGTGTGATAAAAATATATTTTTTGTAAAGAGTTTATATGATGACTTGATCAAACCAAGTCACATTTTTTATAATGTCTAAATTTATTATGAAGACAAGGGGATCCAATCATGATCTAAGAGTAGGTATGTAAACCTGAACTATGTTGAGCTTGTTTGAAAAGAAAAGGTGTGTTATTTTAGGTCCAATAATTATATAGTTTTCAAAGCACATGATCCTTTAACATGAATGTCAAATGGGGAGAAATTTACTTTAAAGACCAAGCATCAAAGAGGATCTAGCTTGAGAAGATGAGAATGATCTATTATGTCAGATTGTTTGCCATCAATGACAATGGGGGAGATTGTTGAGGTATGTTCTTGTTGTTAGTGTTGAATAATTAGTTTTTTAATTGATGTCAAAGTCATGATATATGTCATTAATGTCAAGGTAAAAATTGAGGCTATGTATAGTGAGATGATATGTGTTAAATAAGTCTCATAACAAAAGAAAATTTGAAGGCAACCTCTTGTCTCTCCATTGAGAGATAATTTGAAGGAAACCTAATAATTATTCTGAGGTTGATGGCATGTCAAATTCAAGATTATGGTACAAAGGTAAGATATTTTTATGTACTAGGTGTCTTGATAATCCTAATCTCGCCTTAAGAAAATATATATGCATGAAACATAGTAAATATTGATGATGTGTGTCAAGTTCAGGTATGCGAAAGTATACACAACTATGTAAACATGAGTAAGAGGAAATGAAACCTTTAGATGAGTTTCAAAGTCTATTTTTTAGGATTAATCCTTACTTTAAGACCTAGTAAGAAGGCATAGGTAGGGTAAAATGATGATTTGAGCCATATGAGACTTATGTTAAGATGGTTGGTAGTATATGAGCATGATATGCGTGCATTTGACATGTGGATGAAGTATTTTGATCATTGAAATAGGTTTCAATGCATGATCAAAGTATAATTATGATTGGAAGTGTAAGGCCTAGTGTTTAAAGATACCTAATATGGCCTAATTATGGGTCAAGTTAATTTTCCAAGGTGCCAGATGTTGGAGATTTAGATTTCACCCTCTCTAGGAAAGGGATCATTTAGGTCCTTTAACCAAATCTAGATGAACATTGGAATGACCCTAGGCTATGGGTATCCTAAAATAGGGTAAGACCTATAGGGTTTTTTAATGAGGCTAATTCCTCAAATTTCACAATTTAGAACTCTATTTCTAAAATATAATACTAGTTGGCATGAAAAGAGTAAAAAAAATGCATAAAGTAAACCTATCTAGATTGTGGTGACATACCATGAATTTTTCATATCCAATCTTTAGCTTGGACTCTTTAGCACAATAATGGACCATGAAAGGAGATAATGCAATGTATAATATTTTTTCTAAGATAAAATAATGGACCATGAAAGAGATAATGCAATGTCTACTATTATTTCTAAGAAACATTCTTTCATATATAGGTCATTTGGATACACTAAAACTAGAGATCAATGATAGTAAGGTCTGGTTGAAGACACTTGCATTTAGTAGTCCACTATATCCTTAAGATATCAATGTTAAGACACACTATATAATTTGAAAATAAATTTTCTATAATTTAAGCTAAGCTTGGAATTACAAAGGGAGGATTAAAACACTTCCAATATCTAGTAAACACAATAATTCTAAAAAAAATTGATATGATACTACAAAAGTGCCTTTCTCATTACTCTAATAGGTGTAGAATACAATTTTTGGCACAATCTAGTCACACCAATCTAAAGGATGATAAAAAATAGATAAAATTCTATAATTATATTTTAAAAAATGAAGAAAAATAGAGGGAGTTTTGGTACTTAAATGAGAATAAAATGAGCTTAATTCTATTTGAAATGGAGTTATAACTACCTCCAAAAATTATGCTCATTCTATCTTTTTTGATTGATCTGGGTTACTTCAAGTGGTTGGAAAATGAAATTATTACTCTACTAATGTTCCTTATTGTGTGATAATAGGATTAATTTTTTCATCTAGCATCCATGTAATTACAATAACTACACTATTGTGCTTGAATTTTGTCTTATTGTTAATTTCTCCTAATTGGTTTATTATGGCATGCATAGTGGAGAGAAAGGTTCTTTTCATGTAGTTGGTCCTAAAGATGAAACCATTTGGGTCTATGTGTATGGCTTCATGGCACCCTTTGAAATTCTAGATCCTTATTTTAACAGTGGTGAACATACTCATAGAGTGAACCCTCTATGACACAAACCCTCAAGTTAAAGGTCCATATTGAACTTTGATGGTGGTCCCTTTAAGCCCTCTAACCTGACTGCAAGATGATGTTCACTCTATTGATTTTAAATGATCTCTAATGGTGATGGGGTGACCATATAAGACCTTTTTTCTTTGATCAAAAACTTCTCCTTTGCTTGACTTTGTTTATCAAAAGATGCTATGGCCAATCAAAATGCTCCAACTTGTCTTTACTCTCATTGGATTTGTAGATCCCCATTATCATATATTGACCCTTTTGACCTCATACACACCATAATATATCATTTTATAAATGAAATTGGGTCCTTGATTTCCTACCCTGAAAATCCTTTGACAATTTGTCTTGGTCATGGACTATTTGATCAAGATGTACAAAACAATGTGAGCTGTAGATCTCATTAAGCCCACTTTTCTATTAGTTCCTACACATCATCAAATAATTGGTATGAATTAATGTGGGATGTTATTCTAGATAAAACCCACATTATTTTTAGTTAATGCACACTATTGGATATTTGATCAGTGAATATGTACCATTATATCTTTAGTATGATTGTAGCTCTTTAAAAGGCTTCAAACCAAGGACCTTTTGACCTATTTGACCCCATAATGAACCATTAGATCTCATGTGTAAATATTTGAGATCATGCATACCATTATGTCTTGACCAATTTTATACCTTTTAAATATTTTTGAATATAAATTATTATTTCATGGAGCTCAAACTTGATGCTCACATAGATGATTTTCTCTACAAAGCTATCTTTGAACATTCATAACTTGATCTAGGAGGATCATGTGAACATGAAACTTAAATATCATGTTATTTTCATTAGGAACCTCATGCACTAAAATATTTGGGCTCTCAAGGATTTTTGATGTACATTTGTACAATGCATAAGTGAGTTGTTCTGGAAGATGTCTTGATGACGGTTTGGTCTCTAAAGCTTGCATAATTCACCCTTTACTCAACCTTTCTAGGTCCTGATGATATCTAAATACTTTTTCAATCATTTTAATTCCATTTCATACTCACAAGCACCATGAGATCCTAATTGGATTCCTTTATTTGCATTGTTGGATTCTTTTTTAAGCCATTAGGTTTTCTACCTCATTAGGGCCCTAGTAGGCTTCTTACTCCAACTATAATCAAAGCTTGATATGTGGGTCAAAATGGCCAAAAATATAGCTCTCAATAGAACTAATAGATTTGTGAGAGTTTTTTTTTTACGTATGTTTACATATTTTGAGGCCTTAGCCTAAAGGATAAATCATGAAAATTGGTGTTTAGTATTTTTATTATCACAAAATGGGGTGTTGTAAACCAAAGAAAGAATTTATTATGATCATTGGCATGTTAAACCTTTGCATGAGATCCTAAACATTTCATGGAAGTTTGGGAAGCTACCTATCTTGAATTTCTTATCATTTCTTTTGGAGTTGAGGCAAATCCTTTATGAATGATTGCTAAGAAGGAAAAGCAATCAAAACCCTTATAAACCCCTCATAATGACCTGCTAGGAAAGATATTATTATTTATGGAAAAAAATTATGTTTTTTTATTTTTATAACATGTAAATGCCTCTTCTAGGTTTCTTTAGGTTGTTTTGGTTTCTCATGATAGTGAGTAGAAGCTTTAGAAAACCCCTTATTTATAATAATTTTGATGTAACAGGTAGGGTTGACCAAGTCAAAGAATGAAAATGGATGGATGATTATGTGTGATAATTTTATTTTATTCCCATTAATTTTTTTAATCAGGTTTTATAACTAAAATGTGCTAAACTAGTCACATAAGTTGGCATATCGCTAAACAGGCCTAATGAGCAAGACATTGAGAAAACTAGGAAAGAATGAGAATGAGATTAGGGATTGGTTGTAAAATATTTGATATGGATAAAAATTCATGGGGTAATTTTTAAATATATATATCTCATATCCCCTTCATTTATAATTGTTGATGATGCTCATACACAAGCAGAAAGTTGTCATCAAAATGGTCTGTCTAACACATTGAAGTCTATGTAGAGTGAAGTTGTCAAATTGGTCTATAAGACCAATATTGATATATAAAAATGAAATATATATTTAAAAAAATATATAATTATTATTCTTACAATCACAAAATTATTTCCATAGTTTTTAATACTTGATCTTCTTGACTATGTTTTTTGTGTTACAGGTAGTTTTCTATGTATGAGTGAGAATGGTGCTTCTGAGTCATTTTTCACTAATTTTAAGGATAAAATGATAATTAATTTTTTATATGGTTATAATAAGTTAATTTTAATGTATTTATATTCATTATAAGTCCCTTTTCGAGTATGTAATGTCAAATTTTTTGACTGTATGTTGACAGTGTTTGGTGGTTTTGAGTAAGCCTTTTGCATGAGTATTCTTGAGTCCTTTTGGCCTATGTGGTGAATAATAAATCACATGGGGATGATTTTTAGGTAATTAATATACTAGTAATGTTTTATTTTTATTATTATTATATGACAAATTTTATTTCATGCATCATATTTTCAAGACAAACTTTCGGGTGGTGAAAAGATTTAATTGCAATTATACATAATTGTTTGTTTCAAGGAGTGAAAAGAGACAAATGGTGTTTGAGAAATAAGAGGGTATTATCAGAGGTATATTAAATTTAAATTTGGTGTTTTTCATCCATTTTTTAGTCTCAAAGTTTTCCAATGAGTTCTAAGTTAAATGTGTTCTTACAGAAGTCCCAATTGCATTTAGTCTCTATTATGCCTAATGGTGGTTTTGGCCTTTAAGGGTAATGACCAACCTATGAAATGATTTTTTAACTTTTTAAACGTGTTTATTGATATATTTAAAGTGTTATATAATTTTTTTGAGTTTATATTTTTAAAAATATTGGTAATAAAAAGAGTCAACTATAAAGACTAGGCCTAACATGCATATTTTGACTAGTTAGAATATTGAGCATATGAGTGAAGGATATAGAGTTTTGTGGAATATATAAATATTAAATTCATATATAAATATGTTTCTATAGGTTTTTATCAAGGTCAATTGACTTATTTATGCCAAGGAAAGGGTTAATTGATCAAGAAGGTCTAATAGGCTATTTGAGAGAGAAAGAAGTGTGAGAAGAAAAAAGGAGGTCCTATTAAGTTGAGTAAGAAACATGTGTCCAAGTTTTATCATATTTTAAAGGTATATTATTTATTTTTTGGTTACCTAAGGGGTTGGATCCTTCTTATAGTTTGGAGCTTGCTAAAGAATTAGTTGAGTTGGTGTTTGACTAGTAAAGGGGTTGGTGCTCATTATGGGGTTGGTACCTAACCAAAAATTTTATTAATTTATTATATGAATATATTAAAATATGTTATTTAATGTTTTTTATCCCCTAATATGGGTTCCCACATATATTATATGTTCCCATGTTTTTTTCTTTCATAAATTCTTGTGTATACATTAACTAATGTATTTATGTGAATGAATGCCTCATGGATGTTAAGTGAAATTGAATTATTGTTTTATATAAACCAATTAAAATTACCTTATAAATATATTTACTTAAAATAATTATTATTTAATAAATAAAACAATTTTAATATGATACACCTACATGTCCCTCACCTACTATTGTCTCTGAAGAGCTCACCCTTGAAGAACATGATAATTTTCATGTCTTATTTGAAAAATATATTAAATGTTTAACTTGTTCATATTAATAAATTATTATAATTATTCATAACATAATTATCCATGGTATCATTACCTATCTGGATTTCAAACCTGTGTGGCAAAAGCAACAAAATTTTCCTCTTAAGATTTCTACTTTATTCCATAAAGAAATCATAAAACATTTGGATGATAAATTCATTAAAAATATGGATTAATAATAATGGGTTTTAAACATGTTCCTTATTCATAAAAAATTCACCATGTATATTTGCATATGCATCAAAATTTTCAACCTAAATTTACCTATCTAAAAGATAATTTTCCTTTAACATTAATTGATGCCATTAATGATTGTACTACCAGTTATGAAATGTTATCACTCATGGATGGTTTATTAGGATATAAAAAAAATTAAATAGATTAAAAGATACAAAATAAATCAAAATTTATTAGAAAATGGGGTGCCTATTGTTACGTTAAAATTCCTTTCAATCTCAGAAATCTTAGAGTTACCTATCAACATGCAATAACCCATAATTTTCATGATATCATTCATAAAATGATAGAAACCTATGTGGATTATCTTATTACTGAATATAAAAATCAACACACTCATATTAATTATTAGTTATCATTTTTGGTCAACTCATTCAATAAAATGTTAAGAATAACCCCTTGAAATGTGTGTTTGATGTTACTTATGGTAAACTATCAGGTTTTATAGTCTTTCATTGGGGAATTGATGTTGATCTAGTTAAAATCTAAGATATTATAAACAAAAAATTTCATAAATACATTATATTCATATTAACATATATTTTAAAACATGGGGAAATTCACCACTTTGTACAAGAAATAGTTTACAATATATACTTTGTTAGTTCTCTTATAAAAAAAGGTAATGTTATAAAATGGATAAATTTAGGATAAACATCATTTGATAACATGAAATAATCCTTATTTAATCTTACTAATCTTTTACCACCTTCAAATTACCATACATTAATATTATAAACATCATCTACCCACATATTAGGTAGGTAAATGATCACTCAACATGATGATATTGGTAGAGAATATGTTATCTACTATATCAACTAAGGCTTAATCGATTAAAAAAACATTAGATAAAATTATAACATGATTTTATATCTATATATTTCATAACTAAAAATATCTATCATTATATGATCTATCAAACTACTTATGTCATTGTGCATTTTGATACACTTCCTCATTTTTTCTCCAAAGCTTTCTTACTGAGATATAGAATCATAAAATGGATGGTCCTATTGATAGAGTTTGATCTATATATTTTTAAACAAAAATTTATCAAAGTATGGTTTTGTCACTTATATTTTCACCATTTAAGGATATGTCTTAGCTCTCCTCATCCAAGTGGCATAATTGAAACACCTCTAGGCTTATTTGTGGCCTATGAATGAGGTGAATCTCTAGATAGGGCTAACTCCCTTGGTGTACCACTTTGGATCACTAATAAACCTAGAATTTTTGAGGGAAGAGAGAGAGAAAACTAAAATCAAAATATTTTATGGGAGGTGATACACTAAATAATTTGATAACTTCCAACCAGTTGCATGTTACACATGAGAATAAAGGACTAACCAAAGACACTCTTTTCCAATTTGTATCTTCTCACATCAATGTTTCATTATGAGGTTATGGATGAATGTTTTGGATAGGAGGGATATAAAAGAGGAATTTAATGGAACTAGTGAATAGGATAACTCACTTAACGTTGACACTTCCTAGAACGCTTCACATGACTTCCAAGAAGAAGCTACAAATAGGTGAGAAAATAAGACAACATGCTAAGGAATATATAATATTAAATAATCAATATCTATCATTAAATTATACACACTATGAATAGTTATGGATGAGTTAAAAATTAGTATTCTCATTGATTGAATCGTATACAAATGAGAAGGGCTTTACCATAATCAGGTGGAGAATAGTTTACAAAGGCCAAAATAGCTAGTTCTTATAGAACTTGAGATAGAGAGGATAAGAGAAGTCCAAAGGTAACAAAGAAACTTCTAAATCTAATAAAATGAGTTACATATTAATGAGAATATTTTATATGAACCATGAAGGTAATTAAGTACAAGTGTCCATACAAGGCATTAAACTCATAAAAGGTGGCATGAAACTCCTTGTGTTGGCTCAAAAAAATTTATTCATCATCCACATATATTTGAACATCCAAAAAATAACTAGGGATATGTATAATTATTATAATTTGAGTGAATTATTTTATACATTCCTCTCCATGCATTTTTTTCAGTCTTGGTCATTTGGAATCATCTGGAAATAAGCTATTACTCCCTGCACTCTAAGAAATTCCTCTTTCACACACCCTACACACATGGGTTCCAAAAATTAATTATATACTCATGAAAATATGTATAATATACTTAATCACATGTTTAAAAACTATTTATGTCCTTATAATAATTAGGCACATCTTAAAAAGGCTCACACTTGAAGTTTTCAACCCTCTCATCATCATGTTCACAATGTCAATTTTGACTAGCTGATATGATAGTTATTATTTAAAAAATTATGAGTTTTTATGATAAATTAAATAAACATATTTGGTTATCCAAAGTCATAATCCTTCACCTAAAGTTAGTTTCATCTCTTAAAAGTTTTTAAAACCTACACAATGCACAAAACAATCAAAAGAACCCATTTTGTACCCTATCCATATAAATAGCTCAAAATAAAAGTTTGTGGTGGGACCTTGAAGAGTAATATATAACCTAAAACCAATTTACTTATCATTATAATCCATTTGGATGCATCTCTAGCCATGTTTTCCCAATCAGGTCATTATCCAGAGTTTATAAGGGTTTTGAGTCACTTATGCTCTTAGGCTTTGTTCATAAAACCTTAATGTTGTAACTTCCAAAAAATATTTAAAAAAATATGTTTAAGGACCCTATTAACCTCATTTAACTTCATATATTCTCATTCATAACCCCAAATAAGATGTGAACATTCAAAACTAGCCTATTGAGGTTTCTTCTCCATTCCCTACAGGCTTGAAGTTGTTTTGATCCAAAAGTGGCCTTATTTGGTATTAATTTTTAAGGTCAAATATCTAAAATGTCTAAAATGACATAAAAAAATTAAATAAACCATTTGAATACTCATTTGATGTTACAATTAAAAGTGACCCTCCACTTGGCTTTTAGGTCTAAACCCTCCCTAACAGGACTATTTGTAAACTTAAGGGTTTGGGACCACCTGTTGAGTTTCACCCTTTAATGTTTGGTATATAATGATTTAATAGGTGTTATAAAACTTTGAAAACCTCTCCTCAAGGTTCAATAAACTTTTGGTCCATTTTTTCTCTTCATTCTTTAAGGTTACAAGTTTTGCTCATAAAAGGAGTGCCCCGTATCTAAGACAAAAGAGAGGGAACTTCCCCTATTTGTTTATGAAAACAAAATATTTGAGGTGTTTCTCCGAGTTTTATATATCTTATAAATAAAATGATCATGCATTTAACCCTTTCATCTCCTAAAAAACCAAAATAGACTGATAGAAAAAATAGATTGGGTAAGGTTTCATGCTATGGATTGTGTGTTATTTGATTGGATCTCTATCTTCCTTGATTCCATGTTATTGGTGTATCATGGAGTATCCATGATCCCTATCTAAGTTCTTATAATTATTTTTACCCTTGTTAAGACCCTTTAATTCATGCCTTTTGGGTGATGTACCTATAGGTATACTTGTATGTTTTAGGCTTGATAACACGGTATACAAAACTACTTATAATCCATTAGTATAATTTTACCCTTGTTTTCATTAATTTATCTCATATTTTATTTTTATACCTATTGAAAAAATTACTTTCCCACTTATTGATATAACAATCAACACATTCAACTCTACTGAGGAGAGTGACATCTTATAGGTGAAGATTCTTGTTTGATAGGTCACACATCATATTTAGAGTCAATTAAAAATTTATAAACTTATCCCATCGGAAAAATTTAATAGTTACATGTTTAATCCTCTAAAATTGAATATGCACACCTATAGTTAGTTGTAGGTGAGCATTCTTGGAGTTAGGCACAACTGTAGGTGATCACTAGACTTTTAAACATATATAACCAAATCCTCTTGATGGTATTTATGCCTCTTATAATTAATTTCACCCCATAATGTTTTACAAACATGGAAATATGCCTTGGTATTTAAATATTAGGTGAATATGTTTCTTTAGATTAAAATCTTGTAGATGACCACTGTCAATGTTTAGTGCATAGAAACATAGTTTTGGGCTTCCCAAAAACCAATCTTCATTGATACTCTACCCCTAAAACTTTTTGGAGTCCTTATCCTTGCTATAGGATTCAAGGAAAGGTCATTTATATGATTCAAAACAATTTTAAACCCTATTATAAAGCTTTGACAAAATTCTTAGGTTATTAATTTTCATTTTTTAGGGAAAGTCTCCCTAAACATAGTCCTTACTTCATCCAAGATGATTTATACCTTATTTTACCTTTTCTACACCAAAAATATGTTTATAATGTTCTCACCTCATGATATTACTTCAAAAAAATGTTACGTTACTTATTTCCACACTTAAAAATTATATTTCAGCTCTCTACTAGCACCTACAGGTAGGTGGACATTTCAAAATATAGGCAGTAAGTATGGGGATGGATAATTTTATTTATTTTTGAATTATAATGGGTTATAGGATTATCCAAATAAATTTAAATGCAATATTCACATATTAAATATTTTTAAACCACTACTAAATCTCTCATTCTTAACAGAAATCATCATGGAGTACCTGTATGTGCATCTTAACATTTATGTAGGTAGTACACATGAATTAGAGCAATGTCCTAAAGATTATACCTTAATATTCAATTGGTTTATCCTAATTTTATTCAAATGAAAACATTAATATGTTTAAAAACATGAAAAATCTCCCACACTCCATTTAAACATATGAATCCTTCTTTCATAGCACCTAGCTAACTGTGTATGACAATCATAGGGTAAACTGACTGTATGTGTGGTACATGATTGAAAAATATGAATATTTGTTTGGATAATTAATTTTAAATATTTATGTAATTAATATAGCCTTTAAAACATATAAGTAAAACTATCACAACACTTTAGAAACATTAATAAAGCATGAAAATCTAGAAAATGGTGGAAAACTGCATGTAACATATAATGGTACATTCACTTGAAATCTTATATAATTATCCCATTAAAAAAAATTAATTCTAAAAAAATGTGGAGATAATTATAGGAGAGATTTAACATCCTCTGGAATCAATCTTAATAACTAGTTTGTATGGAATCATCGAAACAAGAGCAAAACCTATATGGTTCACAAATTTGCAAGCAAATTAGATATGCCAACTTCATGAGAATGGTTCATAAATCATAGTAAACCATTATTCAAAATATTCTTATTTAAATTAATCTCTCTAAGTGTAATTTACCTCCCAAAGTCATTTCTTGGAACTCTCCAACTACAAGCATAAACCTATTGATTAGTTATGTGTCTCTAGAAGGATGAAGGAGTAGAACATTTTTAGCTCAAAATTGGCACTTCTAGAGCATTTAAAACGTGGAATTAAGATTTAATATGTTTTATATACATTCCATGTCATTTTCTCATGTGTCACCTTGTGCCATGGGTCGTACAAGTGCCAAACTCTTCTCTTTTCCCAAGAAAGCTGCTCTTTCTTCTAAAGAACCTATTACTTTTAGTTATGAATAGTTTATTAAGGCATAATAGGACACATGACATGTGACATCACCCTGTTTACACACTCACACTTCCCAAGGATGACATATAACTCATTTAATGCTTTATTTTAACCCCCAAAATGACTCAAAATGATATAAGGACTAAAATGACTAATGACCAAGGCTAATGTGACATTAAATTCCATCAAATGACCTATAATAAAGATTAAGACATATCTATTAGACCCATATAACACCTAAAAGTCAATTTTTTACCTATAATGGTCCTAATTTGACCTATAGGGTCAAATTTAATCAACAAATGGTGACTCATAGGGGTAGTATGCCTACTATACTAAAGACCAATAATGTTATCAGTCCATTGGGCTTAGGGAGTCATCTAAAGTCTAAAACATAATAATAAGACTTTGACCACTTGATAACCTTGCTTGATCAAGACAAGACTAGTTTACTACCTCAATCACATAGAATAAATGACACATACAATTAAATCAAACAAACTAACAATATACACACACGTGCTCAAATTACTTAGAAAAAATAGGAAGAAAAAAACTATATACAACTAAAAATTAAGAATACCTCCATTTCCAAGATCAAAAGTAAAATTTATTGTATCTCCTTATTCATGAGATGGATCATGGTGCCAATAATGTTGATCTCTGGATTGAATACTTGATAGATCATACCTACTTATTGGCACTTCACACTTTATGTTCTCAATTAGACCATCTTCAAATATGTCTCCAATGTAAATGTATTCATATTGGCCTTGTACACATACCTCATATTTCTGCCCACTCTTCATCTCATGATCAACTTGCATCTTCTTTGTAGGCATGATTTCAAAAGTAATAGTTTTCTATTCCTTAAAATATTGAGGCCAATATAATCTTGTTTTGACCTCCAAAGGCTGATGTGAATTTTTCTCTTTCTCATCTATGAGATTTAGAAAAATGTCATCTTGCTTACCACCAATTGCAATCAACTTTAAGGAAGTTGTATACCCTTGAGAGACTTAAACTCATTTTAAATGTTTTTAAACTACTAACACAAGTCCTCATCTTCTCTTTTATCAATTTCATGAAGGGGAACAAAAATAGAAGATCCTTCATCCTCTTCTTTGTAATCTAAAAGGACTCCATCCAATACTTCTTCTTTGACACAAGGAAGGCATTCTTCATTATCAACCAAACAATAAGACTTAATACAAGGAATCACTTATTATTAAACACTTGAGACCTATTGAGGGATATCAAATTTTATCTCAGATATAATAATCTAATATTGCTTCTTAAGGGCTAAAATATCTTCAATCTCCTTCTACTTCTGGGTGATTCCAAGACTAGGCAACTTGAAATCCAATGACCTAGCCTATGAGGCTACCAAGGACCTACACTTTCTTCAATAAATATTTATTAATTGTCCTCAACCAAATTATCCTCTTTATGTTCCAATACCATAGGAACACAAATTCAAAGCGTTATGGGTTGAGGACAAGATTAACTAGTTGGTGGAGGTGAAACATAGGATTCAAAATCAGATTGAGAATGAATTGTAGGAGATTATTTTGGAAGATCTTGAGGAAGGGTTGGTAGACCTTGGACAAAAATAACTTGGTTATCTTCCTTCCAATTAAAAATAACTTTATTTAAATTTTATCCAACTTGAGAACTCTCTTAAAAGATGTTATATGGGGTGTGTTTAGGCATAGGATCTTCTTTTGGCTCTAAACCTTTCATCACACCTTAACTTAGCAATTTAATTCTCAACTCTAGCTCTTCAATTTGCTTAGATATGTTCTCTTATAAAATTCTCTTATGAATTTTATATGCATATTCATGAGGATGTATAGTTCAAGAGGGCTGACATGGAACACAATAGGTATCTTGAGGAAGGGCGGGAGGGACATTTATAGGATCAATATATTTTTTAACTTCACACTCCTTATCAAGGATTTTATCCTCTTTACTTCCCCATGAATCCACTATATTATTCCAAATTAGAATGTTAGGATTAATAGTATATTCTTTAGGTAGTGATGCACTTTGAGGATTTAATGAAGTGTTCAAGAAACTTGGGATCTCCTTAGGCTTCGACTCTCCACCTTGTCTCCAACTTGGAATCTCATATCTAATATTCACTTCTTGAGGTGTGGATGTAATTAGAGAGAGAAATTAGGGATTAAATTAAAATTATTTTAATGGTGATATGTATTTCTAAATTTTCCTATTGGACAACTAAATCTACCTATCAATATTTACTTTAAAACAAGGTTTCTCTTTTCAAGTCTCTCTTCCAATTGATTGGGAAATAGATGACTTTAATAAGCTTGATTAGGCTCATGAATAAGAGACAAGTATGACTAATATAAATCTTTGGGAAGTGAATATGCGGGATGATAGGCTTGGTGAGGGTACTTCTCATGATTTTTTAGCCTATCTTCTAAGGATGAAACTAGGCCACTCACATCTAGCATCTCACTTATGAGCCTTTGCCAATTAGGTCTCTTAATATGTTCCCACTCTCTTATGACCATATCTAATGCATATCTCACCTTATGAATTAAATTACTAGGAATCTCTATACCATATCACATTTATGTGTCAATATCTATCATGTACTTCTCATAGCCTAATAAAGTTTTCTTGAAAGTGGAGATGGATTGACTTGAGAAGTGACTAGATTGACTAGGAGTAAGATATTGAGAAGGCTGGATATAGGGATGACACAACTCATAACATGATTAATAATATTAATTTTGGAGTTGATAAGGGTCATGACATGGATGGTAATATTCACATAAAGGTTGATAAGGAATTCCATAAGATTGAAATGTCACCAACTTGTGTAAAATAGTACTCAACACCAAGGTCAGCCATGAAAATTCATTAGGAATCAAGAACAAAAATAATGAACATCAAAAATATTCAAAAGGAATACCTATGTTGATTTTCTAGTTGATGTAACTTCAAATTTGACATTGATGCTTACATAGATTAATCTAAGGGCTCATGTGTTGAAATATAACACCAAAAATCTTTCAACTTCTTGACTAAGAGTCCCATCGAGCATGCTAAAAACTATTATCACTTGAATTTTCACCCTTTTAGGAGATGTCTCATCTCTCGTCATCTAAATGGCATAATTAAAACACCTCTAGGCTTGCGGGTAGCCTATGAATGAGGTGAATCTCTAGATAGAGATAACTACCTTGATGTACCACTTTAGATCACTAATAAACCTAAAATTTTTGAGGGAAAAGAGAGAGAGAGAAAAATAAAAGTAAACTATTCTAAGGGAGGTGATACACTAAATAAGTTGATGACTTCTAACCCACTGCATGTTACACGTGAGAATAAAATAATAACAAAACACACACTTTTCTAATTTGAATCTTCTCACATCAATGTTTCATTATGTGGTTATAGGTGTACTTTTAGGTTATGATGACTAGAAAAGAGGTCTTTAATGTCACTAGTGAATATTTTAGCTCACTTAACCTTGAAACCTCCTAGAACACTTCACATGACTTATAAGAATATGTAAATAAATGAGAGAATGAGACAACATGCTAAGGAATCCATAGTATTCACTTAGGAAGATCCTTCATTCAGGTAGATAAACTATGAATAGTTATGAAGGAGGTAAAAAAAATTAATATTATTGATCAAATAGTATGTAAATGAGAATGGCTTCACCATAATTAGGTGGATCATAACTTATAGAGGCCAAAATGGCTAGTTCTTATAGAAATTGAGAGAGAGAGAGAGGAGAAAAGAAGTATAAACATCACAAGGACACTTGTAAAAATAGTAAAAGGAGTTAAATATGTATGATAATAATATTTTAGATGAACTATACAAGTTTAAAAGCTAAAAGTGTCCATACAAATCATTAACCTCATGAAAATTGGCATGAAACTCCTTGTGTTGGCTCACAAAATTGCCTTCATCATCCACACCTATTTGAACATCCGAAAACTAACTAGGGATAGGTATAATGAATTTAATGAGAGGGGAGGATTTCATATATTCCTCTCTATGCATTGGTTTTATTCTTGGTCATCTAGAATCATCTAAAAATGAGCTATAATTGCCAACACTCTAATAAAATCCTCTTTAACAAACCTTGCACACTTGGATTCCAAAAAGGCATCAATTTCTCATGTAAACAATTAAAATGGAGTGAATGACAAGTTTTAATACCCTCAATGTCCTTCAAACCACTAATCACATATTGAAAAGTCTCACACTTCAAGTTTTCACTCTTCTCACCATCATGTTTACTATGCCAATTTTGACTAGCTGAGATGAGAGTTATTATTTTAACACTTAGGAGTTTTTATGATTAATAAAATTAACATGGGGAGTTATCCCAAGTCCAAATCCTTATCCTAAATTTGGTTTCATCTCTAGAACCGAAAAAATACACAAAACATTCAAAATAACCCATTTTATACCCTATTTGTATAGATAGGTGAACACAAAAGTTGATGGGGGGAGATCTTGAAAAGTCCTATATAACCTAAAATGACTTTAATTTTAAATTTTTTCCATTTATATGCATCTCTATCCTTGTTCTCCTAATCAAGTTACTATCTAGGGTTTCTAAGGGTTTTGAGTCACTTCTACTCTTAGGCTTTATTCATAAAATATTGATGTTGGAACTAAAGAAAGATATCACAAAAATGATTTTCAAGGACCCTATTAACCTCCTTTAACTTCATACATTCTCATTCATAACCCCCAAGAAGATGTGATCATTCAAAACTAGATTATTGAGCTTGCTTGTCCATTCCCTATAATATTGAAGTTATCTTGAGCCAAAATTGGCCTTATTTGTGCTTCCTCTATAAGGTAAAATCTTGAATATGTTTTAAATGACCTCAAAACACATGACTCAAACCATTTTAATAATCATCTCATGTTACAATTGGAAGTGACCCTCCATTTGGCTTTGAGGTCTAAACCCTACCTAATAGGCCTGCTTGCAAACATAAGGGTCTCTTACCACCAATTTAGTTTAACCCTTTCTTGTTTGGTCTCTCATGCCTACCTTGGTCTTATAAAAATTTCCAAACCTCTCCTCAACATTCATTCAACTTCTATCCCATCTTTTTATCTTCATTTTTTAATGTTCTAGGTTTTTCTCATAAAAGGAGCACCCTCTGTCTAAGATAAAATAAACGGAACTCCATCTATTTACCCAAGAAAAATAAATAATATATGTATTTATCCTATTTATATATACCTTATACACAAACTTTTAACCTTTGATCATGCATTTGACCCTTTCAACTCTTAAAATACCAAAACAAACTGTTAGAAAAAACTTTGCATGCTACGGACTATGTTATTTGATTGGATATCTATCTTCCCTACTTACATGATATTGGTATATCATATATTATCCATTATCCCTGTATAAGTTAATATCATTATTTTTACCCTTGTTAAAACCATTCAATCCATGCCTTTTTGACTGGTCAAGGCATTTGACTATGTTTCATATTTGGGTGATACACCTGTTGGTATACTTGTATGTTTTAGGATTGAGAATAGGGTCTAAAAACCTACCTATAGTCCATTTTTTTATTTTAATACTTTTTTTCACTACTTTGTCTCATATTTGAGCTATATACCTATTTAAAAACACTACTTTCCCACTTATTGCTTGTAATAGTCAACACACTCAACTATGTTGGGAAGAGTGACATCTTGTAGGTGAAGATTCTTATTTAACATATCATGAATAATATTTAGAGTCCATGAACCATTTATAAACTTATACCATCATAATAATTTAATATTTCCATGGTTAATCCTCCAAAATGGACTATGCACACCTACAACCAATTGTAGTTGAGCATTCTTTGAGTTAGGCATAGTTGTAGGTGATCACTAGACTTTGAAACCTATCTAACCAAATACTCTTGATGGTATTTATTCCTATTGGAGTTAATTTCATCCCATAATTTTTTACAAACATGTAAATATACCTTGGTATTTCAATATTGGGTGAAGGGGTCTCTTTTGGATAGAAATCTTGTAGATGATCACTATGAATGTGTAGTACATAAAAATAAAACTTTGGGCTTCCCAAAAACCAATATTCATTGATCCTCTACCCCTCAAAATTTTTAGATTCATTTTAATTGATATATTATTAAATATAAGTTCATTTAGATGCTCCAAAAAAAATTCAATCCTATTATAAAGCTTTAACAAAATGCTTAGGTTCTTTATTTTCATGTTTTAGGAAAAGTCTCCCTAAACTCAGTCCTTACTTCTTCTAAGATGTTTAACACTTTGTTTTACCCTTTTGACACCTTAAAAAGGTTTTTCATGATCTCATCTCATGCTATGACTTAAAACAAAGGTTAAATTACTTGTTTCCACACTTTAAAATGACATTTCAGCTCTCTGCTAGCACCTTTAGGCAAGTGGACATTTCAAAATATAGGCAACAAGTATGAGGATGGACAATTTTAATTATTTATAAATTCTCATGAGTTTTAGGCATATCCCAATACCATAAAATGAAATATTAACATCTCAAATAGTTTTAAACCACTACTAAATCTCTCATTCTTACATGATGTCATCATGGAATACTTGTATGTGCATCTTGATGTGTATGTAAGTAGTAAGCATGTATTAGAGAAATGTACCAAATAGTTTTCCTTAATAGTTAATTGGTTTCTCCTAAATGTGTTAAAATGAAAACATCAATATGTTTCAAAACTTGAAACAATATTTCACACTCCATTTCAATGTTTTAACCCTTTTTTTAGGGTACCTAGTTGACTATGTATGACAGTCATAGGGTAGATTGATTGTATGTGTGGTATATGACTATAAAATATGAATATTTATTTGGAGAATGAAGTTTAAACATTAATTTAATTATTATAACAATTAAAACATGGAAATGAAACTATCACAACCCTCTAGAACCATTAAAAAACATGAAAATCTAGAAAATGGTGGAAAACTACTTGTAACACATAATGGTGCATTCACTTTCAATATTAAATAAATGATAAAAAAAAATTAAGGCAATTATAGGATGGATTTAACATCCTTTATAATCAATCCTAATATTTGTATTGTATGGAATTATCCAAACAAAAGCAGAACCTATAGGGTTCAAAAATTTGTAAGGAAATTAGATATGCCGAATTTGTGAGGATGATTAAAAATGAAAAATCCACCACTAATAAAACTATTTTTATTTTTACTTGAAAGTTCTCCAACTGTTCGTACTAAGCATAAAACAACTGAATGGTTATGTACGTCTAGAAGGATGAAGGAGTAGAATCATTTTAGCTCAAAATTGGAACTTATAGAGAATTTTAAATATTAATTGAGCTTGAGGAAACTAGAGAGACATTTAATGTCATTCTCCCATGTGTCACCTTCCCCCATGGGTCGTATAAGTGCCAAAATATTGTCTTTTCCTAAGAAAAATGCTCTTTCTTATGAAGAACCTATCACTTTCAGTTATGAATAGTCAATTAAGGCATAATATAACACATTTCATGTGAAATCACCCCTTTTACACCTTCACACTTCCAAATGAGGATGTATAACTCATTTAATGCTCTATTTCAACCCCTAACATGAATCAAAATGATATAATAAATAAAATGACTAATGACCAAGGCTAATGTGACATTAAATTCCATAAAATGACCTATAATACACCTTAATAAATATCTATTATACCCCTAAAACACCTAAAAATCAATTTTTAACCTATAGAGGTCCTAATTTGACTTGTAGGGTCAAATTTGGTCAATAGATGGGTCATCATAGTTTACCTTATAGTTGCCTCCTTGCCAACTAACAATCACCTTCAAGATACTATTCTTGATGAAGAGATTATTTATATGTAATTCATTAACAAAATAAATCTCATTTAAGTATTATTATCATATCTTCACTACTAATATAGAAGCAAATAACCATGAAGAACTTGATCATCCTTCTTATGCCACTAAATCTAAAGAAAAAATTAAATAATTAATAAAAGTTATAATTGATTTTCATTAATAAACTTGGACACTTCACTTTTATAGTCTAAAATTCCTTAAAGGAGTTGGGTCAGCCTATGGTTTAACAAATCCTTATGGTAAAATCATACGTATAGAATTTCAATGAACCTTTGATGTCACCAACAATATGACTTAATATGAATCTCTTATATTAGGCATGAAAACCATAATTGACTTATATATTCCATATTTACATTTTCTAGGAGATTCAAAACTCATATGACATTAATTTAGTGGATATTATCAATGTAAAAGTGAAAAAATTATAACATATCATCAAATTACCACTACGCTTGCTACATAATTCACTTATTTTACCATTGACCCAATCCCATGGGATAAAAATGTTGTATCTAGTTCTCTCACTTCATCATAATATTTATTGAACATCCTCATAAATCTCTTCATGATTCCTGATTCCTTATTTAAATAAGGAAATCACCTTATTCTATACAAAATAAAAATGACTCTCTAATTTCTCTAATAGAATGTGTCACTATTTGACATATCTTATGGTACAAAAATTTCATTCAATTCATTGAGCATCTTACTTATCCTCTAGAATTAGATTCTTGTGAAAAGACCCAAATTCACAAATAAATATTCAAATATATATACTTTCGCATAACACCCTCTATTATCATAATGAATAAGGTACCTTAGTTTGTTATGTAATTCAAAAATAAGTTGCTACTCTCCTTAAATAATCATGTGGGGGAATATACGAGGGTCACTATAGTGGGCATGCCATAGCCTATTAATGTTTGCTCATGGGTTATTTTTATCCTACTATTGAAAAGAGTGCCATTATTTTTTATAAAAAAATGTAATCCTTGTCAACTGCATGATAATCTCATTCACTCTCCTATAGCCTAACTCCAAGCCTTAAAATATATTTATCCATTATCTATGTGTGGATTACATTTCATTAGTAAATTACCTAGATCATAAGATGGTCATATGTTCATTATCACCGCCACTAAATATTTTATAAATTGGGTGGAAGATATGCCTATTTTTAACATTATTTTTAGTACCATTTAAAAATTTAGTCTAAATCAAATCATTCTTTGTTTTATAATTCCTCATATCATCATTTCTAACAATGGTGACAATTTCAAAAACAAATATATATGAAACAACTATGTGAAAATTTCAAAATCTTGCACAAATTTTTAATGAATTATCATCCTTAATGTAATGGCCAAAAAGAATCAACAAAAAAATTATTAAAAGAATATTTCAAAAGACTATTAGATGATCTTTTATTTATTTTCACCTACAACTCTATCCTTCACTCTTAGGTTATTGCACTAGCATATGTACGGCTATTAAGGAAACATCATTTTTGGTTAATATATAGGTATGGATCATTATTTCATATAGAATTTGAGATACCATCCTTACGAAAATATATTCATGGTATGATCTTAATTAGGAATTATGTGAAGCCCATATCCATGTTTTATATTTCTTTGATAAGTGATGTATGGCTTCTTTACAACATACCCATGAATACAAATCTCACAGTGCTAAATAACATAACAAAAAAATTTAAGTACATACTTTTATTATTGGTGACCTAGTCCTCAAACTTGATTACACACATGATAAAGAATGAAATTACACCCAAAAATCGTGGGGACCTTACCTTATCAAATACATATTTGGTCATAGTACTTATAGATTACAAACTAATAGATGCCATATTTTAAAAAATCCCACTAATGCTCAATCTTTAAGTTGGTTTAGATTTCAAAATTACTTGGTTCAATAGATATGAAGGATATTTTTCTTGTTGAACTTCTCAAAACTATAAAATATGGAAAAAACATCCATATTCAAGTCACACATTCTCTCATAAGTTGAGCCTCATCCAGAATGGAACAAACCTTTATGGGAAAGTTTATGGGATCCAAACTCAATATTGATACTTTTAGAGTATGGGATAGAGAAAAATGGAACCCCAAAGGTCATATGTACATTTTGGAAATAGTAAATGGATTTTTCATGATTAGATTTAATAATCTTAAATATTGTGTTAATATATTAGTAGGGAGACTCTATTTTTTTGGAAAATCAAGACATTTAAAAAAAAGCATCTAGGGTTTGATCCAAAGATAGAAAATATCAACCTTATGTCAATTTGGGTATATTTACCTAGCCTCCCCATTGAATACTGAGAGGAAGATATCTTTATCATAATTTTCAAGACATTCAAATACTTGATTGTTTTTTATGTCCATAAAATCCAGATCCAAACTGGTTCATGCTAGATTTTGTGTCAACACCTTTATGAGTCAAATAGTCCTTCTTTACTCTTCCTTCAAAATCCTTATGGGATTAAAAATTAGAAATTTGAATTTGAAAAATCTACTATCTTTTATGATAAGTATGATAAATTGGGTCAGTCTTCAAAAGCATGTCCCTTTTCATCTAAATTAATGAAAAACAAGCCTTCTTGACAAAGGAAAGTGGTATCTCATTCAAATAACTAGATTAACCAAAGGTTTAATAGGTTGGAAATAAATATTTGGTAGGCTCAAAGATAAGGTAAGATAATGTTTTAGACAAGCTAACATTAGAAATCAATGACAAAGTAGCACAAGAAAAGGATTGCCCTTTGAATACTTAAAAAACACACAAGCCCAAATGGATGCCCAATCAAGATCACTACTATACTTTAGGTAGGGAAGAGGATGTCACTATTAGTTAGACTGATAATAATTATTTAAATAAACCATAACTGGTTAGTCCTAAGTCTCCTAATCAGTTTAACATCTTAGCATAGTAAGAAGATATGCAACTTTAGGTTAGTAATAAGAGACACTCAAAAAATTTAGATTTGTTAAATATGCTCAACCACCCAATTGAATTTTATCCTAAAAATTACCAATAGGATGTTAATGAAACTTGACATATTCCATCCATGCCTAAGAGTGACACAAAAATAAATTTTACTTTTACGGTGACTACCAAGAGTGGAATCAAAGGTACTACATATAAGACATCGCCAAAGTTGGAAAATCATATAAAAATAAAATTTCAAAAAATTTACAAAAGAAGATATTACATATAGGATTTAAAATAACTACTATTCAAGGGAGATAACTCTTCTATTAGTTAATCATTTTTATTTATTCATGGAACATCATAGGAATGTAAAGTTTCTCAAAGTAAATTTTTTTTAGGGATTTTAAAACAATGCACAAACCCATAATTTTAGCTATTTAAGAATCCAAGTTAGAGGAGAATTTTTTTATGAATCATAAGAAAACATATTTGAGTGAATATAGAATTACATGTTTTAGTGCTTCAGGGGATTCTGGAGGGATTATCAATTTTTGGGACACTAAATTATTGTTTGGGGAATCTATTATCAAATATCAACATCATGTGGTAATACTCTTCATAGATGTGATAGAAAGTAAACAATGGATCTTCTCAAATATATATGCTCCCAATTCTACATCATATTATGGAAAACTTTGGGAATATATTATAACTTTAATGAATAATTGAAAATATCTCCATTGGATTATCACTGGATATTTTAACTCTCCCTTTCACCTGGGATATAAAAAAGGAGGGAACCTAGAATTTTTAGACAACATGGAGGATTTATCATCCCTCATTTAATATACAATTTGATATGTATGGATTTAAGAGGACATAAATTCACATGGAGTAATAGGATATTGGGAGATAATATTATACAATGCAGATTTGATAGAATTTTTATCTCGTTGGATTGGTTAATAATCAAGGATTTGTCTTTAAAGGCACTCCCTCAGATTGGGTCAGATCATAAACCCCTTGACTTGTGTATTATTGATGCAAATAATAAGTAAAATAGATATCCTTTTAGGATGGAACACATTTGGTCATCACACACACACATTCATTATCAGATCTTAGAATGGTGGTCCCTTAATGTTAATGATTTAGCTATGTTCAATCCAGCTAAAAAACTGAAAAATGTGAAAATTAAAATAAAATAGTGAAACACATTTTTTTGGCAATGTTATTCTTCAAAATAAAGTTTTAAAATTTAAAATATGAAAGATTAAAGAAGATTTTGAAAATAATGGGTATTATATTTAATTTCAAAATATGTAAATACAACTCTTATGCAATTATCATACCATTACGTATAGGGAAGAAATGATTTGGAAATAAAAATCTAGAAGTATTTGGCTCAATGAAAGGGATAGAAACACTCAATTTTTTCATGTCTAATTTAAAGCACATAAAGAATAATGTCATCAAGGAAATCATTGATAGTTAAGGACATATCACTTATGATTAAGATGAAATTAATCAATAAAATGTTATGTACTTCAAAAACATGTTCAAAAATGATTTAAATAAAAATTTAATATTTCAACAAGAATTCCTACATGTGATTCTAAAATTAGTAAATCAAGAGGACAATATAGTTCTTAAAAATGCCATTATGAATGAATATATCAAGTTTGTTCTTTCCAAAAGGTATCTTTCTGAATCCCCTAGGCCAAATGGTTTACCAATTGATTTTTTCCAAAAATTATGGGATATCATCGGGGATGACATGGTTTTAATTGTCAATTAATTCATTTATTCAACACAATTTTTAAAATAATTTAATCACACCTTTTCAGAGTTAATACCTAAGAAGGAAGAGGTGATGAGTTTTTATGATTTTCATCCTATCAGTTTATGTAACTCTATTTATAAAATCATCACTAAACTGATATCATTGAGGTTGTATCCAATCATTGAAAACATTATTAAGTATCAACAAGGCAACTTTGTTCCTAATACACAAATTCAAGATGGTTTTAATATAGTTCATGAATTTATTCAATCTATAGACAAGAGCAATAGTGATGTAATGATCTTAAAGTTGGACATGGATAAGACATATGATATATTATATTGGAGATTTTTAGATAGAGTGTTGGATCAATTTGGATTTCAAGATAAATTTCAAAAAATCATCAGATCTTGCATTTCCACTTTGTATGTTTTTCATGATCATTAATGGCAATGCACAATATTTTTTAAAAGTGCCAAAATATTGAGATAAGAGGACCCCCTCTCCCATTTTTTGTTCATTATTATGGTTGAGTCTCTTAATAGATTCAAATCTAAAGTGGTTGTTTCAATTTATCTAAAAGGCTTTAGACCTTTTTTTTGTATAACATATATTCCATCAAAAATTCATGGATGACAACATTATTTTTGTTAAGGATATTATTAAATAAGATACAAATAGAAAATAATTGTGGTTATGTATGAAAAGGCTTCTAATCAAATAATAAATTTTGATAAGAACTCAGTCTTCTTTTTAATAATTAGAGTGATAGACAACCTTTAATTACTCTTTTAATAGTCTTCTAAATTAAACTTTTACCTTCATCCTACCTTATCATGCCCCTCTCTAGTAATTATCTCTCATTATCTAAGTGGAATCCTCTAATTGAGATATTTCAAAGGAAGCTTATAGGATGGAATGTAAGTTGGTATCATAAGTAGGCATACTTTTACTTATCAAGAGTGTCTTCTAAAGCCTCCTTGTGTATCTCCTTTCTCTTTTCAACCTTACTAAGAGCATTGAAGATGAGATGATAAAAATACAATGGAATTTCATGTGGTCTAGAACTTAAGAGAGAAATAGATTATATCTTATATCCTCAAAAACAATTTGTGTTCTTAAAAAATTTGGTAGTCTTAGTCTTAGGAACGTTTAAATTTTGAATAAAGTGATTATTTAAAAATTTATTTGGAGATTTATTTGTAAAAATACCACTTGGGCTAAAATTTAGAGGGTCATGATACAATGTGCATATTTGTTGAATATCAATTTCTCATAAACTCACACTTCTAGAATTTTTTGATTTCAAATAAAGATATTATTTCCCTAGGTTCTAAATTGAAGATTGGTAATGATAAGAAGGTGTATTTTTAGAAGGATACCTAGGTAATTAATAATCTCCTTTTTAAAATTGATATTTGGCATCACTTTTAGGAGGACATTAAAAATAAGTATGGTCACAAGGTATAGATTATTAGTACATGGTTGAAGGTGTGAAAATATAGAAAACTTTGAGTTTAGATAACATAAATCAAGAAGATACTTTAATCCTATCTAAATTCAATTATTTACTTAGAAATTTCCATTTACATCTCATTAATAGAGAAGAAAATCTATTTTGGAAGGAGCATTTCAATGGTAAATACCAAAAAAAATATGGTTACTCACTATTGAAATAGAATCCTAGTTTTAGTTTTAAGTGGGATATATTATGGGATAAATGGTTGACTCTAAAAATTAATTTTTTTATTTAGATATCAGTCCAAAATAGAATTCTAACCATGGCCAATCTAAGAAAAAGATGTTGAATTTTGATCGATAGATGAGTTATTTGTGAAAAAGATAATGAGTCCATCTTCCATCTATTTATGGATTGTCCTTACTCTTAGGATAGTTAGATCTATATTATTCTTAAATTCAATGTTATTTGGGTTTATGAAGGTACACTATTGGAAGTATGGTAGTCATGAGAATGTCACTTTCAAAATGTTTCACTCAATAAATTATGGAAGCTCTATTTTCCTCATATCATTTGGGGAATTTGGGGAGAGAACAATAATAGGAATTTTAGAGAAAAAAAATGTATCAATAAACTGTTATCCAAAAGGATATTTGAGGCCATACTAGAGAACTAAAATATTGAGTCTAATAATAAAGGTAAAATCCTCCTTCAATTTGAACAAATTTTAGATCTTAACTTGAAAATTGACACTTCTAGTCTTAGTAAGATGGATCCTATAGATGAGATTATAAAAATAAATAAATAGGACCCCCACCTTTGGGCTGGTTAAATCTCAATTTTTATGTAGCTTTCAAAGGAAATCCAAGATCAATTGGAGGAGGTGGTATTCTAAGATACCATTAGGGTAATTTTATGGCAACATATTCTAGAAATATGGGTCTTAAGTAAAATAATTGGGTTCAATACCTTGCTACCATTTGGGGACTTAAATTGGCTCAACAAATGGGGGTGAAATTGATCATAATAGTGTTAAGGATTGTCATTTATGTCAAAGGTGCATCTTACATGAGGTTGATGTCATTGAGAAAGTGTGCCTAGTTGTTACTGTGTTGATATGACAAGGGGAATCAATGGAGTGTTATCATTTAAAGATGTTGTCATGAAAGATAAATTGAAGGCAACAAATACCTTATGGTTTCATAAAGGTACAAGTCTTTGAAGTAGTTTAATCTTAGTCATGGCATGAAGATACCTTGTGAGAAGGTATGAGATTTATGGCTTGGTGATATGGGTGTACACAAGAATGATTGGATGGATGAGGTTTCTTTATCATGTATGTGATGAATTGGATCACTCATGAGAGTCTCAAGGTGCCTATGGTGGTAGGACCTTTAGACCAAGTTTATACCTAGACCACTTCTATACCTTACCTAAACTAATGAAGTATCATGAGATATTGTGAAGGCATGTGAAGGATGTATGGATATGTTTAATCATGAGAAAGGTTAATTTATTTTGTCAATAATGTGGAAAGTGCATGGAAAAAGGCATGAAGGTCATTTTTAAGTCCTAATATGGTTTTATAGGTCAAGATCTAGAGAGAGAAAAAGAGAATGTGGCATAATGAAGGATCATGATAATATTTCAAAGTGTTTGAGATCATGTAGGAATTTTAAAAGGTGATTTATGTTGTTTCAAGTTTTTTCATGAATTTTTAGGTCATAGTGTGAAGGATAAGGCATGAAACGTTATTTAGAGGTCTCTCAAATGCAAAAAATGAAGGGTTCTCAACCTAAGAAAGATTTTATTGTACATAGCTCATAAAAAAATTTCATGGGAAAATAATATATTCATGGTATATGGGGAAGTTTCCTCACTCAAAATTATAGTAATGTTTTTTGGATTTATGGGATATTCTTTATGAATGATTGTTAAGAATTAAACAGGTTTAAACCCTCTTAGCACTCTAATAAGGATCCTATGTTTAATATGTTGATAAAAAGTGCCTAAAATGTATTGGTATGCTAAATTAATATATTTGAGGTTCTATTAAACTCTCCCAATTACCTATAAGTGTGATATATTTGTTAGGTGTGAGAGTAGACCCTATAAGAAAGTTCTAATTTCTTATAGATTTGTTGTAGCAATCAAATTTGACAAAGTAAAAGTAAGAAAATGGATAGAAGATTAATCTTTAGACTAATTTATAATTTCCATGAATTTTTATGTATAATTTATATCCCTCAAGTGTTTTAAAATATTCATCTAAGTTAGTGAATCACTAATAGGTCAAATGGTGTAAACAATGAAAAACCTAGAAAATAATGAGAAGATGAATAAGAATGTGTCATCATGATAGAGTGATGAAACCAAGTGCATGGAGATGGTTTTTGGTACTATTATGTCATATTAATTCTTGGTAAAAATATTTTAAGTTAGATATGGTGGTGAAAATGATGAATCCAAAATGACTTGTCTGACTCAGTGAGGTATGTGTATAGTGAGGTCAACAAATTAGTCTATAAAACCAATAGTTGAGACTAGACCATATGATGTTTATATTATAATATGGTATTAATATATCATAGGTTAATATACATACATAATAAGTCATTTAATATGTCTATATAGGTGTTGAAGGTCTAAGTCACCATGACTAGTCTTTGAGGAAAACTATCAGTTCTTAGTGAGCAAGTTGCAGGAGTGTTTTTAAGTCTTTTTTCCCTATGTGATGAATTATAATAAAATTGGTGAATTTTTTAGGTTTTTAAGTTATATATATGTTATTTTTTATCATATATATTTGTTAAATAATTTTTTATCTTTAGTTGTTCAAGACTGACCTTTTTGTGTGTGTGAAGGCCTAATGTAAACAATATTAATGGTGCACTTCAAATGGTGGATGAAGATGAAAAGTGTCATGGAAATAATATTAGATTATTGGATTTATATTTTATTTTTATATTAATTTTTCCTATTTTGTTTTTATTTTTAAATTATTATAATGATATTAAAGGGTAATGTGTACTAATGAAGGCCTAATTGAAGTAGGTCTCCTCAAGTCCTAAAAGTGGTTTTGGACTTTTAAATTGTGGATGAAATAATGTAATTATTTATTGATGTATGAAACATGTTATAATACCTATTATAAGTGTAATAAATGTGTGTAATTTTTTATTTACAACCAAGAGGTGTGTGAGCTATAGGATTGTATAAGAACAAGGCCTAATAGGCCTAATTGGTGTGTTAAAGAAGTGGAGACGGAAAACAAAGGAAATAACAAATTAAAGAGATGAAAGAGGTATTTTATAACATAATATGGGAATATAAAAACTATAATTAATATATAATATGGGTAATATATATGAATATCAAGGTTATATAACATAATCTATCTTGAAGAGACCTAGTTGACCAAAGAAGCCTAAAAGGCTGTTTGAGAGAGATATAAGAGTAAGAAGAGATAAAAAGTTGATCATCATATTTTGTGTGAGAAACAATTTTTTTTAAAGGTGATAAAATGTTTTATGTGTCTAATTTAGTTTTGATTCATCTAGGGGGTTGGTTCCTCCCTACACATGGGTGTTTGTTAAAGCTTAGTCAAGTGGATGCTTGGATAGTTGGGGTTGGTACTCCATGTGGAATTTGTGCTTCAATAAAACTAGTTTTTGTATTATATGACTATAGTAAATTTGAACATATTAGTGGTTTTTCTTAAACCTTTGGGTTTCTCTAATATGCAAAGTGTTATATTATTTCATGATCTTATATGGGTGTATGTGATTTGATAGATGTCCATGTTTGCATGAATGGTTCATGTGTGCTTAAATGGAGTTGAATGAATGTTTTAAAGACACTAATTCACCCCCTTCAATATAAATGATTGTGATTCCAAAATTTGGTATATGATCTTGGTCTTGGTCTTTTAAATCAATCCTAATAGCTTGAAGGTGATCTTACAAAGCACAAGATGTCTAGTGATTAAATAGAAGAAGATAATATGTATGGAAGAAGTCTACTATGACAATGAAGAAAGATATGTTGAAGTAGACCTAGAAACTAAGCTCATAATTTCTATAGATGATTTTAAGCATCAAAAAATGACTATCAATGATATTTAGAATTATTTATAATGTATCAATGCAAATATTAGATTAAATGAAGTTGAATATGATCAGTTGAAGATAGAGCTAGATTCCTTGAAGGTTTAGCATGAGTATCTCCTAGACAAGATGAACACATCTAATAAATATCATGAGAAATGGAAGGAAGAATAATTCAAGATTACCCAAATGAAAATACCAATTAGGTAACCTAATTAAATAACAAATAAGTTATCATGGGACCATGAGAAACGGAGTGATAAGTCAAGAGGTAAGTACATAAAAGATTTTTTGTACAATTATCATAATATGGGACACATTGTAAAATTATTTTATTATAGAGTTATAAGGAACTCAAGATTCAAAAATATATATGAAGCTTGTATAGTGAATGAAAATGGTCAAACATTGTTATGGAAGATAAAACAAGTTAAGATTGATCATATTGATCGTAAGAGTCAAGATGGTTTACTTGCTAAGGAAGAATAAAAGACTAAAGATGATATATGCTATATTAGACTACCCTTCACATTAAATATTATAGAATAAAGAGGTATATATATAGTGGTTTCTCAAGCCACATGATATGAGAAAAAAAAATCATCTCATTGAAGAATAATGCTATATAAACAGTTAGATTTGGAGACAACATAATTGATAATATAGTTAGTAAGGGTATCTTAATTTTGGAAATGGGAATAAAAAGACACAAAATGTTTTTTATGTCGAAGGTTTGAAACATAAACTACTTAGTCTAAGTAAAATGTGAAATAAAGGAAGCACACTAAACTTTCATGGTAGAGGATGTAAGATAAAGAGAGCCAAATCAGGAAGGCTAATTGTTATTGCTAAGAGGACTGAGAATTATACATACATACATACATACATATATATAGATATATATATATATATATATATATATGTATGTATATATAGATATATATATATGTATGTATGTATGTATATATATGCATATACATATATATATATATATATATATATATGCATATACATACATATATATATATATATATATATATATATAGATATCCATACATACATACATACATACATACATATATATATGTATATATATACATATATATATATATATATATATATATGTATATGTATATATATACATATATATATATATATATATATGTATATGCATATATATATATATGTATATGTGTGTATATATATATATATATGTATATATACATATACACACACATATATATATATATGTATATGTATATATATATGTATATGTATATATATATATCTATATATATGTATATGTGTGTGTGTGTATATGTGTGTATGTATATATATATATATGTGTATATATATACATATATATATATATATAGACACACACACACACACACACACACACACACACATATTAAATGAGATCAGGAAGGAGATATGATTTATGATAAATATGGATGAAATTTAGATATGGCACAGAAGTTCAGGTCACTTAAACTTTAACAATCTAGTCAAGGTGAGCACTAAGATGTTTGTGAAGAACTTTCATAAGATCACCAAACCTACAAACATACTTTTAAAATCATGTCAACATGGTAAGTACACTAGAATAAGGTTCAAGTACAAAGGAGTAATCTCCTAAAAGACCCTTGTAGTCAATGCACAATGATCTTTGTGGGCTGAAAATAGTTTAGAGCATTCAAGGAGATAACTACTTCATGTTACTCATAGATGGCTACACAAGAATGACTTGGGTAACATTATTGAGAGAAAAGTTAAAATCTCTTCAAAACTTCAAGGAATTCAAGACTCTCTTTGAGAATGAGAAGAATGGGAAGATCAAGTTCATAATATCTAATAGAATAGGAAATTTTTGGTCTAATGAGTTTGATGACTTATGTTAGGTTCATGTAATAAGGAGACAATTCTCATCAACTAGGGCACCTCAATAGAATGGGGTAGTGGAAAGAATGAATATGATAGTTCAAGACATGGATAGAACTATGCTAAATGATTCTATATTATCTTATGGATATTAGAGTGAGGTTGTAAACACTATAGTATACATTTTTAATAGAAGACAAATAAGGACTAATGGAAATAAGACTCCTTATGAACTATGAAAAGACATACCTACTAATGTGGAACACTTTAGAATGTTTGGGAGCAAATGTTTCATTAAAAGAGATGATGAAGACTTAGGAAAGTTTGTTTCTATATCTGATGAAGGTATATTCTTAGGATAATAATCAATTATCTTAGCCTATATATGTTATAAAAATAAGTTATAGAAGATAGTGGAAACACCAATGTGAAGATTGATGAGACAATGAAATCAAAATCATAGTCAAAATATGCAATAAATAATCTAGAATTCAAGAATGAAGAGGAAACTATATAGATTGATGAGGAATAAGAATTTGAGGAGAGATAAGACTAAAAATTCCCCTCAAGATAGATTCAAAAAGATCATCTTTAATCTCAAATCATTGACAACAAGAATGTAGGTGTACAAATAAGGAAAAGACTTGTAAGTAATCTAAATAAAGATAATATTTCCCTATTGTCTAATATTGAACCTAATAATTTGATGTTATTAAGCAAAGACAAATTTTAGATAGGTTTTATGAATGAGTAGTTAGACAAAATAGTGAAAAATGAGACATGGGAACTAGTTACTAGGCCTAAAGACAAGAATGTCATTGGCATAAAATAGGTGTTTAAAAACAAGTTAAATTAAGATGGAGAAGTAATTAGGAACAAGGATAGATTTTTATGTAAGAGATATGCACAAGTTGAAGGGGTATACTTTGAGGAGATATTTTCACTAGTACTAAGATTGGAGGCCTTGAGATTGTTTTTAGAACATGCAAGATTCAAAGGGTCCAAGGTATACCAGATGGATGTCAAATATGCATTTTTTGTTATGATCTTGGAAAAGGAGGTATACATAGAGCAACCTAAGGGGTTATCACTATCAAGTGATAAGGATGATGTTTTTAGTTTTTAATATTATCTTTATGGTCTAAATTAAGCTCCTAGAGATTGGTATGCTAGGTTGGATAGGTATCTATTGGATAAAGGATTCAAAAGAGTTATAGATATTAATTTATACATAAATACACAATATGACCATCAGTTGATAGTATATTTATATGTGTATGACATTATATTTGGTGGAAACAATGAGAGCATGACCAAGACATTTGAAGATGTTATGAAGAAAGAGTTTGAAATGTACATTATAAGAGAACTATCATTATTTATTAGGTTACAAATCAATCAATTTGAAAAAGGTATGTTCCTTTCAAAAGCCAACTACATAAGAGATATGTTGAATAAGTTTGAGATGGAATATTGCAAGGTAGTTAGTAGACCCATGATCACATGGTGTAATTTGAGAAAGGAATATGAGTCTCCAAAGGTAAATCAGACACCATATGGGTCAATTATTGGAAAATTGTTATAAACCACTACCTTTACACCTAACATCATGCAAGAATTAGGTCTTGTGGGAAGATTATAAATAAGATCTAAAAGAAAATCATCTAAAAGAAGTAAAAAGGATAATCAATTATCTCAAGGGGACTAAAATTTGGGTTGTGGTATATAAGGAGCAAAGAGTTCAATTTGATAGCCTATACAAATGAAGACTAGGTAGGAATTCTAGATGATAAAAAGAGTACCAATAAAGGATCTTTCTTTTTATGTGGGTGCCTAGTTTCATAGATAATAAAAAAACAACCATTAATAACATTATCCAAGTTAAGTAAAATATAGTAGTTTCATGTTGCACTCAGGTCTTATGAATGAGACAAACCTTAAAATACTATAAGTTATATTATGATGGTCTTAACCCTATCTATTGTGACACTAAAAGGGTTATAAGCATCTTAAATAACCCTATCATGCACTCAAGGACAAAGAACATTCCCATATGTATCATTTTCTAAGAGAGTAGGTAAGTGAACAAGGCGTTAGACTTGAATATGTCTCTACATAGGATTATATTGTAAACATTTTGACCAAACCATTTCTATAGGTAACATTTGGACACCTAAGATAGGAATTGGGTGTAATTCCTAACCCTACTAGTCATTGAAGAATCTAAGTACTTAGAGGGAGCTAATCATGCATTTTATTAGCTCCAAAATAGTAGGTGAGTAGTTATAAAAGGGTATGTATGGAGATAGGGGAGCATGTTTGTATTGTCACTCATAAACTCATAGTCCTATGTGTTGAGTGTTTTGGTTACAAGGAATGTGATCTAAGGAGTTGTAGACATCAATTTATCATTTATTTCAAGGGGGAGAAATTTTAGTATGAGGGAAAATTTACTTGTTGAGAGTGGTTACCATCAATGAAAAAGGGGGAGATTATTGAGGATTGTCATTGATGTCAAAGGTGCATCTTACATGAGGTTGATGTCATTGATAAAGTGTACCTAGTTGGTAGTGTGTTGATATGAAAAGGGACATTGATGGAGTGTTGTCAATGAAGGATGTTTTCATGAAATAGAATTTTAAGGTAACAAATACCTTATGGTTGCATAAATGTACATGTCTTTCGAGTAGCCTAAGCCTAGTCATGACATGAAGAGACCTTGTGATAAAGTACTAGCTTGGTGAATTTTTGAGATGAGTGCACATAAGCATGAGTGTATGTATGAGGTTTATTAAACATATATGTTATGATTTCAATAACTCATGAAAGCCTCAAGGTGAGTCTATAGTGGTAGGATCTTCATACCAAGTCTACACCTAAACCATTTTTAGACACTGGCTACCTAATGAAGTATCATGAGCTAATATCAAGACATGTGAAGGATGTATGGCTATGTTAAATCATGATATAGGTTGATTTAGTGTGTGATTAAGGTAGAGAGTACATGGAAAGAGGCATGAAGGGTATTTTTAAGTCCTAATATGGTTTTGTAGGTCAAGATATAGTGAGCAAAGAAAGAGAACATCATCTAATAAAGGGTCATAATAAGACTTTAATGTGCTTGAGATCATGTAAGAATTTTTTGAGGAAATGTATGTTGTTTCAAGTATGTTCATGTATTTTGAGTTCATAGTGTGAAGGACAACACATTAAATTTTGTTTATAGGTCTCTTAAGTGCTCAAAATGAAGGGTTCATAACCTAATAAGGATTATCTTGTAAAAACTTTTCATGGGAACCTAATATATTCATGGTATATGGGGAAAGGTCTTATCTCAAAATTATAATAATTTGTTTTTGTATTGAGGGGATATGCTTTATGAATAATTGTTAAGAATGGAAGCATGCTTAAACCCTCTTTAAACCTTAATAAGGACCCAATGTTAAATACATTGATCAAAATTTAATATAATGGATTGGTATGCTTAGGTAGTTTAGGTTGTATTCAAATATCTCAGGTACCTCTATGTGTGATTGAGTTGTTAGGTGTGTGAGCAGACCCTATAGGAAAGTGCTAATTTCCTAGAGATTTATTGTAGTAGTTAGTGTTGACCAAGTCAAAGTATGAAAGTGGATGGAAGATGAATATTAAGACTCATTTTTCATTTCCATGAAGGTTTTTAGATAGGCTCTATCCCTCAAGTTTTCTAAATTTATCATCCAAGTTAGTGATTCACTAGTAAGCCAAATGGTGCAAATACTAAAAAACCTAGGCAGTAGTGAGAATATGAATAAGAATGTGTTATCATGATAGAGTAATGAAACCAAGTTCATAAATATGTTTTTGGGATTGGTATGTCTTATTAATTCCTTGGTATAAATCTTGTAATTTAGTTATAATGGTGAAAATTATGAAGCCAATTTGACTTGTCTAACTCAATGAGATCTATGTATAATGAGGTCAACAAATTGGTCTATAAGACCAATATTTGACACTAGATCATATCATGTTTATATTAGAATATGGTTTGGAAATGTCATATGTTAATATAAATTCATAATAATTGATTTATGATGTTTATACATATGTTGGAGGTCAAAGTCACCATGACTGGTCTTTGAGGAAAACTGGCAGTTCTGAGTGAGCAAGTTATAGGAGTGTTTTTTAGTCTTTTTACCTTATGTGATGAAGTATAATGACATTGGTAAAGTTTTGAGGTCTTAATAGGTATAATAATGATAATAATTAATAATTTTTATCCCCTATTCATGATTCTCTATTATAATTATGGGGTTATCAAATAAGATTGAACCAAAATTACCTAAAGAATTTAAGACGAATTAAATAACTTTTTGTACCCAACAACCCCCTTTTCCTCTTAAAGAAATGATGACCCATTTTTTCAAATTTTAGCCTTGTTTTTTGAGGTTTTCTTGTAAATATTTGTGTAAATTATTAAATGGATTTATCCTTAATAATTATAATTATAATAATCGAGCATGGTATTATATATTTTATGGACTAACTCTATTAATGCCTTTTTAGGAGTTTTTTGAAGTATGCAAGTTTTTTAGGTCTTAATTTATTTTGAGAAACTTATTCTGGGTCTTATTTTTTTTATATTTATTGTTTTTTTATGGTTCTCATAATATTTTAAAATTTTCCTAATTCATTTTTGTAATCATACACACATTGTATGATTTTATAAAGGCCAACTCAAACTATTAACTATAAGATAACTTTATATGGTCTTTAACCACAGTTAGAACTAAAGTTCTAACTATCACATGTAATTTGTTTTGAATTTACCTGGAAGATGAGGTGACTTCTTCCCCAAGTCTTTGTAAATATATCTAAACAATAGTTTTGAAGGGTTAGATAATTTTTGATATATAAGAGTAGAAGCAATTTTAGTTATCAAATCATGTGTTTGTGTATTTTCATTCAAATTTTTATGTCATTAGGATTATTTTCTTTAGTTGTATGATTTAATAACTCTTAGTGTGCACAATATATGAATGAGTTATTTTTTGTATTGATTGATATGCTAGTCTTAGATGTGCAACAGCTATAAAAAGGGCTAGTAAATTACACTGATTATTGGAAATTAAGTTGATTAATTCATATTCTTAAGTGTGTAGGAGTGATTTCGTTTGATAAAGTTTTCTATGTATGTGAAACAACTGATTTAGATACATCACTAAGCCCAATCCATAACCTTATAATTAAGAGTGTGTAATATCTACTTTAAAAGGAACAACCTTTGATTGAGACCTATGAGTTTCTTATATCAAGATTATTGTAGACTCTTGACCATGTTTGATTGTGTGTGTATGAAAGATACTAGCAATAGGCATAGGTTTTGAAATCACTTGTCAACATAAAAAATAGCTAGAAAGGTGATTATTAAAGTCATATAACCTTTACTTTTTATTCTAAACTTCCCTCCTTTTGGGTTTGTTTTTAGACTTTCCCACTCCAAATTTGAAACCATCCACCCACCAAATCATATATATTTTTACTTATTATTTAGAGACCACCATCCATCTACAAAACCTTGTTAATAACTTACATGCCTTGCCTACTATTCCATCACTTTTTTTTCAAGACCTCATACCTATAACTCATTCCCTAGAGTGGAGCTTGCCTCTATTGAGATCTTAATACATTAGAAGCTACCTCATTATGAGGTTGGTGTGGTTAGAACCCACACAAACATTAATATTTTTGGTGATAGAAGGAGGGATATTACCTTATATAAAAGAGATTAGTTTTTACATAGAGTTGCATTAGATTCAAACAAGAGAGTGACCAAATCTAGTTCTCAGGTTGGTCTTCTAGTCTCACCCTTGAAAAATCATAGGATACCTAGAATTGTACTAACTATCCCTAATAGACCCAAGACACCATCTTTAGTAGTAATCCTTTCACATATTAATCACCCAATGGATCAAACACCATAGTTGGTGGGATCTACTATTATTGTCCTAGGAGATGTGCATGATCTACCTAGAAATCCTAAAAAGTATTTGCCATATTTCTCTCTTTCAATAGCAAAAATAGTAGAGGAACACATAAAATATATTAAATTTTCTTTAATATTAATGAATTTTATCAATGAGGATTTTGAATATAGGCCTTTCCATTTTATGCTATTAGTTTCTTGTTATGATTGGTATCTAAATCTAACAAAAAATTCCATCACTTCTTGGAATACAATGTCAAGCATATTTTCTTGCATAATTTGGATAGATCACCAACCCTAGTTTGATATATTAGCACTTCACCATCATGAAGAGGGATCCTAATGAGCCAATCCACACATTCAATGCAAGGTTTAAACATATGTATACATATTTAAGCCTAAGGTATAAACTAGAAAGAAGAATTAGTATTGGAGATGTATAAGAATTATCTAGATCCAATTATTGTAGTTTTCTTAAGAAGAGCATATGCTACCACAAAATTTCATTTAGCATATGAATAATCCATTAGTATTGATAGGTATCTCAATCCCCAGGTTCCTAGCACACCTAACATCAATCATGGCTTCCCAACATTGAATCCAATATTGCACATGAAGTAGAACATTCTTATATTCAATAAGAACTAGTCATACATGTTGCCTCCTCTAACACAAATAACATGTTTGGATTATAGTTTCTTAAAAAACCATGCACAAGGTAATGGTTACCCACAAAACCAACAATTGGTCATATCCTCTACTATTGTAATATAGGGCACCAAATCTATAAAGATAGAACTAGTTGATATTCTAAAGATGGTTTAAAATCTAAGTAATGACTTCTTTGGCATGCAAAGAACTATTGGAAATGCTAATGCCCCAAATGGTAATCATAATTTAGGTTTCAAAAGGTATAATATACCATTAAATAGGCCTAAAAATAACATATATTACCATATCAAGATTCCATAGATCAACATGGTAGAGACAACTCTACCTAATTGGTACAGAATCCATAATACTTCCCAACATGGTGAGTTTGATTGTGTTGAATTTATGTAGCATTTGAAATATTTCAAAGAGAAGTGGTAAGGTAGGACCAAATTCATAATCCATTATAATCCCACCAAGATCTTGGATCTTTAGTCATTGTCATGTTCTTTGAGACTCATGAGTTTCCATTTCCACATGAAGATGATAATGTATAAGAGGAAAACACTGACAAGATTCATGCTTTCCAATAATTCCAAAAATTTGGTTATAATCTAAGGAATAGGAAATTATTTATAATGTCTATTCCTCTAAATATCACAACCATTCTAACCAATCCTAAATTTTAAAGTAATATACCTCCACCAAAATGGAATTATCAATCTCAAAATAAGGAGAAACAAAGCAAAGGAGTATACAACATTGTTGAAGACATGAACAAAATCAAAGAAAATATTAATCCTAATTAATTACCTCAAATCACTGAACATAAATGTCTATTATGTAATTATATAATATGTAATACCCCTATGGAAAGGACCAAAGCATCTATAAATAAATCAAACTATGATACACAAACATCATCTATAAAAGTAAGTCAAAAGTTCCACCCTTTTTGCTGACTATTAGAGAATTTCATAAGAATAGTAATAATTGTTTAGTTAATTCTAGATCCTCAAAAACTATTATTCCTAATTCCACATGTCAAAATCTTTCTCTAACTCCATGACCTTCAAAGATAATAGTTTCATAATTAGGTAAAATGGTGGTGGTAGTAGTTCGAGAGTTGACTAATGTATGCATTCAAGTAACATCATAACCATGAGTCCATATGACCATTACCATCCTTTCAGTATACATAACTAAAGTATATGTACTAATTTTAAGTAGGGACTGGTCCAAAATTCTCAATGGGTATCTCTCTACATACTTATCTCACATCTAGCGACCATGAAGAGGTATTACAAATCAAATCAAGTTTGATAGGGAACTAAGGATGAAATATCCTATCATAGAGTATAATTTCAATAATGAAGAGGTAAAGTATGAAAATCATAGCCTTGGTATTTAAAATTTTAATATGCAAAATTAGATAGCATAGCTATAATCTAAAGGTTCTAATTAGCTAAGGACTTTACACTTTAATGGTGTTAGATCTAAACAAGAATCAGGCATAAGAATCAAATTGATTGATACATAGGGGAAGAAGTTATTAGAAACATATAAATTATAGTTCCATTGCATTAATAATAGGGATGAGTATGAAGCTTTAAATCTAGGATTACAATTTTCACTCAATAGCAATCTAAAGTAGGTACTAGTGTTTGGTGACTCAGAGCTGATAGTCAATCAAGTCAAAAACAAATACTAGTGTAAAATATCTTATTTGAAAAGGTATAAACATAGATCATGGGATATAATTGATATCTTTAAATATTTAAAAATAGTAGTAGTTTCCAAAGAGAAAAATTAATCTACACACTCAATAGCTACTACTAATCTGGAACCTCTCCAACAATCCAAGGTAAAGAGATTATCTATTGATCTATTACCTTGTCCTTTTATTCCTAACAATTCAAAAAAAATTCAAGTCTTCGATGATGATCAATAGATAATTTAGTTTCTAACTAATTTAAGGTAATTTGAGTCCCAAATAATCAATGATAAGGAAGTCGATCATCTCTATCAAGAGGATTCAGATAAGGAAAGTATTATCTAGCTCAAATAAAATCATATCCCAACTAGTTTGGTCTCCTTCTAAAGACCATTTGAAATATATCTTCAAGATCAAAAACTTAGGACACCCAAGGTCAATGAGTCTAAATTTTAAATGGATGAACATAGTTCAAAATATGTTAACAATGGCCTTAGCTACACCCCAAAAGAAAGACAATGAGTGAAGGAATTAATCATGCGACACAGATATGTGATTGCTTGTACCTATAAAAACTTGAAGATTTATGAGCCTAAGGTCATCACTCATATAATTCCTGTGAAATCAAACCATAATTTATTTAGACAAAGATAAAGACTAGTGAATCATATCATGGAGCCTCTCATTGAAAGAGATGTAAAAAAGCTATAAGTGCAAGGATAGTCTTCCCAATCAGACATTCTACTTGGGTGGCCAATATGGTCTTAGTTAGAAAGAAGAGTAGTGAGATTAAGTTATTTATTGATTTTAAGAACTTGAACAAAGCTTATGGAAAGAACAACTATCCCATGCCTTCTTTGGATAAGGTGATACATATAGTAAGTGGTTTTGAAATGATGTCCTTCTTGGATGGATTTTTACGCTACAATCAAGTAGTAGTACAATCTCAAGATAGAATGAAGACTAAATTTACTATGAAGTGGGGAACTTATGCATATAAGAGTATGCCTTTTATCCTAATAAACATAGGAGACACCTTTTAATGAATCATCGATCATGTATTGAAAGGATTAACATGTAAGTGCATAATCATTTGTATGGATGATCTTACTGTGTTCTCTAAGAATAAGAATGACCACATAGGCCATTTTTAGTCAATCTTCAAGAGATGTATAAATTTTATCATCTTAATAAACATAAAATAAATCATATTTGGAGTAACTAAAGGCAATCTCTTAGGACACATCATTACCAAATAAGGGATCATTATTGATCAATATATAATTCAAGGAATTTTGAATATTGCACAATTGAACAACAAGAAGGAGCTCATGTCATTCTTTGGGAAGATAAATTTTTTAAGGAAATATATCCTAGAATTTATGGAGATTGTTATACCCCTAAATGCAATTCTCAAATAGGATTCTAAATTAGAATGGATAACTAAGGATTGGAAGTATTTTTAAGACATTAAAGATGTAATATCTCAGACCCTAGTGATAATTAGTCCATATTTTATAAAGGATTTTTTCTAATACTCATTTTATTTAGAACATAAAATTGATGTTATCATAACAAAAAATAAGTATGAAACTAAGAATCCAATTGGATTTATGACCACAAATCAAAAATATATAGAACTTAGTACTCCATGATTGATAAATGAATTTGTGCTCTTTTCAAAGTAGTGAAGAAATTTCAACACTACATCTTGAGGAATAAGATTATTTATATTGTGCCTGATCCTACTGTCAAGCTCACCTTGTCATAGATTGAATTAGGAGAATGTAAAGGAAAGTGGATGGAAAATATATAGGAATTTTACATAGAAATCATGCCTACTAAGATTATTTAGGGTCAAGGCATTGTTTAACTTATGACTAAACCTAATCCACATATTATTGTTGAAGAGGTATGTAAATCCCAAGTATCTAAATGAGACTGGTATACTGAAATAATATAATATCTTCTTACAAGTACTTTTTCCCTAGAACTAAATAGAGAATGAAGGAGAGATTTGAGGCTCAAAGCTACTCACTACATGATCAATAAAGGAGTTATGTATAGAAGAACATATGAAGACATCTATCTTGAGTGTGTTCCTATAGAATAAACTAAAGATATTTTGTAAAAAGTGCATGAAAAATTGGTATGGTCATCCATATAGGAATAACACATCCCATAAGATCATTAAAATGGGCTATTACTAGCCAAAAATTTTCAAGGATGGTCATGCTCATATAATAACATGCCATGAATATTAAGTTTTAGCTAAGAGGGAAGTACATACAACAATGCCTTTGGAATAGATTATTAAAGGAAGGCCATTTTACTAATGGGGTTTAGACTTCATTAGTGTCATTAACCCAAATTCCTTAATAGGCCATAATTTTTCACTCACTACCATAGACTATTATAATAGATGGACTAAGGTCATGGTCACAAATAATTCTAGAGGACAAAATGTGATTTTCTTCTAGGAGGAACACATCACAACTAGATTTGGCACACCCATTACTCTAGTTTTTGATAATATGCCAACATTCATATCATCTACATTCACTAAATGGGCTCATGACAAATAGAACACTATCATGTCATATTCTAACCATTACCCCAAGGAAATAGACTAATTGAATCAACAAATAAGAACCTGATATATCCAATTAACAAATTAGCTAGGGATAAGCCTAGAAACCTGAATAATCTATTAAAGTATGCCCTTTGGGAAGACCAAACAAGATATAAGTAGGCCCTTAAAGCTTCACCCTATCTATTGGTGTATGGTTTCAATCTAGTATTCTCAATCATGCAGAAATTATTGACTTATCAATTTATGTAGGAATACATGGAACCAAATGACAAATAAAAATATAGACTACTAGACATAATAGAAATGGAATATTCAAGGACTGAATCTTTACAGACCCTTAGCAAATACCAAGACATAGTCAAGAGGTGGTTTGATAAGAGAGAAAAGCTCAAAGAATTTTGTATCTTAGATTTGGTGCTTATTTAAGATAAAGCCCATGAAAATAAAGCATAACATGAAAAATTTGTCCCACTATGGATTGGAAAATATCAAATTTTAGAGACCTTAGGCAATAATAAATTCCATCTAAAGGACCTTCAGTGTAATGAACTCACATATCTTGTCAATGGATAGTTTCTGAAGCATTACTTCATGGTTGTACCATTAAGGGTACCCTTGATTGTTGAAAAAACATGGTAGAGGTAGGATTAGGTTAGATTTATTGATTTATTAGGGTTAGATTTATTTCTTTATTAGGATAGATTTCCTACTTTTATAAATTAATTTCCTATTTTTTAGATTAGTTTATTACTTTTTTAGAATAATTTTTAATGCTTTCTAGATTATTTTTTTGTTGTTTCTTGTGACAATCTAAATTATTTCATTTTGATGTGACCAAGATAAAATTAACCAAATGATCCCCTTATCTTATGCTTAAATAGACTTGTAGCAAAGGGGAAAAATTATAAAGAGATTCACAACTTAGGACATGTTCACAAACTAGGTATATTTACATGTTTAGAGTCTTCAAGATGTAGTTATGTAATCACAAACCATTTTGGATTGTGTCACCATTGAATATTTTTACCAAGTATGTGGAAGTTGCATTCATGTACTTCATATTGATTTAGAAATTTTTCTTATTTCATTGGATCAAGCACACGTGTTATATTAATAACTTATTGAAAGTGATGAACTTTGGTATAGATGTAGCTAGCATGGACATTATGGTAATGATTTGTTTATAACCATACCATCTCACAAGGGATCTAGATCTCCTCTTTCCATTAAAATTATAGAAAAGATAAATAAGAAAAAAAACCAATGAGTTCAAAAGATCAATCAATAAAACCAAGAGAATATCTAAATAAAAACAAAAGTTTCACATATTAAATAAGCCCAATATACCACACATCATGATTAATAAAATGGAGTGGGAAGAGAGGGAACCCAGGGTATCTCTGTCAGAGATATGGATACCTAGATAATAGTAGAGCAATGCTTGAGCTTCCCTTGATTTAATGAGATTTAAAATAAATTATAATGAAACCTAAAGTTTCATCAAGACTTTTAAAATCTCATCAAAACAAGGGTTAAATTAACTTCACTTTTATCAGACACAGATTCATGGATAAGAAGGAAAGTACATTGTGTGAATCTACTTAGAAGTCTCTTTCATATTTTTGATTTTAATATTTTTTTGTGGCATAGTTTATATTTGATTTAAAATTACTAACCAAAGATATGGGTTCTTGAATACTCACAAGTATTCCCCCTATAATTCACCATGTTTTATACCCAACATACCCCTTTTCTTATTGAAGAAATGAGGACCCACATTTTTTAGATTTTGGCCTTGTTTGTTGAGACTTTTTTCTACATATTTTTGTAAATTTTTGAATGAATTGATCATTAATATCTATACTTAGAATAATTAAGCATGGTATTATATATTTTATGGACTAACTCTATTAATGCCTTTTTGGAAGTTTTATGAACTATGAAGGTTTTTTGATACTAAGTTTATTTAGAAAAACTTAAATGAGGTCTTTTGGTTAAAGATTTTTGTTCAAGCAGTTTTTTTGGACATTGTCTTTGATAAATTTTGGTCTCCAAGCTTTTTGTTTAGACTTTCTGAACATAATACTTATTCAACATTTGTTCATCAATTTTTTAAGGATTTAGTTTTATTTGGAGGAATTATATTTGGGATTTAGTTTTAGACATTTGTCTTGGGCCTTATTCTTAGGGATTTTTGGTCTTTAAACTTTATATTTGAAACTTTTGTTCTGAAGAGTTTTGGTCTTTAGGTTTTTTTCTATCTAAAAAATTATCTGAAAATAGTCATCATCAGAAATTTTCATCTTTAGTTTTTTGTATTAGGAAAATTATTCAATGAATCATAAGATTTATATACACTAGATATTTTTACTCTTCATACTTTCTATTTGGGTTTTTTGTTTGGATATTTTGTCTTATAGATTTTGGTATTCAAGATTTTTTTTAGATCTTTTGTAAACCTGGGTCTCAACACAAAACTCAATTCTTGACTATTGAATGTTGAATAGCTATTATATTTATTTGATAGAACAAAATACTTCCTAATAATTTTTAATGCTACCCACCAACTAAAACTAATTATATTTTAACTATGCATAAAATACAAAATATTTAAATGTTGGGCATTTATAACATGAATTAGAATTCAATGCTAAAGGATATATACATGATGTGTAGCCATTAAAGTATTAATTGCTTGAAAAAAAACTCAAACTCAAACTTGAATACTATCTTATGTTATAAAAACCCTAGATATCAATGAATATTACTATAAGTAAATATACAACTAACAGAAAGGAAAATTATTTACATAACACGTAAAAAGACTATAATTGTATGCATATAATATATTTAACTTTGATAAAATAATGATGATTTACATATTACAAGAGCACATTGAGTCTTAATCTATCTAATTATATACCATAAGGGGTGCACTATGAAAGGGGCAGAAAACCATTAGTTCTTCAAAGGATTTGTGTCCCTTATTTCCACATATTACCAATCCAACCAGCTCCTAAAAATAAGTCCCTAAGATATTATTCCTCCTTTGAACACTCCTTAAATATTTTCTCACTTTTCATCATTATTTTCCTCACCTTAAGTCCATTTTTTAAGTTGACTATACTAGGTTAACTTGGTTTACCCTGCATAGTTTCACGTGATTTTCACTTAGGAGCTAGTTTGGCCTTTGGCTGACCTAGATTATGACCTAGTGAATTATTTTCTAAAATTATGATAGGTTGAATAGGTTGACCCTATCGGTTGAGAATTTTTGAAGGATTTAGGGTAAAATACACCTATAAATACAAGATAATTTTATCATTAATTCAATTTTCAATCAAGAGTTATTATTTTCTCACTCTTCTTTATAATATTCTCTTATACCATTCTACTTGAGGAGTCTTAGCTTAGGGTTTCTACTTGGAGAATCTATTTTTATGGATAAGTCTTGGATTATTTTGAATTTGTTAGTGATCCTTACAAACCATAAAAACCTCTTGTAAATCCCCTTTGTCTAAGGGAGAGATTGAGTCTTGATGGGTTCATCATTCAGGTAAATATTCTCTAACTTTTCTCCTCTCTTTAGTAGATACAAGTAGCATAAGTATTGTATTTGAATAATATTACTATTCATATTCCATGTATTATGGTATTACTAATACTTAGCTTAATTTATATTCTCCTATACATATTTCAAATTTTTACTAACCTTTCATGTCGTGCCATAAGCTTTGGTAAGCACTAGATTACATTTACTTTACTTGTTATTAGTTTAGGTAAAATATCAAAAATTAGGACAACCTTAAGGTTATTGTATGATTATTCTTGTCTAGAGGATTTATAACCCTCTCTATAATTGTGTACTATGGTAAGAGATCCTCTAACTAGGTCTAACATATCTAAATATTGGTCGTGTTCCTACTTCACAAATGTGTCCCCAATTAGAAGTGTATGGTATGATCTATCTTCTTTAAGCTAGGATTGATTTATAGACATGATGCATTTCTTATTACATACATTTTGGTGAACCTAATGTGAATCTAACCCATAAAGGTTTTGTTTAACTTATTTCATTAGTTTATCATTTTTATTATCATATATTTGTGATATTAGGTCAATTATATTGACACAATTCTAACTTTTGTGTTCAGGTTTAACACATAGTTGAATCAAAATGACTCTATTCTATATGTGTAGTCTTTTTACCAAGTTCAAGATACTAGGTTGACCAAGTCAACATAGTAAATATTTATAGAATTTCAAACATCTAGTTCAACATACTACGTTAACCCTATTGGCATAGTACATTCTTTAGGTTTTTAGCAATAATTTTTTGCAAAGCTTAGTCAACCTAGTCAACAAAGTTAGAATAATTTTCAAGTGTTAATCAAGGTTATTCAATATAAATATCACTTTTATACATCCTCCAATAGACTAAGGTTTATTTATATCCTTCTTTGTCATTTATAGCATTTGTTATTATTAGACATATTTGGCCCACATACCAAGTATGTGTTTGGTGGATAATAGTCCTGATGTAGAGAAAGAGGTAGAGTTATTTATTGATCAAATGATTAAATTGGTCTAAACTAGCTCTAGATAGAATGAGTGGAATGTATAAATCATGAAGCTCACAAAGATTTTGAATCACTTTAAGTTCACTTAAAGTTTAGTTCATCAATTTCTAAAGACTGGTCCAGAGCTACAAATACCATATGGAGTGTTTAGGATAAGAATGGGAGTACATGGTATTCATCTAGTCCACTTAATTCTTTTCCAAACATTTGTTTCTAGTGGAAAAAAATTGAGTAGGAATTTTCATAACACTAGATATCACATGTGTGGTAGTCTCAAGAAAAAATAATCATATGGGTTTGTTCATTTTGGAGTTTAATTCATAGGTGCCAAGTTTTGGCTCATGTGACAAAGTGCAAAAGAGGATATGCATGTTCAAAGTTGGCTCCTAATTTAAACTTTACTAAGTTTCCATAATTATCCATTTATAGAATAGACCATCATCAAGACATCATGCAAGATCACATGGACCATTTAACTTCAACTTTTTACAAAATCACATAAAAAAATCAAGTGGGTAGTGGATCAAAAGTGTTTGTTCCTTTTAATGTTAATTCCATTCATTAAAAATTTGGTGTCTCCAAAATCTTTGTGATTCAAGTTAAAAATTTGAAAATTTGTTCAAAAAATGCTAGATCCTATGCAAACATCATTTTTAAGACCCATAAAATGATCCTTTGGATTCAAAATCCTTGGTGGGAACCTGAGAAGGAATGCAGGTTGACAAGTGCCAAGCACATGGGAGTTCGAGCAAGTCAAATGGTCAAAGAATCCTAGGGATCAATGAGAAACTAAGCTTGAAGTAATGGGTCCCAAATATCCATGGTCCATGTTTAATTAGATCTAAAAATATGACAAAGTGAAATAGAAGTAAAAGGGTCAATGAGCTAGGTCGATTACCGATAACCAATAGCCAAGGGATGAGCTAAGACATTCAGTGAAAGTTGATGAAGCAAAATGGACCTCACTTGGTAAGTAATCCAAAGGACCCAAACTTGAGTTTGACTTGAGTTAGAAGAGAAATTAAAGGAAAAGAGCTTGATGTAGACTCAGGTTGGACTAGAATATATTAAGTTACGCTCACATAGGTAAAATAGGTCTTTTAAATCTAATATGAACTAAAGGGGTGGTAACTAGTTGCCAAAAGAAGGACCTGGCATTGAACAAAGTGTCATATTTATTAATTATAATAAAACCAATATCCTTAGATTGGTTTTCATCTATATTTAAGTTGGGTCTAATTTTATATGTACGAAGTAGGTATGTACTTTGAATAGAGAGATGTGTATTCCTTTCAACATGATTTTATCTCTAACAAATCATCACTTAGGAAAACTTGAGGCATGACTCAGTCAAATACATGAATATGAATATTTTGTCCTCATAATGGAATCTAGTGGAAGATCCAAAGTAAAAGGACTTGGGGAATTGGAAAGCAGTTGGAGCATTCATTTTTGGCAAGCTCATGACTTGACACTTTTGGCAAACTCTTATATTCTAGTGTAGCTTGTTTAACTAATGGAATGATTTGGAGGCTTTTTGGGAAAATCATGAATATCTTATTCATAATGACTTTTTTTTATTGGACCAAAATCATCGTGGAATATCTCTTGAGAGATAATAACTCATTGATTATCATGAAAAATGTGTTATCCCCTTCTCTCTCTTCCCCTTCTCCTATATTATCCCTTTATTTCAATTTTTTAAAGGGTCCTCATATTTTAGACTTTTTTATTTTTTTGAGAGATGGGAAATTCCTTGAGATAATGTAAAGTGTATTCAACTTGATTAGGCTAGACCCTATCAAGAATTTCTAATAATTTCCTCTTGAAGTAATAAAAGACTTTATTTGCCTATCTCTTATCTTGAATTTGTGTATATTGAGTCATGCACTATGGCATTGTGTGAAGGATAATCTTCCTTATCCAAGGTCCTTATTTTTGACCTTATTTAGGGATTTTTTAATAATTTTCTCATGTATAGATTAATAAACCTCTTCTATGAAATACTTATGTAGGATAGCTTGATCTTGAGATTGTGTGTTCTAGTATTGTGTTTAATAGATCTAGTACAAGTTCAAGCTTATGGGAGTTTTCCATTTAAATTTGATGCATCATTTGGTTAATTTTATTAAGAGCCCTTATCCACATTCTAACCCTTTTCCCCATGAAGTATTTGGCTTATAATTAGTCTTAGGTGAGAATCAACTAATAATTTGACCTAATTTAGAGGTTCAGACCCACCATAGGTTATCCACAGCCTATGGTTGTCCTAATATTATAGCTTAGTTAGAGAGAGCCTACAAACCCTATCCAAGGGTACAAACTATGTTAAGCATGGAATATACTGAGAGAGGGGTGAATCAGTATATTATATATCTTATAAATCTTTCCCTTTGTCGAATTCCACTTAATCAAACATTCAGGATATGTAATAAAACTCAAACAATAAACATCACACAAGATAGAGAGAGAGACCAGATATAACGTGGAAACCCAATGTGGGAAAAAGCATAGAGAATGAATCTCAAATGTATTCATGAGAACAAACCCATAGGAGCACCATACCCCTTTTCCAAGTAAAAACCTCAGCTATAATTCATGAGCACTAACCCACAGGAGCTTCAAACCCTTTTGCCGAGCACCAACCCAGCACCTATTCGTGAGCACCAACCCATAGGAGCACCAAACCCTTTGCCGAGCACCAACCTAGAAACAATTCGTGAGCACCAACCCATAAGAACACCAACCCCTTTGCTGAGCACTAACCCAACAACAATTTGTGAGCACCAACCCACAAGAGCACCAACCCCTTTGTGTATACCACACACCTATCTCTCAATGTTGCTATCTCAAAAAATGATAGATCAATACAACATCTCCTTCCTCTCTTTCACCTTTACTATTCTAAGCTAGATATAATAAATACAAATCATATTCATCTCTCACAATTGCTCTTCTAAGCTAGATATTACAATATCAAATCAACCTCTCACTCTCATAATGCAAATGGCTTGCCAAGCCTTTATTTATAGTTTTCCAAATGACCTTTGGCCTTCCCCCTTTTTGACCCTTCAATCCTCATGGAAAAATTGTGCCAATCTTAGATGACCCTTCATATCCAAGCATTTGAAAAGTCGTATGGTGACCCTTCATTACCAAAAACGTCCTTCCCACTTTTGTCCTTATCTTTGGTGACTCTTCATATTCCTCAAAGTGTCCCTTCATGAGAAATTTCACCCTTACTCTTTTGTCTTCACTTGGTGACTCTTGGTATTCCCCAAGATGACTCTTCATGGGAAAATGTGTCCCATCTTTCTTTTGTCTTTACCCCATGGCTCTTCAACTTCTCCATGGGCCCTTCTTTTGTCTCATATGCAATCAAAAATATATTCATTAATATAAAATAAATATTAGCTCATATTATCCAAGATATATTTATTACAAACAACATTAAATGTAATGGGACCTTTGTCACCAATAATGCTATACCTTTGACATCAATGCGAATATTTCCAACAATCTCCCCCTTTGTCATTGATGGCAACCTCAATCTTGAAACTGCCACATCCTATCACCTACACATACCATCATCTGAAAACATACAATAACTCCCCCTTATTGTAGCAACTTGTACCTATTCCTTATACCTATTTTTTTACACCTGTACCTATTATTCTCCTCCTTTGACATTAATGGCAAAGGGCCTACCTAGAGCTAACACTTAGCTCCCCCTCAATTGATGCTGAACATCAATGGCAGGAAGTAATAGAAATTACTCCCAACTCCTCTTGCCAATCTTTGAATGTAGCCTTTGATCGTGCCTTTGAGAAGATCTGACAAAACATATACATTGTTCCCTATCCTTTGAGCATCTGCAATCAACTCATTTGAATGTTTTCTTCTAATCTCACAACCTTCAACATGAAACCTTAATGTGTATCCTTGATCACAAATTTGACTAACACTCAACACATTATGCTTAAGACTTTTTACATACAAAACATTTTTAGTCTTAGTTCTACCATAATCTAAACTCAAAGTACCTTTTCTAGCTATCTTGGTAGTGGTTTTATCTCTGAACCTCATTGTACCACCATTGATCTTATTTAGAGATATGAATTTACTTTTATCTCCAGTCATATGCCTCAAACATCCACTATAAATTAACCATGGCTGATCTTTACCTCCCACATGTAGAACTGTCTGCACCATCATAGAATCTTCATGTTGTTTACATGTCTGAACCTTCTCCCTGATGAATGGATCTTTGACACTCTAATTTTTTTTCTTGATTAATGGAGCTTTAAAACTCTGATCCTTCTTAACTGACTTGAACATGCTTCTGTAATACTGAGCTATGTGTCAAAAGTTGTTGCGCTTGTAGCACACTATGGTCTCTTCATTAAAGCTTGATAGAGGAGCAAAAGAGTTGTGGCTTCTGCTTGACTCTACTTGACTTACCTTCTCCTTATTTCTGAAATTATTAGCTCTTTTTCTACATTCTACTTTCTTGTGACCATATCCATTACAATAAAAATAATAGCCATATAAATAAGACATGTTTGTATATCTCTGACCTAATTGCCTTTTTTAGCTTTGTTCTTTCCATCCTTCTCTATTTGGAATGTCCTTTGTATTCTTCACTTCTCCCCTTTTTGTTTCCTCTTGTGTAAGATCTTCAACATATCTCTTTTTCTTTTCAAATCCAATCCCTATCTTATTTGAATATGCTTTTTGACTTTCCAATATCTTATTCAGCATGTTAGTGCTATCCTCAAATTTTGAATCACTAACTACTTTATCATTGATTGCTTTCTGAATATCTTTTTTTAAAGAGGCAATTTCAATAACATACCTTTAACATTCTTTTCTTGTTATTTCCAACTGTGCTTTGAGATCTTCTTCATTCTTCCTGGCTTCTTCAAAGTGTGCTTGTAGATCTTCAATCATTTCCTTTGACTCCTGTTCATTTTTCTTGATCTGGCACTTTAATCTTTAATTCTTCTTCTGAACAGCTTCTAACTCTTCTAGGGCACAATTGAGTTCTCATTCCATATCTACTTCAGCTTCCTCTTCTTCTTCTTGATCATCTTCATGTATGGCCATGAATACAATCTCTTCATCTTTTGAATCTCTGACTCCACTATCTTATACTGAGCTAGGATCCTTAGAATACAGGCTCTTCTTCTTGAATCCCTTCTTGGATTTGCCTTTGAAATTCTTCTTGTATGTAGGATTTTCTTCTTCATCATCATTAACCTTATTTGGGCATCTAGCTGAAAAATGTCCAATCTTTCCACAATTAAACATTTAAAAGGTAATTTTCCTTGATATTTACCTATTCCTCTTTCAGCCTGCAAATGAAAAGTGCTTCATTGTCATCTTCATCATCACTGGAACTATCACTTGATTCTTGAATCTTAACTTTATCCTTCTTTGATTTCTTGAAAGCCACTTCTCTTTTTGAAGGTTTATCTTGTTCTATCCACATCTAATATGCTGTGAGAATACCATGAAGCTCATCCATCTTTAGCTTGGCTAAATTCTTCATCTCCTCGATTGCCAAAGCCTTTGCATCATATCTCATTGGTAGAGATCTCAAAACCTTTTGCACCACCATTGACTCTTCAATGTTTCTCCAAGACCTTGAATTTGATTTACTATCTGATCAACTCACAAGAGATAACTTTCTATATCTTCTTCTTCTTCCATCTTCAAACTTTCAAACGGCCTTCTAAAAGTCTGCAACTTAGCTTGTTAAACCTTTCCATCACCTTTGTAAATATTCTCAATTTTACCCAGGTTTCATGAGCATATTTACATTACATAACTTTAACAAATTTAGATTCACATAAACCACATAAAATTGCATTTAAAGCTTTAGCATTACATTCACTTGCCTTCTTTTCTACTAGAGTAATTGTAGATGTCTGTGGCTCTTCATATTCCTCTACCACTAATTTCCATATGTCGAATCCAAGGGCCATCAAATAAACCTTCATTCTCATTCTCTAAAAAGCATAATTCATCCCATCAAACAAAGGTGCCTTATCTGTAAAAAATCCTTCATGTGACCTAGCCATCATGCTTTCCTGATCTACCTTCAAGCTGTAAAATTTTTTAAAAAGGAACTTGCTCTGATACCAATTGTTAAGCATGGAATATACTGAGAGGGGGGGTGAATCAGTATAATATATATCTTATAAATCTTTCCTTTTGTCAAATTCCACTTAATCAAACATTCAAGATATGTAATAAAACTCAAACAATAAACATCACACAAGATAGAGAGAGACACCAAATATAACATGGAAACCCAATGTGGGAAAAACCATAGAGAATCAATCTCAAATATATTCATGAGAAAAAACCCACAAGAGCACCATACCCCTTTTCCAAGTACAAACCTCAGCTATAATTCATGAGTACCAACCCAAAGGAGCTTCAAACCCCTTTGCCAAGCACCAACCCAACACCTATTCATGAGCACCAACCCACAGGAGCACCGACCCCTTTGCTGAGCACCAACCCATCAACAATTCATGAGCACCAACCCACAAGAGCACCAACCCCTTTGCTGAGCACCAACCCAACAACAATTCATGAGCACCAACCCACAAGAGCACCAACCTCTTTGTGTATACCACACACCTATCTCTCAATGTTGTTATCTCAATAAATGATAGATCAATACAACATCTCCTTCCTCTCTATCACTTTGCTCTTCTAAGCTAGATATAACAAATACAAATCATATTCATCTCTCATAATTGCTCTTCTAAGCTAGAAATAAACCTCTCACTCTGATATTACAAATGGCTTCCCAAGCCTTTATTTATAGCTTTCCAAATGACCTTTGGCCTTCCCCCTTTGTGACCCTTCAATCCTCATGGAAAAATTGTGCCAATCTTGGATGACCCTTCATATCCAAGAATTTGAAAAGTCATGTGATGACCCTTCATGACCAAAAACGTCCTTCCCACTTTTTTCCTTATCTTTGGTGACTCTTCGTATTCCTCAAAGTGTCCCTTCATGAGAAATTGTGCCCTTACTCTTTTGTCTTCGCTTGATGACTCTTGGAATTCCCCAAGATGTCTCTTCATGGGAAAATGCATCCCATCCTTCTTTTGTCTTTACCCCGTGGCTCTTCAACTTCTCCATGGGCCCTTATTTTGTCTCATATGCAACCAAAAATATATTCATTAATATTAAATAAATATTAACTCATATTAGCCAAGATATATTTATTACAAACAATATCAAATTCAATGGGGCCTTTATCACCAATAATGCTAGACCTTTGACATCAATGACAATATTTCCAACAAACTAAGCCTATAATAGTTTATAGAATGCCCATTAGGACTCGGGTCCAAAGTAATGGAAGAATTTTTGGTGTTTTTATTCTACATATTAGACTTTGGATGCATTATAGCAAACATAAATGGAAACTCTGAGCATCTATCAGCTAGTTAAGTAGCCTAGCTAAGTGCCTAATCATCATAATTTGGTGTGCACAATCAGTCATCTTTTGATCAATATGTTTATTCTCTACCTCAGCATCACACTTATCAGACAAATAATGTTTATGCATTCACCCCAATTGGCCTTCAAGTGACCTATCAACCCTATCATGATCTTTGTCCTCCTTTGCCTTATATATGACCAAGGTCAACCTCCTTTACATTCAAATAAGTCCTCTACTTCCCCTTATCAAGACTGAGCTTACCTTATTACATCCTTATCAGAGGTCAAGTAATAATTAGTAGTTTATATTGAGTTGATGAGGGAGATTGGTAAAGGTTTATAGGTTTATCTAGTTATTCCTATCCATGTTATAAAAAAATCAAGGAGTGATCTTTAGTTAGTGAAGAACAAATGGTTAATTTTTGAAAGAAAATAATGGTCATCTTGTAGGAATGAGGACATAGAAATGATAAGGAACATGGTCTAAAATGTAGATATTATGTTGATATCTCATGAAGGGTAAGTGATTTTTTTGGATCAGCCCTATGTTCCCTCTCCTCCCCCTATGCCTATAATTTATAAAGAACATGAATATATTCCATCTTGGATCTTCTCCTATGAACCTAATAGTTTCATACCCTCTCTTGTGAAACCACCCTTTCGCACACCCATTAAGGGAAAAAAGAAGGTGACCAAGTCTTTCACATTCCCCTCATGGAAATAAATCAAGGAGGGTATAAAGAAGGGAAAGAAGGTGTTGGTTGAGGTAGTCCAAGAACTAGTCCTGGTAGAAGAAGGGTTAATTGTGCCAAAAAATAATCAAACAACCATAGCTCAATTCATTGAGCTTGGTATACAAGAGTTATGAGACTCCTTTTCCCCAGTTTAATAACCACTTAAAAGAGCATTCATATTACCTAGTTGGAAGGACACTCTCTTAAGATGTAATCAAAGGTGAACTTATTTACCCTCCCACCATCTCCCTTATAAAGGAGGGACCTATTATACAAAGGATAGGGGAGGATATTGTATTCATAGGTGAACTTGATGAAGATGTTATAAGTTTCTATGATGCGGAGATCATAATAACCGACCTAATTCATAGGGAGGAGCATGTTTCATCATTCAAGTTGTGGGATCCTAATGAGAAGTATGATGACAACCTTCATGAACCTAGTGTGGAGGTTGAGATCAACTCAAATAGTATAGAATATCAATGGAATAATTTGTGATTAGATTTATTGAGTGAAATGGATTAGCTTAATGTTTCAAACTTGCCTAAAGAGGATGATCCACATGCTAAACATGGGTCAAACTTTGAATGGACTATTGAGGGTCCATTCTACATAGATGAAAAAGAGGATCAAGACAAGGTTCTTAAGGTTGATCTACCTCAAGATGAGGTCTCAATTGAGGATAAACCTAATATGTTAGAGCTAAAGGAAAGAATATTTGACCTTGAACAAGACAAATGTGATGTTTTGAACCCTAAATGGTCAAATCAACCCTCATTTGTAGATGAAGATCAAGATGAAATCTTGAGTGAGGTTGGTGAAGGGGACATCTCAAGTGCTCAAGTGATTCAATTATATGAGCTACTAGTGAAGATCCTAAAGAGTTATGGCAATGTTTCAATGCCATATCTAAATAATTTGAAGATGCTAAGGGACATGTCCTTCTTCTAGGAAACCATAAACATGCTACTCTAAGCATGATCAATCCTAATTTACATAAGGATAAGGTAGAAGGACATGGTATTTTTGAACCAATAATTAAACCAAGTGCAATTACTTCCAAGATCCTAAATTAAGCCTTCATGTAAGACTTTCTCAAGAATGGAGAGCAACATCAAGAAAGTGCTCCCATAGTCCAACATGAACTAGGTTTGGAAAACTCTAATTTATATGTCCACATTGGAGACATGTTGATTCCAATCTATCTAATAGGGAGTACATTAGAAGGATTGTCCATCAAACTTCCTGGTGCACTAATTTTGGTAACTCTAATGCTAGGTATTTTCCATCTTGATGTGTTACAAATTGAAGATACTAGAGGTTTCCATTTTGGTCTAAAAGGAAAAATTTTGAAAAGGTATTTTCTATACTAGATTAGTTTCTATGCTTCTCTCTAAGTGCCCTTACACATATTTTTTATTAGGTTAGTTGTTCCTTCTTTTCTATATTTACCTACATGTATTTACCTTTGTTGTTTTATTTTGATCCTTATTGTTTTAAGAGGAGGTTATAGAAAGAGGCATCCTTGCATCATCTTCATGATCAAATTAATTACAAAGAGGTGACCCCATTCCCAATGGATCATACAAGACAAAATGAAATGGGTTATAAATCATAGAAGGCATGTTTCCTTATGAGTCACCAAAAATGTTGGCCATATTTATCCCACATACCAAGCATGTGCTCAATGGCTAATGGTCATGATGCATAGAAAGAGGTAGAGTTCTTGATTAATCAGATGATCAAAATGGTCTAAAATAGCTCTAGATGGAATGAGTGGAATAGAGAAATCAAGAAGCTCACAAAGATTTTAAACCACTTTAAATTCACTTAAATTGTAATTCATAAATTTATAAACACTGGTCTAGAGTTACAAAGACCCTATGGAGTGTTCAAGATAATTATGGGAGTGCATTGTATTCATTTGGTCCACTTAGAGCTTGTCCAAAAATTTGGTTCTAGTGGATAAAATTTGAGTAGGAATTTTCATGGTGTTATATCTCACATATGTGGCAGTCTCAAAAATAAACAATCATATGTGTCTATTCATTTTGGCATCTAGTTCATATGATCCAAGTTATAGTTCATGTAATGAAGCATAAAATAAGTTACACAAGTTCAAAGTTGGATCCTAACTTAGAATTTGATAAGTTTCCATAATTAGCCATTTTTAATCCAGACTATCATTAAGACATCATACAAGATCACATGGACTAGTCAACTTCAAATTTTTACAAAAGCACGTAGAAAGTTCAAGTGGATAGTGGATCAAAAGGGTTTGTTCCTTTCAATATTAAATCCATTTTTTGCAAATTTGGTGTCTCCAAAATCCTTTTATTTAAGTTATAAAATTGTAAAGTTGGTAAAAAAATGGTAGACATCTATGTGAACATCAATTTTAAGACCCATAAAGTGATCATTTGGATTCAAAATCCTTAGCAGGAACTTGAGAAGGAATGCATGGCTAACAAGTGTCAAGCACATAGGAACACAATCAAGTTAAATGGTTAGCAAATCCTAGGGATCAATTAAAAATCAATCTTAAAATAGTGGTCCGTAAAGATGCATGGTCTATGTTTAATCGGATCTCAAAATATGATGGAGTGAAATAGAGTTAAAATGGTCAATCATCTAAGTCAATTTTATATAGACAATATCTAGGGGATAATCTAGGATGTTTGATGAAATTTGATGAAGCAAAATAGACCTGACTTGGCAAGTAAGCCAAAGGACCCAAACTCAAGTTTGACCCAAGTTGGTAGGGAAAGTAAATGAAAAGAGCTCGATTCAAACTCAAGTTGGACCAAAATGTATTAATTTAGGCCCTTAGAGGTAAAATAGGTCTTTTAAACCTAATATGAACCAAAGAGGTGGTAGTTAGTTGTCAAAATAAGGACCTAACATTGAAAAGAGTGCCATCTATATTGATTATAGTAAAACCAATATCCTTAGATTGGTTTTCATCTATATTTAAGCTTGGTCCAATTTTGTAAGCATGGAACATGTCTGCAATTTTAATAGAGATATGTGTAATCCTTTCAACATGATCTTAGTTATAAAAAATCATCGCTCAAGTAAACTTAAGGCATGGCTCAGTTAGATACATAAATATGAAAATTTTATCCTCATAATGAAATTTAATAGAAGATCCAAATCAAAAAGACTTAGGGAATTGGAAAGTAGCTGGAGAATTAATTTTTAGCAAGTTCATGACTTTCCACTTTTGGCAAACTATTGTCTTCTAGTGTAACTCATTCAACTAATGGAATGATTGAGAGGATTTTTGGGTAAATCATGAATATCTTATTCATAATAACTTATTCTGATTTGACTAAGATCTTGATGGATTATCTCTTGAGCGCTGGTAGCCCATTGATTATCATGAAAAAAAATTTATCCCCATCTATCTCTCTCTTCCCCTTCTCTTATATTATCCATTTCTTTCCATTTTATAAAGGGTTCTCAGATTTTAAATTTTTTAACTTTTTGAGAGATGGGACATTCCTTGATATACTTCAAAGTGTGTTCATTTTGATTAGGGTTGGCCCTATGAAGAATTTGTAAGAACTATGTATTGATGCAATAAAAGACTTTATTTGCCTATATCTTGCCTTGGATCTATGTCTATTGAGTCATGTACTATGACATTGTGTGAAGGAGAATCTTCCTCATCCATGGTCCTTCTTTTTGACCTTGTTTAGGAATTTTTCAATGTTTTTTGTATGTCTAGATTAGTGCTCTACTCTAAACCTCTTCTTTGAAATACTTATGCAAGTTAGCTTGATCTTAGGATTGTGTAAGATAATATTTTATTTAGTAGATCTAGTGTAGGTTCAAGCTTATGGGATTTTTCCCTTTAAATTTAGTGCATCTCCTAGTTAAATTTATTAGGAGCCATTATGCTCTTTCTAACCCTTTTCCCCATGAAGCATTATGCTTAGAATTAGTTTTAGGTGAGCATAAAAGAGGAATCTGACCCTATCTAAAGGTTCATACCAACCATAGGTTACCCACAGCCTAGGGTTATCCAAATATTATAGCTTAGTTGGAGAGAGCCTAAAAAATCCTCTCCAAGGGTGAAATTAAGCTCATAATAGTTATAGTTCTATTTTTCATAGTTTGCAATATTTAAAACTACCCCTATATAGTCAATTATGTTAACCCTATCGACATAGTTCTGTATTCTATATTTGTGTAGAAAGCTAGGTCAACCTTTTTAATGTAGTTTATTTTCAAATATTTGCTTCTATAGTATAGAGGTGACACTGTCCACCTTGTTCTATATTCCATGTATACACTATCGACTACATCAATATTATACTATGTTTCAAATTTGGAATTAACACTTTTATATTATAGTAATTATCACACACTTTCATAGATAACATAGTCTAATTAAGTGTTTTTTTAAATAATATTTAATTTCACTATTTTATCTTTTATTCACACACTACCAAATCATAAAATCTTAAAACAAATATTAACAATTGTCTACCCAAGGCAAACGTACTTATATTTCATCACCAAGGGTGAAGCTAACTTGGTTTTCTCTCTATGTATAAACACATGGTTAGTGGTATATTTTTTCTAAGCACCAGACACCCTTATCAATATGGTGTGTGAAGTGAGGGGGTAACCACCAATACAAATCTTGTACCATTGATAATTCATATCCCTATTAGCACAAACATCCTAAGACCATTCTTAGACTAATTTATAGTTCCTTTATTACATATAATTTCCTATCACATATAAAAATATATTTTAATAATATTACAACATTCAGGTTGACCAATTATTTTTTACTTTCCAAGTTTATTGCTTGCTCTTTTCTCAATTATATGTTGTAACAAAAAATCTTACATTAGCTTACATTAGTGCAAAGTTTTGTGTTATATGCCTCAATTGTATCAAACACATTGATCCAATTGATTATGTGTTTCATTTCTTGGTTTCATAAGTACTTTCAAAATTATTCTTGTTTTAGTATACAGTCAACCTTTTCAATATAGTATTATTTTCTACCCCTTAGATATAGAACTAGGTCAACCCAGTTGACCCTATATGTTTTCTTATTTACTTCCTATCCAATATATAGAACTAGGTCAACCTAGTTGACACTATATTCCTATTTCATCAGCTTTCAAACCCATTTCACTATAGTAGGTCAACCCAATCAACTCTGTACCTTTTCATGCTTTTCTTATTTATCGATTCAGTTCCCTATTTTTCATTTTTAGAATTTTGTTCATTTCTCTCCAATCATCGTGAAATCTCCTTTAATAATCTAATTGAATCTATTTATATACTATATGGGATGTTCATTTATCCCTTTCTTATCCTCCTAAGAACACCATCACTTTTAGGGCATCTCTTCTCCTCCTTCATCCATGACATGTAACTTGGTACAAATCACACCTCAAGATAAAGTTGATGGGTTAATCCTTTTTATACCTACAAAGATACTTCTCATTTTCAAAACCTTCAAACTAATGTGGGAGAAATTGAAACAATTTTAATCAATAATCCCACTCACAATCCATCTTCTAATAACCATCCCCCTAGCACCAATATGGGTAGTTCTCCTACCAACACCAACCCATCTCGTGATATAACTCAAATTCTTGCCCTACTTATCTAGTAAATGAACATAATGCAAAAATCTAACAACAATCAAATGATGAAACTCCAAAATCATTTGATTAATATGTCTAATCGTACTCTAGATATCCATACTAAAGTTAATCATAATTACATTCCTCCATCTCTTAGAGATGCCTCAAGTAATGTTATTCCTCAACCTATAATGAATAGAAAAATGCTTAAAATTATTCAAAATAAACATTTATTTCCATTCATTATATCCATTTATATTTGTAACATATCTCCAAATATCAATTATGATGGGACTAAAGACCTTACCTCATTTCTCAAATCCTTTGTCAATATTTACAAATAGTGGATCCAAACTAATACCTTCACCAGAATTAAACTCATATTCAAAACCTTCAATGGATATGTATTATAATGGTACAACCAATTACCCCAACATTATATTTGGAAACATAAATATTTGGTTAATCCCTTAGGTAAAGAGTTTCAACACAATGATCCTCTTTAAAATTGTCTTAGCCACTTTATCAATGCTAAGTAATCTTTCACTGGATCAGCTTATGACTTTATCAAAAGATGGAAATCATTAGCCCATAAATTTGACCATAACATGACTGATGATAATTTATTCAAACTCTTTATCACTAATTATACTCCTCTCTAAAATATGTTTCAAAACTTTTCTCCCCAAACACTTAATGAATGTCTTGACCAGGATAAACATCAAGACTTTCTCATGATGTAATTCAAACCTAATCCTAAACTTATAAAAGGATATTTTTAATCATCTACCGATTCTATCATTAGTTATATTCCACAAACTAAATTAGGTGTTTCCAACATCAACATCCCTTCACCTTCTCACACACCTCTCTCTATAAAATAAATTAAACAATTCTTATCTCCCTCTAGACCTTTCACTTATCCTAAAAATCATCCTAATTGGTATGATCCTAGTCAATTTTCTAGTTCCATGATGACATTGGTCATTCCCATGAATCTTGTATAGGTCTCACTAATTTTTTTGTATCTTATATTCTTGGTGATTTATTTAATCAATAATCCACGATCAACCTCCATCATCAAGAATACATTGTTGCTTCTCAAAAATGATAGGATTCCAAATCTTCTACCTCAAATAACCAAAAATATTTTTCTACAACCAAAAATCAACCAAAAACTAAGGATGTTTATGTAATTTATGTCAATTATGAAAAATATCATAAAAATTATCAACATCTTAACACTGATAAGGTCAATTATCATCACAAGCCAACTGATAATTATCCCATTACAAAACACAAAAAACTATCTTTAGAAGAACAACTTCTCAAGGATATTACCACTACTAATCTAGATTTTGAAGTACATGAGGAACCACTTCTTCCTTCTAAACCTCCAACCACATGTATACCTTCAAAACCTATGTTATCTCCTTAACCTTGTGTTGGTTCTTTTTATAAATCTCGTTGGAACTTTATTGAACATCTTAACTCTATGACTTGTAAGATTCCACTTATGGATTTGGTTCTTACTTGCCATATCATCACAAGTTACTTATGTAACAAATCTAATAAATTAAAGATCAATCTTCTATAGATGAATATCCACCTTATATTGAATCTCAACCTACCAACATAAATACCATTGAAACTATGTGTCCTTATTCCAAGCCTTCTATTGAATTTATTGAAGTGGACATGATAAATGATGAAAATATTTTTCATTCTGATGATCTACCACTTTTTATTAAAATAGACATTAATACTACCCTTATCCATAAATTTCTAGTTGATGAATGTTATGGTATCAATGTGACATATTTTTGGATTATCCAACAACTTGGTTATAATAAAGATCATCTTAAGCACACCCATCTTACCTGTTGTGGTTTTGATAAAACTAATAAAAATCCACTTGGTTGTATTTGGATTTCATTAACCATTAGACCTAAGACCATTCAAACTAAGAGTATGGTCATTGATTTACCTTTATATTATAATATACTCCTTAGTCTCCCTTAGACTCATAGAATGAGGAATATTTCTTCTTTCAATAGCCAATGCATTAAATTATTACATAATGGGAAATGATACAAGCATGTGGCTAATCCCAACTAATGGAGTATTCAACTTCTTAATCTAAAATATTAGTATCATATTCCTACCATTCCTAAAGTAAAAAGTGCTCCTTTACCCAAGTTCATCAACATGAATCCTAACTTACAAGTCACTCTTTTGGCTTTTGATGATGATGAACCTAATGATTTTGAACATAATTGAAATACTACTAAGATACCTCCATACATTTTGAAGTGGCTTTCTCAAATTTTATTACCAAGGGACCATACTAATCCTCTTATTGATGAAATTACTAATTTCCCTCCTCCATCAATTGATCAAGAGCCTTCATTACCTGAATATGCCTTCACTTTCAATGATTTTAGAGTGGCTAAATTATTTGAAGATCCTCTCATCATGTCTCCTTATAAATTTAGTAATATTGGGATTTCACCTTCTAAAACTCACCCTAACTCTTAAGCATGTACAATTTCTCCAACATATGATGATAACTACATAATGGCCTAAGCTCAATCTCAAGACATATATGTCCAAAATTATTATAAAATCTTACCTCAAGTCCATGAATTTAACTAGGATGTTCATACCATTTCTATGACCAATGATTTTGATCTGAAGTTTATGTACCTCCTAAAAATTCTTTGCTTATTGATACTCCTTGGGTGGTAGATCATATTATACCTTTCATACCTCCAAAATATTTTACATCTTCTTTACCACCTTTAGATCATATTATTTCATATAGTCCTTCTCCCATCACCAAAACCAACAACACTCTAATTTATTTTGATCCATCTACTTCTCCTACTCCTGAGATTACACTAGATTCCAAGACAATTGATGTCTGTTAGAAACATTTTGAGTATGATAACCATGATAAATGTTATGCCAAAATGCCCTTAAATAGTTATCGAAGAGCTACCTAAAATTAATGTAAATTTACATGCAAATAATTTAACCCTTCACTTTGATGGTGCTAAATGCCTTTAAGGAGATAGGTCAAGTTGCATTCTCACAAGTCCTCTTGGAAAAATAATACCCTTAGCTTTTCACTTGACCTTTGATGTTGCCAACAATATGGTTAAATACAAAGATATAATCTTAGACATGCTAGCTACTCTTGATTTATATATTCAATACCTATATTATTTAGGTGATTATCATCTTTTATACCACTAAATCAATGGTGATTACCAATGGAAAAGTGAAAATATCATTGACTATCATCAAATTTCAACCACACTAACTAAGAATTTAATCTCTTTCACCATTGAGCATATCCCTTTAGATCAAACTTTCATTGTTGATTCTCTTACTTCTTCAACATCTCACTTTTATCCCCACCAAGTTCTTTCCAATCCCACTGTCATTATATAGATCATAAAATATCCATATTCAACTCAGCCACCAAATTTAATTATTTTAAAAATTGATTTTGTCACCATGAAACAAATCCCATGGTACAAAGACATCATTCAATTCATGGAACATCAAACTTATCCTCTTAACATAGAATCTTATGAAAAGACACATATTCATAAACAAGCATTCAAGTATTTATTTCAACATAACATCCTTTATTATCATAAAGATTAAGGTACCTTACTCCATTGTGTTATAAAAGATGAGGTCCCTCCTCTTCTTAAATAAGTACATGGGTGCTTTACAATGGCCATTAGAGCTAACATGCCAAAACCCACAAATACCTATGTATGGGTTAATTTTGGCCTACTCTTGAAAATGATACAATTAAATTCTCTAAAAAGTGTACTCCTTTCCAAATTCATGATGATCTAATTAATTCACCTCCATCCTAGCTTCAAACTATCAAATTTCCTTGGCCATTCTCCATGTGGGGATTAGATCTCATGAATAAATTATCTTGCTCTCGAGATGGGAATCTTTTTATAATTGTTACTAGTGAATATATTACCAAATAGGTTGAAGCCATGCCCCTTGTTAATGTCATCAATACTATCATTTCAAAATTTACTCTTAAATAAATCATTTTCCTCTTTTTTATTCCCCATACCAACATTTCTAATAATGGTGGTAACTTCAAAAACAATAATGTCAAACAAATCTATGCTAAATCCAAGATCAATAAAAAAAATGTGTACACCTTATCATCTATAATGCAATGGCCAATTGAGGATACTAACAAAATTCTTAAAAAAATCCTCCAAAATACAATTCATAAAACATGTACAAATTGACACATTCATAACAATCATACCCTTTATGCCTATCATAATAGCATATGTACTACCACTGGGGCAATGTTATTCTTTCTAGTCTATGGTTATAAATTAGTTTTCCCATTGGAAGTTGAGATTCCCTCTTTCTACATTCAATCCATTAAACATTTCACAAAGCTTTCATCATTAACAAATTTCAATAATAAGACATATATAAGTTCATATAAACTAATCATAGGATCAAATTAAGTTACTGAAGGCCCTAAGGCTCATAGACAATCTTGGGCATTACATTGGGGAGCATTAAATGCATCCTACACTAAGATCTAACTCTAATGGTGAACATAACATCTAAAATCAAATTTTTAGGGCTTCATTACTTCAAAATTTCTCTCCTTTTCTAATTGAACTCTATTTTGTGCAGTGCTTTAGGTCATCTTAGGTTCTTGAAGAACATAACACTTTGATTGCTTAGTTGGTTCTAGAGGTACTAATTTTTTCAACTCCACTATGATTCCTTAAATGAGCCATCATTTTACCATGTGACTTCTTCCTAATGAATATTGAGATAAAAAGGATTTTTTAACCACCTACCAACTAGTGCCACTAGATGACAAAACAACAATCATGATAAGTGATTTCTTCAACCCACATTTCTAATGTGTTAAAGTGGATCCTATACTTATACAAAGTTGGGGCCTATAATTAACCCATAAAAAATTATTAGCTCATCCTCAACCTAATATTCCAATAACTTAGGTATGCAAAACTCAGGATCATCCTCTTTTAGTTCTACCCTAAAGTCTTCAAAACCCTAAATTATGATCCTAATTTCTTCAGTGGTGCTATCTATTTATATAGAGTTGGTGTTAAGGGTGAGCAAATAATTTTTATCTAAGTCATTCAAAAATGCCTATAACCTTTATTTAACCTTTGTTATGGCTCCATCAAGGATTTATCTTTACTCATAAACCTTTGTTAAAAATTCATAGAAGAGTTTTTCTAGGTCTTACTCATGGGTCTTGATTTGGGCACTCAAAGTGTTGACCTATGCCATTATTTGAGCATGCTCAACCCTATTCATAGTGTATGCCTTTGAAATTAGTGTGTCCTTCTCCCATTTATAATTTTTTAGGCACACATCAATATATTATGATTTTGTGGAGAAGTTACAAAATATTGCATCAACTACTTTTGCACCCTCTTCTAGCTTCATAAAGAGGTTTTCCACCTCTTCAAACTTTGTAGAGATCTCCTAATTTATGTTGGTATAAGGGTCATATTATTATTATAGATATAATTAAACCTTCAACATTTCGATCATATACTCCACTAGTGCACACACCTTATCAAACTCCAAAAATTTTGAAGTGTCGATGCCATCCAAGAGGGATGACTCAGCTTCCTTCACGTGCTCAACTAGTTGTTATAGTTTGAATCTTATAGCCTTGTTCTTTGCCTCCTCCTCTAGTGTGATATTTTTTTATCTTGAAGCTCTATAATCATTGATTATATTATTTTATGCTACCTTGAAATCTATTTTGAGGAGGGCATTATCCAACCTTATTGGAATCTTTATGTGGGGGTTGACAATAAGTGAGTCTTGTCCTTCCTCTAGTTAGTCTACACTAAGAATCTCCTTCTATGGTACCTCAAATTGAGGTTCATCCATATAAATATCAAAGCCAAAGGATAATTTATATCATATCAATGTCATGGTTGATCTAGGGGGCATATATTCCATCATAGGCTTAGCTCAACTTCCTCTTCTTGGACAACCAGCTCCATGTACTCTAAATCTTCTTCATAAAATATAGCACCTTTCTTGGTGCTTTCCTCTCGTGTGTCTTCTATCTCTAGTAGGGGTTTTTCCTTAAACTTATCCCCTTCATCCACTTCTTCCTTATCTTTGGTGTCAATTTCACCCTCCTGAATATGTTTGATTTCAACTACACTCTATGTTTGATTTTGTAAGGTACCATTATTTCCTTATTTATTATATTTTATGGGTTCTATGTTTATTTTAACCCTTTTTTCTTCCATTTCTATCCTAGCCTTCTCTTTTCCATCCTTATTTATCTCATCAGCCTTGAATTTGTTGATATCTACCTAGGTCATGCCCTTGGCCTTCATGACTTTCCCTTTTTGTTGTAACTATAGTGATACTTCTATATGGTCCTTACTAAGGCCTATTTATATCCATTAGTGTTTCTTCTTCTCATAAAATTGTGGAAGTTGTATTATGGGTTCTAATGTTTAGGTGATTGATGGTTTTATTTACCCAAGTGTGGTGGTAATGCTAGTTTGGAGAGCCTCCTAAATTTCCTCAATGTTGGGCTCCTTTTTTGTCTCTTATTCTTAGATGATATAAAAGCCCATCCCTCCTCCTCCTCCTCCTCCTCCTCCTCCTCCTCCTTCTTCATGCACCCACTAAACTTATATGTCCTCTTATGCCTCTTTTTTTACCATGTTTATCATGGACATTGCCATTGGCCCCTTGAACTTCTTCTTTTCCTTCTCCCTTAGCTTGGGTGAGGAAATTATAGGCATTAAGCCCATGCCATTATTCTTTGGTATAGAGGGGGTAATTTCATCTTCAAAGTCAATATTCAAATTAAGGTTCTCTTGTATTACCTCTAGGATTTCTCCCTTCTTATTCTAAGGGGATTTTATTGGTTCCACTAACAACTCTCCTTCTTCACCAACCTAAAGGGGGAGGTCATCATCTTTGCCCATGGCTATGCCCTTATTCCTTGGCTTCATCTCATTAAAGATCCTATGGATGTGCCTAAGTATGACTTCTATTTAGATGGGATAAATTTTAATGGCATTAAAATAATTATACTCATCCTCTATTACATTAATCCCTAAGCATATTTATTACTACCTCAACTTATGTATTTATGCATCTGTGGTCTTTACTGGGATATACACCTACTATGCATTGGAGATTATTTGAAGTGCCTCTCTGAAGTACATGGTTGAAAAATCATAAGGTAGTTTTATCCAACCTGAGTGATTCCCATCTATGTGTGCCAATTAAATGACATAGAAGTGCTTCATGATGGTGAAAGTTTCCATTATAAATAGACTCTATGGGATTTTCTATGAGATGTGTCATTATTATTGTAATGATTTAATGTACTAGGTGTACCATCCCATTACTTGATCTTTATCCTTTAAGGTGAAGGTAATGGGAAAGTGAAGTTGTAGTATTTGATTTCCAAGGAGTCATTGTGTGTTGGGAAGATCCATAAGTTATCTTCACCACCATTAGGCATGATAGTTATCCTCCATCACATTCTATATAAACATGGAACCCCAATGGAATGTCTCTTTCACCATGTGAAATTCAAGCAAATTCTTGATAATGTTCTCTATGATAAACTTGGTGATGGTGAATTCCATCCCCTACACTATGTGGTACATGATACATAGGTAGGTCTTCATTACACCCACCCACCAATTTCTTGGGCATAGTTTAGAACTCACCAAGCATGAACTGCCCTTATCCCAAGATCATTAATCTCCTTGATTAGGAATGTGAAGCCTCATTTGTAGTAACCTAAGAGCTTTGTGACCATTTTGACTTCAAAATCATCTACCATCATCTAGAGGATGTTTGCACCAAAGCTTGGGATTCTGATGATTTGGTTTATGAGGTTTGTAGACAACCTTATATTCCTCCTTACAAAGTAGAACCTATCCTTGTGGATGCATGAGAAGAGGATCTACATAAGTTCCTCTAGATTTAAAAAACATTTAAACTCATACATTTACATCACATTGATGGTCATCAATTTGTCCCAAATAAAGACATTGAATAGTGATGTACAATGCGTAGTCTTTGCCCCTATGTCTACTAACCACTCTTACACTAGGCCATTCACATTGTTGGAGGTTTAGTGGTTGTACTCTTTCAAGTGATAGTTGTGATTGAATGATGCATAGTTTTATCTCATCTATAAATCTTTGGGAAAATACATGTCCTTGTATAGCATATTCTCAAGTGCTTTTAAATTTATTTGGGCAATGCTCACTCTAACTAGTAGTGTTGTTGTTTTCATAGTGGTGGCTTCTACTACTAGAACAACTCTTTTAGAATATTTTAAAATCTTTTATAGGCTTGAGATAATCCAATTTTTACCCATTCTAAATTTTCTAGTGTTAAACCATGGTCTATTGATCTTGCCAAATCCTTCAATCTTCATTGGTGTTTCACATAGTCATGAGGTCTATCACTGTATGTTCAACTCTTAAGCTTTGTGTGCCATAAATTATGGCATTATCATCACCTTATTTTTTAGTTACTTTATTATTTACTTAATTCATGCCCTTTTATTTCTTATAATAATCTCATATGTAATTTAGTTCATTTATCTACATAGTCATTGACTTTTGGTGTCTAGGGGTGCTTGGGGTCTCCTTGGTTAAGCTCTATGGTTCACTAGTTTTTCTTTGGTTGTATCATCAAAATTCAAATTAACATAAGGTTTATAACTAGATGCAGTCAATTTTTAACTACTTTATACCTCTATTCTCATCAACTACCTTAATTTTATATGATTAATAGCATGGTGATACCTAAACTCCTTGGGATTTGTTACACCTCATAAAATCTACAAAAATATTTTTTTTATTTTTTATTTCAATGTAGATTTTTGTGCCTCTACTACCACCATATTAACTTCTTCTAATTACCTTTTGATGAATTGACATGTTGTTTAAATAGTCACTTTTCATCTTACTTTGGGTAGATTCTAGCTTGTTCTAATGATCTCTTTCTATGATTTGTTCACTTGGTGTGACCTTTGCCTTCAATATGGTAACCTAGGTGTAACACCTCACATGCACATGATTCATCCTCCTCGGTCCCATTTCCTTTTTTATTTTCACTTCTAGTTTCAATGTGTTTGTCTGTCTTCATTGATATCACTATTCTTTTATTTTCTTGCCTTAGCATTTCCTACCCCATACAAATACCTTTCATTGTCCCTCTAGCACAACATTCTTAGCTGATCTATTATGCATGATCATATTGTGCATCTTCAATATATCTTGTGTGACTCTCTTATCTTACATTTTCTCTAAGTCTAGTGATTTATATGTGCCTATAGACTTAGGTGTGTAGCATAGGTACTTAGTAAATAACCTTGATTGATTCACTTGAATAGAATTATGATTAGAAGCATTAAAATATCCCTTCTATAGGCCTAAAGATGCCTCACTTCTTAAATATTATGTATGAAGATCTAGTGCACCTTGTGTCAAAAGTGAGCAAACTTCACACACCCATAACTTAGGTTTTTATCCTCATGTAATTGGAGAGTGGTCGTACTCAACTCACCTAGCTAGAATTATGCATGAAAATACTAGAAACATTTTACTAATGACCTAAAAACACCTCTTATTCACCCACCACATAAAAATTTCAACCAAAACACAAAAAAAGATATTTTTTAGCTTGCACCAAACATTATTATGGTCACTAAATATAAACAATTCATGACCAAGAAGTCATTGTCCTAATGGTGAAATCAACATATTATTGTTAATACAGCTTGAATCAATTTCCATTAAAATATGTAGGGGTCATTTCACCTAAAAACATGCATAGCTTGCATGTGCCAGTATCTAAGATGTTGTGGATGACATATGGCCCCATCCACATTATCGATATCTTACGTAAGAGCCTGATATACTTAAAGTCATAGAGAAAAATGAATGCCCCCTTTATTAGCACCATGTGCTTTATAAACTTATCATGTCAAAGCTTCTGACACACCTTTTATATCTACTAGCTCTAATTTACTCGGGTGTATACCTTATCTAATAACTCTAAGTTATAAAACATTGCATTTAGTGACTCTTGGTCATTTATCCAACCAATACATGTGATGTGAAATTATGGCATTAAAAACTCCATTGAAATTATTACCTTAGTTCTAAACACCAGTTAAAGTTGTGTAGCCTTGTTTAGGCACTTATATATTGTGTGATATTCATATAACACTACTGAAACTCAATCATCCCAATATTTATGACCAATATCACATATCTTTATGAATAAAATCCCCAAGGTATTGTTTAATGCCTCATCTGTGCCATTTTAAAATAGAATGGTAAGGTGTTATCTTGTGGTGTGCCACCATGTATTTTATTAGTAAGATCTATATTGTTTCATTAATAAAGTGTGTGACCTTATTTATAATCAAGATAAGTGGTCATCCATAATGGATTATTAAATGAATCTTATGGATATGGTAGATGTGAATTTTTAGTTGTTGTAGCCTTGGCCCACTTGGTGAAATAGTTAGTGGATGCTACAATGTACCTCACACTTATGCATTGTGCTACAAGAGTAATTGACCCAAAAAATTTAATATCCCATTTCATGAATGGAACTTGGGAAAGAATGGGGATGAGAGGAATATCATTCCAATGGTTAGTCTTCCTTATTTACTATCATATGTCATATACCTTGGTATAATCTTTTGCATCCTAAAATAGACTTTTCCACCAAAATCTTGACTATGACACCTTGCACACCATTACATCTCCTATGCAATGGCATCTTGATATCCCTTTGTGTACCTCATGTAGGATGTATTCCCTTTCATGTTCCAATAATAATTGGTGATAAACTTCATCTAGTCCCTATTTGTATAGTTCCCCATTGATGATCTAAAATGGGGTAGTATAAACTATGAGTTATTTCTTTTATTTTGGTATCATTATTTGGTGCACAGTTGTAGATTATATAAAGGTGTTTATCTCCACCAATTATTTAGGGGTGAACTATATTATGTATAGTTACACATTCAAGATATCATCCTCAATCATCACTACTTCATCACTTGAGTCTATATAGGAAAAATGGCCTAGGCTTAAGTTCTATTTTTGAGGCTTGACAATAATAGAGAATTGGAATTATTGAAAGAGAATGATATATTTGAAAATGTTCCCATGGAGAATGATCTTAAATATTAGTTACTTAAGCACCTCATGATTTGTGAAAAAGATGAATGGAGTCACTAACAAATATTGTCTAAATTTTTGTAGGGTATAAACTATGTAGAGTGCCTCATGTTCAGTCATAGTATAGTTCTATTGTACCTTTATTAATTTTTTGATAGCGAATGGGATGGGGTGATCAATTTTTAATTCACTATATTTTTCCAATATTTTGCTAATTAAAAATCTATAAGCATCAACATGAACATAGAAAGGGGTCATCAAGTCAAGAAATTACAAGATAGGCATTCTAGCTAATTTGAGCTTCAGGGTCTCAAAGGCATTCTATTTCTCTTCTCCCTAGTATAATGGGACATCCTTGTGCAAGATATCTTCTATTAACACCATAATCTTTGCATATCTAATTATAAATTTTATATAATACCCATAGTTTCCAAGAAAGGTATGAATATATTTCTATGTGGAAGGAGTCTCGAGTTGAATGATGATAGCAATCTTCAATAGATTGATGAGCAAACCATACTTATAGATGATGTGCCTAAGAAAGGTTCTAAATAGTTTTTTAAATATGAAATTATTCAATTTTATGGATATATGAAGCTACCTACACCTCTCAAACATTTGGTGCATGTTGTCATAATGGTCTTTGATGAGGCCATACACCATCCAATCATCTAGGTAGACCTAGAGGAACCTGTGGATGAAGTATTTAAAAGTGATGTTCACCACTCCAGAGAATAGTATGGTACATTATTGAGTTTAAATTTCATCATTTTATAATAAAAATAGCCCCATTTAGTTATAAATCTTGTTTTGGGTTTGTTCTCTTCCTCAATCTAGACTTGATGGTAGCAAGATAACCCATCAGTGAAGGTGTAGATCTCACAACCTATGATGTCTTCTAAGACATCATCAATGAATGGATATGGGAAGATATTAGTCATAAAGGTGGTGTTCAACATTATATAATCTATTAAAATTCAAATTCACCCATATTATTGATGTTTGTTACTATTAATCTCATCTATTTGGACTCCTACACAAAGTAAATGACCCTTACAACCATAATTACATCAATATCTATGTTGAACTTGGTGTGTAGGTTGGGATTCATCTAATAGGGGAACTTTTTGACTGGTCTTGCACCATCAATTATATTTATGCTTATATTACCAAGGCATGGGTGGGTGCCCTTCATATCTTGATAAGTCCTAGGTAACTTGGAATTCTTTTAAGAGGTCTATGATGCACACTAGCTCTACATTAGAGTAATAATTTCCTAGAGTACCCATATTTGGATCTCTTTATACATTGATGTCTACTTTGATGGTATTTAGTGGTGAAAAATATGGTTCATTATTCTCCTAGTATGAGTCATTGACTTGACAAGTTCCCTTAGTTGTCTCTACATGAAGATGAGTGGGGTGTTTTTTATCAGGAGCACTATTATCTAGTTGGCGTATGATATTTACTCTAGAAGTAAACATTTTATAGTAGTGTTCTTTCCAACATTCATAATCTTATTCACTTGAGTCACTATTGAGTTTATTCTCCTAAAAGAAAGTTGGGAGTGCCAACCCATTTTCCATAACCATGTCTTTTATGTGTTCCTCAAGTATTGAAGTGTCCTCAAACACTACCCACTAAATTACTTATAATGGCTTGACCAACTCCAAGTCTTGTGAGGAAAAATATAAGGTATGCACAAATTTCTCCTTAAGGACCTCATAATTAGTTATCTCTTTGTGCATCTCAGTGACCATATACCATGCTCACACTTATGTCTTTAGATTCCTATAAAAGGCATGCACCCATAAGTTCTTTGGGGTACTCATGCCATAGTTGGTCCATATCTCTTTTCATAGGTGCACATGTGCCATGGGATCAAAGTCACCAGAGTATGCTGAGATATCCAAGTTCTCATTATTCCTCCAAAATCTAGTGTAAATGGTCACTTTTACCTCCATTTAGGTTAACAAGTTAGACCTTTATACTACGTACCAATGTATGGTAGTGTTTCTTTAGGTATAAACTAGTGCACCCATTTTATCTATCTCTTTAGGGACACATGCTTGAAGTTCATGAACATACATTTCCATTGGGTTGATCACTTCAAATTTTGGAAGCATTACAAGCTTTCCTTTGTTTAGGTGGTGTAACCTCTTTCTTTTCTCATAATGGCATGAGACCCATTGTTTTGGAATGTGGTCAATCTAGACCTAGCCTATCCGCATGGGATTTGGTGCCTTTACACACACAAGTAGCATCTATGATAGGTGGTCTCATAATCCTCTTTAACCCATCAATAATAAATAACATCAGTGGTGTTAAAGGTAGACTACCTATCCTCCCAAGAGAGTAATCTTGCATTAAAAGGGTTGATATTCTTGGAAACTTCCACCATGATACACACACACACAGATATATATATATATATATATATATATAGGTATTGATTCCCCTTTAAATTTACCAAGGACCCCTTATGTAGAGTGTGTTTATTGAGGATGAGATCAAACACACACACACACACACACACACACACACACACACACACACACACACACACACACACACACACACACACACACACACACACACACACACACACACACACACACACACACACACACACACACACACACACACACACACACACACACACAGATGTGTGTGTGTGTGTGTGTGTGTGTGTGTGTGTGTGTGTGTGTGTGTTTGATCTCATCCTCAATCAACACTATCTACATAAGGGCTTTGTGGTAAATTTAAAGGGGAATCAATACCCTTTCATTTCTATTTTCAAAGCTCATATATCACTTCTTGAAGTGCATATTTGCATTGTTGGAATATTACCATGGCATTCCTAGAATTGATGGATGATTATCATATTTAGCCACCTCAACTACCTCAAAGTTAGCACAAAATCTAGCACCCATAATATCTACAATGGTACCCTTTATAATTTTGATTGGTTGTTATTGGGTCTTGTTGGCCATGAAAAAAACTTAGGGAAAAGGCCTCAAGGCTAGCCTACCCTTCTTTTCCCATGATGTTTTGGTTAGGATATTGACCTCAATAACAGTGTTGATAAGGACCTCACAAACATACCATCCATTGATGGTGGCATTGACCAGGAGTTCTTGGTCATACTCTATGTTCTATGTATGCCTAACCTCTCATGCGCTTTCCATGCATGGAGAGATAACTTCTACTAACTTTTATGCTCTATGTTTTAGAAGAAATTTATTTAATAAGGGAACATCCCTTTTATTTTGAGGAGGTGTAATAACTCCATTATCTCTTGCATTTCAACCTCATAGCCATCTTAACATTTGTGAGAGGAAATAGCCTACACCTTTAATTCTCATGTTGTTTATAGCTTTCCTTATAGGTTTAGGATCACACTCATAACTTATTGTAGTACATCCTTATGGCACACATGGTATAGATAAGGCATAGCCTTGGGTTCTAGATATGTAATGCACTCAGTATGGATTGACATCCCATATTTTAGGTGTAACTTTTATATTGGTATAATTGGTAGTTGATTGACAAGTCTACTTTGACTAGTTTTCTAAATTTTGATTAACTTTGTGTATGTTTGTTGCACATTTGGATCCCATTTTACCTCTTTAGACTCATGCCTAATCATCCATACACCATTTTTAGCACTTGGTCTACTTTGGGTAAGATTTTTGTACAAGTTAGGGAATTCTTGGACCTTGTGTGTTCCTTGACAATACACACACGTTGGATGTGTAGGGTAGTCACACTAATAGTGTTTAGTTGAACCGTACTTGTAACATGATCATGGTGTGAACCTTCCTCCACCACATCAACTACCTCACCCTTTGGTGCTTCTCTACATACCATATCTTGCATTTTTATAGTCTTAATCCTTATTTCCTTAGGTTCCTAACCCTCTTTCTATTATCATTATTTTTCATATACCTCTCCCCATGTTCTCATGCATCTCATCAATTACATGTTAATTAGCCATGTTATGGGTATACACATCACATAACCAGCAATAGATTATTTTGATAAGTTCTAATTTTAATGGCACATTAAAACAAGGGGTAGTTATGAACATCATGCACCTCATGAAAAACTTCACAATTGAGAAGTGTGCATGCATTCCTTCTAGGGCAATTCTTTATGTTATGGCCTTATATCTTATAATCAGTACACCATGATCCACTTTGAGTGTCTTGGGATGAGCTAGTAGTTATATTTTGTAGTTGGGAGACCATAAACATAATTTGTGACTCCATGAAAGGGATAATTCCTATATTGGTGCTCCTAACTACCTTATATTTGAGTGTATCCTCAAGTGCTTCTTGAGGGTCTATGAATGTTTTCATGGATATAAACCTTATGAATGGTACTATAAATCCTCTAATGATCCATTACATATACTAGAAGGGATGAATATCATAAGAGAACTTAGAAAGGAGTGTCTTGAATCTAGTATCATACAAATACATTATCTTTGATAATCCCTTGATTCTCTACTTCTCAAGCTCAGTTATATCAAACTCTTTCAAGAAGGATTCTTTCAAGGTGTCATAATCAACCATAGCCTAGTTAGGATCAAACTTCATATACCCAGTATGGGTATGATAATGCAAGGTTTTTAGAAAATAGGTTTCCTTGTTCTTAGATTTATTATTCCCTAAGTGTGCCATTATAATATACACTTAGCCATATAATCTATAACATTCTCCATGACTCAATACTCATGAAGGCACATGGCCATCTCATAATAAATATAGGGCTAGCAGTAGTTGGTGTTTGAGGGGATTTCCATCTTGATACTTTTCCTAGAATTGGTCCTCTAAGGCCTCAAACTATTATGATAGGCATTGGTTGTATGGTTATTATTATTTCCATAGACAATGATGGTGTTGTACTAAAAACTAATGGCATAGGGCCACTTCTTGCATGATGTTAACTAGGTTGTGCAGCCAACATTGGATAGATTGGGATGATTACACTCAATTCTATCTAGTCAAGCTAGTACCTCAATGATTATAGGTATCCTCACTTACTTCCTCATAAGGAATAACTTATTTTATCATAAAATTCTAGTCCAAATTTGAAAAATGATAAAATTCTAAGTTGATAATGGGATCAATTATCAATATTATATATTATTATGGGGATCTAATACATGAAATCACACTATAGGTTTAAAGGGGGTATGTGCATCTAATGTATCTCCAATGGTCAATTTCTATAGGGACCCTAAGCATTCGCTGGTCAACTGTAGAGATTATTCTATGGATTCAAGGTTTCCATCCTCTAGGTGATACTACAATTCTGGAGATCCTTCCACATGCCCTTCCTAATCACTAAAATTCCTCGTAGTACTTCCATGTTCTAGATCTTCCATCAACCCACACCTCTTCTTGTTATAAGCCTATCTCATGAGCTCTTTATTTTCAATCTACTCATCCCTTTCCATCACACCTCACCTACACATCCCCTTCTTCCTTGTTGCACTAACCATACATGAGAAGACTTTAGCCTTACATTCTCATAGTCTTTAAGATGAAGTTTACCATCAACTTCTTGAGTTTGGTGCCAAGTTCTTTCATAAACATGCCTTTGGGTTTGCACAAGAACTAATATTCTACTTCTTTAGGGTAGGATTATATCAATATTATGAACTCAATCATGTATTTATTCAGTGACCCTTACCACTATTTGTCTATAACTCTATTCCAAGTGGATTTTAAGTTCTCAAGACTCTCTAGGAATTATTTCAACCACTCAAATAATTGTCCATATCTTTGACCTATATGTATCACATCTATAGCCAACCATTGGTACACTTAATATGGTAGTTCATAAGAAAAAACCTTGTACAAGGCATCATACAAGTGTTTATGGACACACTTCTTTTGGTTTTATGCTCTACAAGTTGGATGCCTTATTACAAATCTATCTTCTAGTTATTCTATCTAGTGTTCAATATTCTCAAGGGAGAGTTAGAGAATTATCCTACTAAATCATTACAACAACAAAATTCAATAGGTTCTAGTAATGGAACCAAAATATTGTAGAAAATTAGGTGTTTCAATCATAGGCATAGTCAAGCACTTGTATAGATGTCTAGGTTAGATTATACTTGTTCTAATGGGGAATAGGACTTGACTAATCCTATGGTACTCAATATTTAACACTCAACTACATTGGCATCACTTCACATAATGCATAATCCTTATATTCTCACCTAAATCATAACACAAAGGGGATTGGGGTCTATGTTGGGATATTTGTGCTATGACACAACTCTTTCCTTTGGGGCCTTTAGTTAGTGCAATGGGGTGGTCCATTCATGAGTGAAAGCCTTTGCTAACCTTGGTTTGATGGCATTCAAGAGCTTGAGGGGAAACTGGGTATCTAGTTAAGGGACTTAAGTGTAGGTTTACACTTAAGTACATGTATCATTATGAGGCATAGGGTCTTACCCATACTTAGAGAATTTCTTGTATCAAGAATAGGAGTTCGTATGACTTATAGGCATGCGTTAGATTATTTAGGTTAAATGCTCATGAGAGCTCAACATACACACTATAGAATGAAGAATTCAATAAAATTAAACATTTCAAAAATATTTTATCATTAATAGAGTTCTACACTAATACATATACAAGTCCATAAAAACTAAGCATAGGCTTAAATTAAGATGCTAAAGGTCCAAAGCCTCAAAAATGAGCTTGGGCATTACAATGGGAAACATCAAAGGCATCCCAAACTAATAGCTAACTCTAATGGTGAACATAACATCTAGAATCAATCCACTAGGGATTTGATACTACAAAATGTCTATCCTTCAGTAAATGGAATCTACTTCTTTGTATAGTGCTTTGGGGCATCTTAGGTTCTTGAAGAACAAAGTACTTTGATTGCTTAGCTAGCATTAAATGTAATTATTTTTCTAGTTTCACTACACTACCTTAATTGAGACATTATTGTCTCATGTACCCACTTGCTAATGAATATTGAGCCAAAAAGGATTTGATAGCCACCTATTAGGTGGTGCCATTGGATGAAAAAATAATAATCATGATAAGTGATTACCTCATGCCCAAGTGTTTTTTATGTTGGATTAGATCTTATACTTAGATGGATTTAAGGATAAATAAATTACATAACGATCACTTCCATTCCCTTGATCTCCTTGATGAACACCATATTTATTCTTTATAACATAATCATTGATACAAGGCTCATATTACTAGACAACATAAAAAATATGTTGAACTCTGCACTTTTAATGTTGGCAATCTTATCCTTAAATTAGACTACACCAATGACAAAGAAGGAAAATACACTCAAAAATAGTAGGGCACCTATTTATTCAAAGATATTCTTGGTTCAAGTACCTACCACATTTAAACCATTGAAGGCCATGTTTTCAAAAAGCCCACCATTGCATAATTCCTAAAGAATTACTTTGCCTAAACATTTCCTTATTTTCATGATTTTTATCTACATATATAGCACTCTTTTTTGGTTACTTAAATGGATATCTTCCTCCATAATAGTTATCTCTTATTACAAACCTTTAGTCCTTCCTTTTTTGTCTTTTGGTTTCCCATTTCTTTAATGAGTTGCATTATAAAACTTTGGATAGGACCTAATCTTCCTCATGATGTACTATAGTCTTCTTTATTTCCACACTCTTTTTAAACACCTTTTTGGTATCCCTTGGATTTCTCTTTTATGAGTTGTATTATAAAACCATAGATAGGACCCAGTCTTCCTTAAAAATACCATCTTTTTCCTTTTTTCATTTATTATCACATGATTTTTGGCACCCTCATCAATTTTTATTTTATGAGTTGTAGTGTAAGACCATGGATAAGACCTGACCTTCCTCATAAAATCACATTTCTATCATTCCTCTTTTATAATATGTTTTTGATCCTTTTTCTTAGCTTTATCTTTAACTTATTTTGATAGATGGAATTTGCATAATAATCTATATTATCATGTTTTCCTCCATTTCCCTCACTCTTATGATAAGGAATCACACTTTACTATCATTCTATCTATATTTTTTCCTTTTATGACATTTTTTGTGATTTCAAGTAATTAAAATTGTTTTATGTGTCATTCTTCTTCTTTTTTATTTCCTCTAACTTCACATTGGATAAAACAAGGTCCAAGTTTAGATAGAAATTTTATTTCACCTTGATTTACGAGACTCTTAAACCCCATGCTCTCTAAATTTATCTCTCTTAGAAACCAAGTCCTGAGTATTCAAATGAAAGTCATCTTTATTACCCATGTTTAGTTTTCCAAATCCATATGGAGGAGGAATAAAAAATCCATCAAGAAATTTAAAAGCTAAATCATTTGAAACAAAAGGAAATGATACACAAAAGGCAACATATAAATCTCAAAAGTCAAAATCATATAAAAAATGTGATTAAAAGCACATCTCCTATCTTTATCAGAGGTCAAACTCCATAGTTAGCCTAAAAATAGAGTCAAGGTCTATTGGGGTGTTATAGGCTACTAGATTGGAATAAGAGAATCAATAAACTATATGGTTCTAACTACTTTCTCACACAAGTAACCAATCTTCATAGTAGATGGATGAATCTATGAAGGGTCATGCATAATGAGGAACACATTATGGGAAGGTAAGTATATATTAATTTTCAAGCATATATCCTTCATGGGATGATCTATATAATTCATTTATTGACCTATGACTTGTGTAGCTATGAGAAGTTCTTCAAAGTCTTTAAGTTCAAAAGTCCTCTTATTTGGATAAATTTAATTTGAGTGTCTTGACTTTGATAAAAATTTCTTCTAACTTGGTTTTTACTTCATTCTCCCCTCCACCCATTTCATTTCCCCCTTGATAGGAAAATTTTTATTCTAAATCTATTTTCCCTCTCTCTTTCCTTCTTAGCATCCTAAAAACATGTTAGCACTACTTTCTTTTAGTTTTATCTATCCTTAGAGAAAAATATGTTTGAAAAACTATGTATTACTTTATTTATAGCATGGTTATACCTTTTTAGATAAAATTTTCTCTTTTTTTATGATTTATCATTGTTGTACTAACCTTATTTTATGGGCACCTAAATCTATACATTTTTTCCATTATTGAGTGAGGTTGGCTTGTTACTTCTCACTCACCAATGTTATTTTTGTCTTTTATGTCCATATCCTTTTCCATTTTTGAGTTAGATTAGGATTGTAACTACTTACTTATAAATGTTGTTTTACCATATTTTTACTACTTTTACATCGATGTTTGATTACCCATATTTTTGACATGTATCCGTGGTCTGACATGCTGATTTTGCCTTTCTTACTTAAGGTTTACTTATTTGAGTTTTTAAGTCTTTAGTAGCCTTGGATTTTCAATTACCCAATTTAATTTTGCTTTTTTTGACTTGGTCATTTGGTCTAACATATTACTTGTCACCTCAGCTTACCAAATTACAAAATACAACCCATCCACATAGCACCAGTTATCTTGGCTTTCCCACATTTGTTTGTTTTTCCTCTTTAGTTTTGTATTCTTAGTTTTATCAAAAGAAGTCTCTATAACCTACATAATTAAAACTAACAACATAGTAGAAAACCATCCAAAAATAAAGGTAAGTCAAGGAATGCATTACATTTATTTTGTTATTTAATTTTATGTCATTTATCTTTAGTTATTTTATGCTTTAAAATATTGCAACTTTTTTTTAGCATCAGTGTTATGTGTTCTTATGTTCTTTCTTAAAGCACCATCCCCTGTTACACCTTAGTGACACGTGATGAGATTCAAGTGGAGAATATGTATACACATAATATTTTTAACTTTTATTAAATAATTATGCTTTATATCTTGTAAAAACCTATCCATTATTAAAATATCTAAGTTCATACCTTAAGGGGTGCATCGAGAAATGGATGGGCAGGCCATTGGTGATTCATAAGATTGTTATCCCTTATTTCCATATAATACCAATCTAACCAGATCTTAAGAACCATTCCTTGAGATATTAATCCTCATTTTCACACTCCTCTATAATTTTCCCTCTTTTCATCCTTCTTTTCCTCACCTTAAGTCCCTTGTTTTAGTTGGTTGTACTAGGTCAACCTTGTACAGTTTCAGGTGACTTTCACTTAGGATCTAGTTTGACCTTTGGCTGACCTAGCTCATGACCTAATGAATTATTGTCCAAAATTATGCTAGGTCAACTAGGTTGACCCTACCAATCAATATTTTTGGAATGGTTTAGGGTCAAATATACCTATATATACAATATCATTTTAGCATTATTTTAATATGTAATCAATAGTTATTATTCATTCATGCTTATTTACAATATGCTCTTCTACCATCATACTTGAGGAGTCTTATCTTAGGGTTTATAATTAGATAAACTAGTATTGTGGATAATTCATAGATGTTAAGGCCTTTCTTATTTATCCTTACAAACCACAATAACCTCTTATGAAGCTCATTTGGCCAAGGGAGATAATGTGTCTCAATGGGTTCATCATTCAGGTATGTATTCTCTAACTTTGCTCCTCTATTTATTAGATAGACGTAGCATAAGTATTGGCTAAAAATAATATTACTCTTCATATTATACGTATTAGGGTCTTACTCATACTTAGATTAATTGAGATTCTCCTATACATGTTTTGATTGTTTACTAATCCCTCATGTTGTGCCACAAGCTTTAGTGAGCACTAGATTAGATTTACTTTACATGTTATTAGTCTAGGTGATATATTAAATATTATGACCCCATTAATATTGTTATGTGATTGTGCTTGTCTAGAGTCTTTAGAACCCTTTATAGTATGGTGTATTGTGATAAGAGATCCCCTAATTTGGTCTACCATATCCCCATATTGGTCATGTTCTTACTTAATAAATGTGTCCCCAATCAGAAGTGTATGGTATGATATATATTCTCCAAGATAGGATTTATTTATATACATGATGAATTTTTAATGTCATATAATAAACACTACACATTATCGAAAATGACATCTTCATTTAAGGAATTTAGGGGAGAACTATTTCCATCACCATCTTCTATCAATGACTCAATATAAATCATGAATAGAATTTATGATGCCACCATTTTTTACAACAAGTATTCCAACTACTCTAAATTATGGTATGTTGTTAGATTCATTGACGTATTTTCACTAGATGGAAATCTATCTCCTATGGAGTGATTATTCATGAAAAACTTGTAATCACTTAAGAATAAGGAATATATTCAAATGTGGCCAAGCCTGAGATGATGCCCTACATCGACATCCTTTAAGACTTATTATTCATATGGAAAGATATATAATATGCTTTTATACACCATATGGATAACCAAACAGTCATAACATGCATCTCCAAAGCATGCTTTTAGAGATATTTATCACTACCAATACTAGATGGTTATTTTGATAAACATAGACTAGTTTCCTAAAATCAAGATAAATCAATGGAAAATGTGTTGACTTCATAACTTCTCCCCAAGGAATCCATGACATACAAAGGTAAGAATCCCACCCCTATCAATTAATTCAAGATGGGAGTGTGGATTGGCATGGTCATTTTTTCAATTTGGATTGGGTACCATTAATGCATATGATGATGATAAGTGATATAACATTCACTTTGGGAGAAATAATAAGCTACCAAATAAGATAACAAGGCATTCATAAGGATAAGCAACTCACTCTAATATACCACTTATATATGATGGTTTATCTTTTAGATGATATCACGGGGTTAGTGTGTAATGTCCTCAGTGAGCTATATAACCTAGTCATCATCTATATCAAGAATCACATTTGTGATCATTTCCAATTTATACATATTTATGAATATACCAATAAAATAGTTTATATCATAGAGGATGTTTATCCTCAAGTATGGTAATCAATCCATGGGTCTCCAATGCCTAGAGTTAGAGCAAGAATTGTGAAGAAATTATTTAGAAGAGATGATTATTTTATTTATATGCATTACACTATAATCATGATCATTGGACACAAGGTTAATGCTTTAATCCTCCTAAAATATATGATTGATAAATTGGCCAAGAAAGAAATTACTTTCTAGCTCTAGTAGAGTATTGAGGACTTGATGAAAAATAAGAAGATCACATTCTATGGGAACCATATGGTCATTAACTAAATGGTATGCATAGTGAGGAATCATTTTGGATATGTAGGTGACAAAAGAAAGAGTTATCACTTTCCCATAATACCACATAGGGACTAGGATCCTCATAGTACCATACAAAAACACATTCAGGGCCTTTGTATCCCCTATCAACACATACATTATGATTATGACTTTTTATTCATGAATTTACAAAATTATGAAGATGTTTTGGAAAGGGAAATATTTATTAGTTTGAAATAAGATCACTTAAGGGTGATTCAAAATGAACCTTCAATCATTGTGAATGAATTACATATTATAATTCCACTCATTATAAGACATACATCTTAAAACTTTTGGAAAATCTAGATAATAGAGTAGTCCAAAGAATAAGAATATCCTTCACAAGGACTTCCTTTCAATTTAAGAGATATTAAGAAGGAATTAGGGGTGAGTTATCCTAATCCTAGGGGAGTTTGAGGAGATCCCATCAATCTAGATTTCTTTGACGGGGAATGATAAGGACAAGAACACTTAAATTCTGGTATAATTCAAATGCCTAAAACTACCCCCTATGAATAACACTCTACATCTTTAGGGGTATCCATAGATGAAGAAGATACCTCAGTTTAACAAGGCTCCTCCTTACAGCCTAAGACTACCATTTTCTATAAGAGGAATCTTGGGAATCCCCCATAGACAGTCCTTCTAGTGAGTAATCCTTGAGCCTAGATGTAATTCCCCAACAAGTAGAAGTGGAGGAATAAGAAGAAGATTTTAATGAAGAATCAAAACTTGAAAGAGCCAAGGCACTTATCCTTTGTTTCTATTTACTTTCCACTCATTTCTTAATTTTAAAAGTAAATAATGAAACTAGTAATAGGGTGTGTAGAAGAATACCTGGTAAAGTATGCATGTGAATCTAGATGATGATGGAAACTCCTCTTTTGTTGGGAAAGAATAACCTATAGATAAAAAAGACACTATAAAATGGGGGTTGTTAGTAGATAAATGAGTGGACTACCTAGCATGAGCTAGATCTAATAATTTTATTACTTTATAGGAGTCCATTAATCCACTATTATAATAATTAAATTAGAAATAATAAAGTAAAGTTCTGCTTGCATAAGATAAATGAAGTGAAATTACAAGAAAGTAGAGTCCTAGTTAACATAAAAGTAACCAAAAGTATCAAATATAGTCAAAAATTATACTAAAATGATCAGGGTCTAGTTTTTAAAATTACAAAAGGTACTATAATAAAGTAAAAATAAAGAAAGTTGGGTTTGACTAGGGTTATGGGGATAAAAATAGCTTGTTGTGTTTTTATGCCACAGAGATGATTGGTGGTCAAGTGAATCATTGGTGGTTTAGGTTGACCATTAAAATTTGGGTAACTATCGATGGTTGAAGTGACTATCAATGGTTTTGCTAAGCATTAATGATTACCTATATAATTCTTTAAATGATCAAAAAAGAAGGTGTAGATTGGGTGTTTGGGAAAATAGAGGTTTATTACAAGGTTGAGGGGTATAAAATAATATACTAATGGGTTTGATAGAGTAGGAAGGTTAGAAGTAAGATAAATCAACAAAAATAATTGAAAGATACCTAAAACTTAATGGTGGAAGGTTGAAGTAATTTGGCCAGAGTGATAGTAATTTAGATTTAAAAAGTGATTCTAATAGAGATTTAGGTCTCTAATGATGTTGCTTGATTGTTGAAGGATATTGGATACATGTATGTAAGAAATATTTGATGAAAGATTGTGGATTATGGATCCACTTCACTTTCTCCTCTTCTCCTTTTATAAGATGAAGTTGATAATTAGGATGGAGGAAATTACTAATTTGATAGGGGATAAAGTTTCTAATTTATGACATTTTAAAGCTAGTTTTAAAAGTAAGCTATTTTTTAGGGAGATACTTATCTCACACAAAGTTATAAATGATTTAAAAGTTTAAAGTAGGCTTGGAGACTTGACCATCAATGGCTAATTCAACCATCAATGGTTAGGCTAACCATCAGTGGTTAAGGGGATAAAAGAAAATGGTTTAAATAAAATTAAAAATGGGTGAATTAAATGGTTTAGTCAAATGTGTTAAGTTAGGGTTTTGATAGGGTCAAGTTAGTAAACAAGTCTAATTGATTAGGTGGTCCACTAGATGTGAGGTTGGTTGAGGGTCAAAAAGTAGTTTGACATCAAAATATATCATGTGTAATTTTTGAGTGTCTACATTTTTCCCCCTTTAAATATGTAGCTTTTATATAATAAGCTATAGAATAAAAAGATATTACTAGTCAAGGTCTAACTGCCTCAAGTATAGGAGGAGGTGTTCCCCCTCAAATCAAGATTTAATGAGGTAGAAGCAAACCTAGGTTAGGATTTTATAAATGGTAAATGGGTAGGCATAAGTTGGGTGACATAAAAAGGTCAGGAATTTGAGATGCAAACAAGGCCCTAAGGGTGATAGTTAGATCATGCAATGACCAAATTTGCCAATGTTGGTAAAAATAAGGTTAATTATAGAGCGATATGTGACAAGGGTAATTGATTCATAGTGTTGGTCACAATTTATTGAGTCAATCTTATCAAGCCATTTAGATAAGGTTAGTTATTGTCATAAGTATGTAGGGTAGGAACTGGTCCTACAAAAGAACATAATTGGTCAGGTCATCTATGAGGTGGTGTAAAGTTTAACAACTCAACATGGCAAGTTTGGTTAGTGTGGTCAAAATGACCATGCAAAGTTGTTTCAAAACAAACAAATGGTCTAGGTCAAAAATTACCAATGTCAAGGTGGACATGGTGTAATGGTTGAGTATGGGTTGGTTAAGAATGGATGATCTAATTCCATATGCACTAGGTAAGTGAATGTTGCCTATATAGTTATATGGACATAATATATAAAAGAAATTTAGACTAAGTGTAGTTATTCAAAAGGGTTGGTAATGAGCTAGGATTCTTTTGAAAGAGGGGAAATAAAATTGGGAACCTAACCATAGATGGTTAGGGGTTTCCGTCGGGTTGATTATTGATGGTCACCCTAACCATTGATGGTCAAGAAAACCCTAAAAAAATAACAAGATAAAAGTAAAATGTGAATGTGTTTTTACCATTTTGACTTGTTTGGTGTTTGTACTCTAGGAAATATGGGTGATTTATCATTTATGTAATAAGTATGTTGAGTTGGTGGTAGTGGATTAGTTGATGCATGTTTGAGGAGCTCAAGGTTGGATTAGATGGAGGGTGGATGAGGGCATGGTTGAGTAGCTAGATGAGGGCTTCAACCATGGCATCGATCATAAAATGAGGTAAGTGTTGTAAATTTGATAGTATAGTTGAATGTGTTAGGATAAAATTACATTTGAGTAGGTTGAATTAGTTGGGTATGGTTTTGAAAATTATCCTAGGCCATGATGTCCTAGGTTTAGGTTTTGGTTGTTTTTAGGCAAATGAGTAGGGGAAATGGACATTAGAAGGGTGTCTTAGGAGTGTAATGGGTTATGGAAAAATGTTAGGCAGAGAAATTGGGGGATTTAGGTGATTTCTTAGAGGTTGTGGGAGGTTAAGGGTTTGAGTTATGCCATAAGAGGTCACACATAGTGACCATCAGTGGCTTAACCTAACCATCACCAGTCAAACCTAGGGATAAAAGGGTCCCTAAGGGATCATTGAAGATTCAAGGAATAATTAGTGATTGAAGGATATGTGGAAAGGCTTGGTAAAACGTAGAAAATAAGTGAAAAGATTTTAAAGTTGTGTGGAATTTTTTTATAATTATGTTAAAGTAAGAATGTTAGTATAATAATTATATTCTAATTTTGGAAGTAGTGAAAAGTTAATAAAAAGTTTAAATGCTAAAATGGTTGAATTAATAATGGTTAAAGTTGGTAAACAAGTTTAAATGTTAAAGTTGGTCAAAATTGATTGAAAAAGTGATAAAGTAGATGAAGTTGTTGAAAGTATTGAAGCTTGAAAAAGTTGTGCCAACTATGAAAATGGGGGTAAAGGGGTGAGATGGGGTGTTTATAGTGGTAGAAAAAAAATGTGTATATAGGAGGAGTGGAAGTTATCTAATAGAATTATTTTAGGTGTTCAAAATTATTTTTTGAGGGTTGGGTTTAAATAGTCAAGTAATCATTTAGGAGAGAGGCATGGTGTGTGCGAGGGATAACTGTCCATGATTATGATAGGTAAAATAATAGATGTAATAGGGAGGGTGTAATAGATTAAAAATATAGGTGTAGATTCTAGATTAATGTAGAAAATGAGGTAAGCATGTTAATATTGTTGTGTAATTATGATGTAGGCATGTGATTGGATTTAGATGAGGGATGGGGTCCCTAAGATCTTCATTGAGATTTAGGATGTAATGACCATATTCGATTGGAGGCACATGGAAACGGTTGGCCTAAGATCTATGATTCATTATCAATACCTAGCATAGGATGCAACCATGATTGTCATGTTCATTGAAAGATGCGACCTAGTTATGAACAACTTCATGTTGCCTAATCGAGAGTTAACCATACTATTAGAGGATGTGATGAAGATCACATGACTAACCATTTAGGGGGAGTCCATATATCATATTAATAGTGAGGAGTGGGACTACCACATGGATATCTTATATAGATTAGATTAGGTTCATGCTAGATGGCATATAGGTGGGTTTATGATCAAGCCATTATACTAGAAGGACCTAGGGGATAGATACTTGTTGTTGATGATGATGATGCTAGTGACTTATTTTTCATTGCTAGATTAGATCCATGGATGATTTTCATACCTATTACTAGGGGTATTGGTGGAGATGTTGTGGAGGAATATGTATACATGGGCCCTAGTGCTACTAGTCTAGATCTATAGGGAGATCTAGTCCTTTTAATCACATTGACAATATGGGATCAACATTGGTTTTGTGTTCCACTATTCAGCATACTAGCACATTTGGGTTGTGATAGAATTGGGGATACCATGGGATGGATTTAGACAAGAGACCTTTCTAATGGGTTTCACTAGATGGAGAGGTGATTATGATTTGGTAGGGATAGGTGGAGGAGCTAAAGACATTGACTAGTTCTAATATGCTTTGGAGGGTATGATGGTAGGAGAGATGATATGAAGTCCATATGTGGGATGGCCTAGTTAGCCCAAGCATAAATACCACACATTATCCTTACAAACCTGGCACTAGATTTATGGCAGAAGAGATGGGGAAACTAAGTTGATACCCTTTAAGTGAGTGTAGTGGTAGTTTAGATTGGTATAAGGGATCTCACTAGATTTCCCTCAATACAAGAGGAAAGAAACATAATATCATTTTGGACTAGGAAGAGTTGCCAATGAGATCTCCCATAGATGATTCTAGTGTTGTAAATGGATATGAAGCTTAGTACCAGGATAGATATGCAATGGATAACTTTAGATGGGTTGACAGGGGGTAGTAGCCTATGAATGTGGACCTTGTAGGGCCATCAACATAAGATGGTCAGGTGGCATTGGCACTAGAATTATAATAAGCCTAAATTATTAGGCTATAGGGATAAATTCATATATTCTAGGCATATATTATCACCTTACAGGGGTACGTTACTATAGTGATAAGTTGTTACAATGACATGTGATCATGATCAGGTGAGGATCTCTCTTGGGTGAGGGAATTAGGAGAGATATTTGTTAAAATAAAGGGTAGGGGTAGCTATAGAAATACAAATCCAACCACATGACATATTTATAAGGACATGATACCTAGACACCATTAAGGAGCTAAAATATTATGAGGTGATAGTGTTGGCACAGTTGCCCCTAGAGATGTAATATGGAGAGTATAGGTCCATTTTGGTAGGGGGTCCTTTAATAAATACTCCAAGGTAATGGGCCTTAATAGTGGGATAGGAAAGGATATAAAGAGGGCCACCAAAATATGGTAGTGCAAGTATAGGTATAGGTGTAACCAGTGATAGTGGTGCTAGTATAGGTGGGCCAATTGATAGTGGTGCCCTAGAGGCCTAATATATGAGGGTATATGAGGTGTATGTTTTTGATTTTGATAACATACTACATGATAATGATGTGAGATGTATATGAGTGAGAGATACATGAAGACATTATTTCATGTATTTCATCATTGATGTATATGATGATCATATGTTGATTATATTATTGAAATTATATTAATGACATGTTGACATATGACATGATGATGATGTTCTAATGTTGATGATGTCTAGTTGATTAAGTATCGATGTATTATGATTATGATGATATAGATGTAGATTATAATAATAATGTGGTTATGTTTATGGATTATGGATGACATATATAATTATTTAGGCATAGGTTTATTTTTGACTCTTTAGTTTAGATATTTAATGATGGATATGATGGATGATGATGACTATTTGTTTATATGATGATGTAGTTGAAAACATGTTTTTGATCAAGATGTTTGTTGTTATTTAGTCTAGTTTTCACATGATCATGAATATTTGATAGGTTTTGATGATGTTGTTTATGAGAAGGTTATAAAAATGTGATTTATATATAAGATGATCATGTAATATTCATAGATAGGATGATATTTTGGAATTATTGTAGGATGATGTTTGATGATGATAATATGTTGTTAAGATGTTATAATGGTATGATGTGATTATTTATGAATTATGGGTTTTGATGTTTTGTTTATGGGTAGGATATGGTTTATATTTATTTTATTCATGGCTCCTGATGTTATGATTGCATTGATGAGAATAATGTTTGCATGTTTGGATAGGATAGGTGATATGAGTAAATAATGAAAACACATAAACTAGGTGTAGGTAACAAACTAAATGTGAGAAAGAGATAAGACTTATGAGACATACATCAACATGAACTAATGGATGGAAAAAAAAGACATGATGTTTTGGGTTGGTAAGGACCTAAAAACAAGAAAATATAGATGGATTAGTGAACATAAACATGTTGAATGCTTCACATGAGCATGGTTTGATTAAAAGGGTGTATCTTGATCACTTTGTGCCAAGTAAGCTCATAGTCCCTTAATTTTAGAGAGGGATTGAAGGGAAGGGAGGTGATAGGTAGATGGTTGAATGATAAATGGGTGAAAAGGTAACCTAATGTGGGTTAGCTTTCCCCTTCCATAGGTGACCAAATAACTATAATAGACAAGTCCATGCCTTGATATGATATGTAGAATAATCAATGTGAGAAGTCTACAAATCCCATATATAGGAGCTGATTGTAGTGTATTGGGATAATGCATAGACTAATATATGTGGAAAGTCTATAAATGGAACTTAAAGGAGCTGATTGTGGTTTATTTACTTTGATTTTGACATATGGTTATTTTTTACTTTTATTATTTTGATAAGTTATTAAAACTGATCGATGCAAGAAGCTTCAAATGATTATTTCTTAGCCATCCTTTAAGGGAGTGGTCTAAAATTGGATTTTTATAGCTATCCTTCAAGGGATAAGTCTATTTTTAATCAAATTATAGGTGTTGAGTAGCTATTATTTAAGGGAACAATTTGCAATACTAGAGATATGGATAAAAGTGATAATGTTGGGATCCTAATTTTTTCAATTTTGAATGTTAGGTTAGACATGGACACGTCTATTTAGGATTAAAGGTTCACCTTTATGGAGGTATAACTTTAGCACAAAATTTTAATGATATATGGTGAAATTGGTTTGAGAGACAATTGATCATGGGTGTTTTAGTATTTTTTCAATTTCTTAAATGTGATCTAATTAGCTACTAAAAACAATGTATAAGTAGGGTTTTTAAGATTACATATATATATGGATGGGGATACACATTGTTGACCAATATTTATGGGAACTCCTCTTTAGCTGGGGAGGAATGACCCAAAAATCACACTAACTCACAAAAAATGGATTAATAGAAAAATGAGTGGGTTGCGTGGCAAGAAACCAGTCCCAAGAAGCGATACACTTAGATGAATGTCATCTCACATTTAACATTCAAGTTTATAAATAAAGATGAATATATACATATATATATATATATATATATACATATATACATGTATACATATATACATATATATACATATATATACATATATATATACATATATACATATATATATACATATATACATATATATATACATATATACATATATATATATATATATACATATATATATATATATATACATATATATATATATATAGACACACACACACACACACACACACACACACATATACACATATATAGATATACATATATATGAATAATATATAAATAGATAATTATAAATATATATATTTTATAGCAAGATTAATATGATAAAAGTAATTATCCCAAAATTTAGTAGCAATATCAATGTCTTCTTGAATTATAGTCAATTGTTCATTAATGCTTTCTTGATTAGGTGTGAAAAATACACTACAAAGACATAATTTGAATGTAATGTCACTTTGGTCAATGATTTTTTTTTTTTAAACAATGGGAAGATCAAATATGCTAAAAATATCATGTGTTAATCTAGGCAAAGTAATCTACATGTAAAAGATAGGTTTTTAGAAAATAGAATGCAAGTTTTGATAGATTTTTAAGACTGAGAATGTTATAAAAACATATTGCAATAATGTTTTGAAAATTTAGTAAGGATCAATTTTGATTTAGATGGATTGATGTAAATTCTATGTAAAAAAATAAACTTTAAAAATAGATTATAATAATGACCTATATTATTGATAAAATAATAAAAATTGAATGTAGAATAGTGATAGATATGCATAAAAGACTATAGATTCTATAATATGAAATTATTGAAATATAATACTAACCTTTATATCTGAAAATAAACTTGACAAGATGAGGTAAATTACCTTTAAAAACCTTTGATAATCTCTTGAGTAAAGGTTCCACAAGATAGCAAGATGTTGGCAATGTCCCTATGTAGGTTGTAATGATATTTTGGTAGCATTTCAAAGTCCAAAATCATAGTCACCATTAGTCTTGAGATAAATAGGTTTGTTATTTATATATGGATCGATGTTTATTTGGGAAAATTAATATCGATCATGGTGGATTGATGTTGATCAGCCCAATTTGGTTAAAAATTGGCTTAGGTTGTTTTGAACCATGTGCCAAACTAAGTAAATGTAACAATAAGTTGTTTACACATGTTTTTAATGAGGGTAGGTTGTTAAGAGGGTTTTTGGGAGGTTGAATAGGTTTTCTTTTATTTGTTTTTAAGATTTTATGGTTAGGATGGTACAAAGGGGGGGTTAATTACTATTTAACTATAGTAATTAAATCCAGTTAACCTATGTGGTAAAAGTAAATAGGTGGGGTAAATGTAATTATTTAAAATAATTAAAAATGGGGGACCATTATGTTGGAAATAACATAATAATGTGATGATTCACTAAGTTAATACACAAAGGTGTATAAACATAACATCTACATTTCCCCCTTTTTGTGGAGTGGTATGCAATAGAAATCCATGAGACAAAAACTATAAGGTGTCTAATGCCCCAATTTTATTGTGAGAAGGTATCCCCACTCAAACCAAGCACTAATAAGTAAGAAAAAATGGATGATGGGTTTGAAAAAGATAAAAGGTAAAAACATAATGGGTACAGTGTAAATAGACAAATGGGTTATAGAAAAAGATAATTGAAAGTGTAGATAGTGCAAGAAAGCTTCAAAATTACACTTAACAGGATAAAAATTAATGCAAGTAATAACTCCCCAAAGACCAAATCAAGTAACAAAATGCCATGGCTAAAATAGGTGGGCAAAAGTAAAGGCTAGAAAGAGAACAAAAGATAGGAATAACATACCATAACATCTAGTCTGCATATGGTGTATGAGTTACCTATAGATGAATGTTAAGAAGACCAAATATACCCTTGGAATCTAACAATGGGAAGATGCTAAAAAAGGGTACACCTTTAAGGAGATTGGGTAGCTAAAAAGGGTTCAAAATCCTCAAATCTAAAAGTGTAATAGGATATGCAAATGGGATAGCTAAAGAAAAGGAAATAATATGGGGCTTGGAAGTGAGACTAGAAGCATGTGAAAGAGTCTATAAGTACAAAAATATTTCAATAAGCTAAGACAATCAACATCGATATGAAAGGGATTGATGTCAATTTATGAGATTGACATCGATTGAGGTGATCAACATTGATTACAAAAAAGGTTATATATCGGCATCCGACATGACATAAGGCTCATTTTAATTGATGTTAATAAGAATCTAAGGGTGAAATATAACATGTGTCAACCTTGAAAGTGGATTTGAGATAGAATGGAGGTGAGTGGGAGTGGATGATGATGATGATGATGATGATTGTATTATGAGGTAGGTTTTATATTTTTTTGATTAAATTTAGTAATTTATTTATTTTTTGTTTGAGCATAAGAAATTAGGTTTGTTAATAAAATTGTGGGGGGAGAGGGTAGGTAGGTAGGTAAATTTTACTTATTTTTTTTATTTTACGATGTACAACCCAAGAGGAAATTTTTGTGTTGAGGGAATTGACATCAATCTATCAAGATTGACCGCGATCTACAATGGATCAACCATGATCGATAAGGATTGGTGTTAATTTTTTTCAAATCAACATCCATCCTAAAATGATTGATAAAAACAAAAAACTTTCATATTTTATTAACTCACAAGATGTTTCTAATAGGCACAAAAGCTGTTGATGATGAGTGATAAGGTCCCTCTACTATTGGCATAGTTGTGAGAGTTTATGAGCAATGAGGACTAGGTGTATTGAGAGGCAATGGGATTCAAAGGGGTTTACCATTATCACCATTTCCATCAAGATATCAATATGATAGTGACATTTATAGTGTGATGGGATTATACCACCACCACTTTTTGGCTATTGACTAGAGAGATGATGATCACCATAGAGGACATTCACTATATTCTATGATTACTAATTTAGGCACTCTTGTATATATTATGGACAAAGTGGAGTGAGTGGTGATGATGGCATGATTATATGATAAGGATGTAGTGGATATCAGATTCTTTGTTGGGGATTCTCCTTCCAACCATTATATGACTATGATCTTATGGAGATACTAGTGTTAACTATGATGATGTTGGCATTGACTTGCTATGTATTACCTAACTGTAGGGGAGGAAATCTACCATGTATTTTTACTAGTGTTATAGCAGACATGGTGGAGTTCCATATAGTTTTTTCTTGGGTGCTCACACTATTGGGGTAGATATATAAGGAGTTGTGGAGTTGGCATACTGGGTGCTACTCAAGGCTTGAAATTATATTTGTATTGCATTTCTAGGCATATGAGCACCTCTATGTGATTCATCCAATAGGGACCTCATGGACTAGATTCAGGGAGATGATATTTAGTGTAGTCTTATTTTTATGGAAGGAATACCTTATCATTCCACATACAGCTAAGGTAGTGTGAGATCTAGCACACTATAGACAAGTATTTATTGTCCTACAAATAAGAGATGTTATTTGGAGGCCTTATGTAGACTTCTTAGTGTGGCCTGGTTTAGCAGTAGAGATAGGTGAGGTTTATTGAGAGATATGGATACAAGGATGATAGCTAAATCACCTTGAGATATTTTATTTTGATAGGGTCCATCACCAGTTTGGATTATTATAGGATGTTTTATTAGCCTCATGCTTATATATATGGGAGGATACAAAGTTGGATTGGCCAACACTTGATACTTTAGTTATTTTTATGGGGCCATAAGAGGAGCCTACGATAAGTTACCTAGATGACATTAGGTATATAGATGATTAATTAGTTTGGTTTATAACTAAGATGGCGAGGAGGTAGGAGAGATTAGTTATACCATGACATGGGGTGGTTATTGATGAGGTGAGGGAGGCTGAGTAGGAGGTGGAGTATGAGGCTCTAGATATACACATAGAGTAGGAGGCCCCTACTGTACACATGGATGAGACACCATTAAATGATGCCCCAACATATAAGCATATGGATATAGCTATAGTTATTGTAGGTAGGGATAGTTTGAGGGTTGAGCTATTGGAGGCACAAGACTAGGATATATAGGAGTGATATTACTTTACAAGGGTAGGTTTCCACATTACAGAGTGATCTTGAGATCATGATGGTTCAACATGACTAGGATATATAGGAGTGAGATAGATACAAGATAGAGCTAGAGTAGATAAGGTCTACATTGGTAGAGATACCCACTCCAAACATTGTAGGATATAGCACTACACCTCTAAATATGGTACCACTCTAGAGGTACATCGATTTACTTATAGAGATGTCATATTATGAAAGGATTGTATAGAGGTGACTACTAGATATGGCTTAGTTTGCTTTATATGTGGCTACCCATAACAGATCATAGAGGACTCTTAGGGGGTTATACTAATAGAGGGATCATAGTGAGTCAGGGAGGAGATGATGAAGGAGATGATATCATTCACCTTAGCAAGATTGAGTTCATTGAGTAGATCACATTGTATGGGCTAAGAGCCCCATTGTATTCATATTATGACATTTGTATAGACATTTGATATATATATATATATATATATATATATATATATATATATATATATATATATATATATATATATATATGTTATGTGTATGGGTGGATCACGTGTATTTATTTATGGATTTATTGATGGTTATGGATATGTTATGCTTTTATTGATTATTGATGTGATGGATTATAGATTTAGATGTTATTCTTATTAATTTTGATTATTTATATATGTATGCTATAGATGGATTATGGATTTTGACATGTTATATTGATTTCAAATGTTAAATCATGAGACGGGTTTTTATTAATGGATTATGGTTATGGATTATGCTACTTTTTTATCTAGATCATTATTATCCTTATATATGTTTATGTTTTTTATATGAGTGAATGAAAATAAATTATTGATTCTAGATTTATGATTAATGATGATTATGGATTATAGATAGATTTTAATACTTTATTATGATATATTTATGGATTTTAATGTTTATAGAGTATGGATTTATGCATCATTAATTTGGACCATAACCAAAAGATAACTTCTCATATGCATGGCCTATGCATCCTTAGCTAGCTGATAAAAGATATTGACTCAACCTTAGTTATCTAGAGATTTAACCTTAGGCAAGGATTATATGTTATTAGTAGGATGGGAATGGAGTGCTTTAGAGATAACATTCTTCACCTCATATTTAAAAATAAATATTTATCTTTCAAAAATCACTTTTATGCCAATGAGTAGACTGATCAATACAGGAAGACTACAATTAGAATGATTATCAATGCAGGAAGATTTCATGGGATATTAATTTATCTTATTTATTTTATTGATTTTTTAGGAATTTTCAATGGCATAATTTTGAAAACTAATCAATACAGAAAGTTTTATGCTTGGTAGCCATCCTTCAAGGGAGTGGTCTACATTTTGACATTTTTTTTGCACCACTGTCCTTCAATGGATCAGTCTATTATTTTCCATTTTATTTTATTACAGTTATCCTTCAATGGATCAATCTATTTGTTTAGCCCATTTTGATACTTTGTATTTTCACTACTTACTTGATTTTGGATCCCATAGATAATTATTCAAGGTTTGGCATAAAATATACCTTAAGATAGTTTTCATGAATTCAATACTTGAGATGATTGTGTTATCTTTAGAAATTAATGGTATTTAAGAAATAAAGACATAAAAAGTCTTTAAAAAATAAGGGAAATAATGAGCTAGGGTTTCTCCCATTATAGGTGAAACTTATCCATGATAAAATTCCATGTATAAAGATGGGGTATAGATATTCAAGGTTGAGATTATAGTGACTAGAAGATAACCACATAAATCTCATATCACTATTTGGTATGTTGGGGTAAAGGGATATGATAGTATTTGAGATAAACTAGCTAAAATGAGCCAAGATCTATTAACTATAGAAAGGACATAGATACAATGCATTAAGAGGTTCTCATTCTAGTTTACCACTAAGAGAGGCCAAATGATATGCTCTAGATCCATATTTATGGGTTATGATGTATGGTCCAAGCCAATTAGGAGTGAATTTACCCCTTTTACTTCATTCCATATTAGTGACATGTTGATTTTATTTAATTACATGGTCTCCAATATTAAATTCTCATTCTTTTATATGTTTATTATATGCTCATTTTAATCATTCTAGATATATACGAAGGTGATCAAGGGCTACTGCATGATACTCACCTAAGAGTTCAAGCTAGCATAAATGCTCATAACAAAAATCCTCATAAAAAATGATGTCTTTAAGAGAGAAATGAAGAGATGGAATTTGGAATTCTATAGGAAGTATATCTTCTATACCATAGACTAAGGAAAAAGGAGTAACACATGTAGGGGTTTGAACACTAATTTGATATGATCATAAAGTAAAAGGGATGCAAAGATGCCAATATTTTCTAGATTCATTAATAACTTTAGTTAGGATTTTGACTAGGGTTTTATTAGATGCTTATGTCTGACCATGGGCCTAGGGATATTAAGTTGAGGAAAAACTTAATTTCATTTCAAATGAGTCACATAATGCCTAGACTTTTTTATTCTTGAAAGATTTCCCATAATATTTTGTTATTCTATATAGAATTACAAAACAAAAAATAATGTGATGGTGGATAAACTCCATAATCTTTTCTACCTTGGTCAAGATAAGTGGCATAACTTATACCCACTTGGTTAAGCATTCTATAGTGATAATGATAAAAATGTGATGCTAAGATGACTTAGGGTTGATTTGTCATATAAGATCAAGCCCCCATTAGGAGAATGGCTAGAAGTCCCTTGATACCTATAATGATTTACTAGGGGCATGGGATAAGTTTGCATTTTCTTGACATTTTACACACTTTTTAATATATGTAAAATAGTATTGATTCAGAGTGGGCCAATAGTAGCCTAGACATAATATTTTTTTGGTAATTGCACGGCCACTAAAGTGTCCACCACGTGACCCATTATGTAATTCCTGGATAGCTAAGGTAGATTCATGTTTTTGAAGACAAAATATAATAATACCATCAAAACCATTTTTATATAGAACACCCCCTAGTATAGTATAGCAGGTAGCTTTCTATTGAAAGACATGCCTGACACCTTTGGATAGATGGGGAAGAGATAGTCCTATAGACAAATAATTAAATATTTGTGAATACCATTGATCCTCTAAGTTTTCCTCAATATTATTGATAGACATAAGATCTATTTTTTTGTAATAAAGTTGGTTAAATCGATGGGTAAGGACAAATAGCTTAGACTCATGGAATGAGGATGAGATAAAAAAGGCAAGAGATGCCATAATATTAGTGAACTTATTAGTTGATTAGGATTATTTTGGATGGCATAATATTCAAGAGAGGATAATATCTAATCAACCAATGTCTTATATCTTTGGAAGATATCATTATTACATTGATATACACTAGTAATTTAAATGACCACCAGTTGAGAATCACCATAAATATTAAAGAATCTAACTCATAAAGCAAGAGTAGTTTAGAGGACTATGATAAATGCTTCATATTTAACCATGTTATTGGTGAAATCAAATTATAATTTAAAATATAACAACATAAGATCCTTTCAAAGGGTCATGTTATGGTTTTATAATAGGTTGTGTAATCTCTTTTAGTAAAGTATTGATTATTTGGTTTTGTCATTTATATTTTATAATAGGGATGACCTTAGGCACCTTTTCTTCAAATGGGCCCTTATAAAAAGATGGTGGATACTAGGATGGAGGTGTGGATAATAATATAGGGAGACTTTAAATTTTCCCATGTGTTTGAATGGAAGAACCTATGACTAGGATAGAAGATGGATGGGGACCTAAAATATATTATGGTGATGATATAAAATGGATATGCCCTTTATCTATGTGTTGATAAAAAGGGGGTATTCAGACTAAATTTTATATCTTTTGACCCTTGAAAAATATTTACTCTAACTTGAGTATGAACTAAGGATTTCTTTGGTAGAATACCAAACAATTGTCTCAGCTATCAATGATAGGAGCTTTACCCTTTCCTTTAGTATTTTTGGGGTAAGGAGATGTTATGGTAGAGGATGGTTTTTAATGTTCATGGTTTTGGGTAAATGGATAGGACCCCATTATATGTATGCCATGAATAGGTTCACCAAGGATCAAAAGGGTGGAATTTTCAACTCCAGAAGTATCAAGATGTTTATCTGTGACATCCCAAGGAGTAGTTTCATTTTCTCCTTTAGGAGATTCAATATGAGAAAGTGATGGTGATGATTCATATGAATGATCCCATTTAATGAGATCAAAGAGATCTACAAAGGTTTTGGGAGTTATTTTGATAGTTTTAGATTAACTTATATCAAAATAATCTCCCATAAGGAGATCCAAGACTAGATATTTATTTGGAACTTATTTAGGCAATAAATGACCATAGATTGTATCAATCATATGTGTAGCTTGATTTTGTGTTTCTCCAAGTTTAGCTTGGACAATGTTTGATGTGGATGGATGGTTTGGAAATGGCTATCTAAATATATCTAAATATTTATTAGGGGGAACATTTGGATTGTCCAAATGGAGATCCCCCTTGTCAATGAGTATTTTTTACCAACCATTTAAAGGATTGGCATCATTCCACATCATGTCTTATTACCTTGTGATAAGAATAAAACTCATATTATTTATACAATTGGGTTTAGGATGTGTATCATTAACTATTTTAATCAAAGGGAGCTCAATAAAATTTTCTTGCAGGAGTTTATCCAATACAAAAGTGTAAGGTTCTCCTAAAGGGGTATATTTTTCTAGGGGAAAATGAGTAAGGACCCTAGGTGGCTGTGTTTGTGAAGCGGATGGTCCTGATTGATTGGGTTTTGGAGGGATAGAAGTTTTTAAAATAATAAAATTTACTACCCCTTTATGTTTAGGATTGTTGTTATTGATTTTTGATGGGTCAAGTTTGAAGTTTTTTATCATGTAACTTAACTTTTCCCTCTTCAATGCCATGGATTTTGAGTTTTTGTGCCATGGTAAAAGCTTCATCAAAAGTTTTAAAAGATTTTACTTGTAACATGGATGAGATATGTTTTACACAAGAATGTTAAAATGATTCAATTAATTCAGGTTATGGTAAGGAAAAGGTTAACTAGTTGATAAGGCCATGCTAACAAACCACAAAGTCTGATATGGACTCATCTTCAAATTGTTGAATGATGTATAAATATGTGATGGTCACTTTCCAATCAATGTTTATTGAGATGTGTTATAAGAAAATTTGTGCCAATTTCCCAAAGGAAAAGAGCAAATGTTGAGGAATGGATTTGTACCAATCTAATGTTACCCCTACTAGTGACTTGGGAAATGTCCTAAGTAATAATGCATCATCATGCGCTATAAGGTAACATGTATGTAAAAAGGATCTAAGGTGTTATTGGGGATATTCTTTGTTTTGAAATTTAGTAAACTTAGGAAGTTCCTATTAAGGAGGATATGGTTGGATAGGAATAGATGAGTGGATAGGTTCATTATGAATTTGCTCATATATGATCATATTTTTGTGTCCAAAGTTGGAAGCTTACAAACTAGCCATCCTATTCGTATGGATGTTTATGAGGTCTACTTGGGTGTTATTCGAAGGCAAGTTCCCTAAGATACCTATTAAAGAGTTTGAAAATTTGGAAAAGGAGCAGATAGGGGTTGTGAAGAAGTGTATCTAATCATAGTGGATATAATGGGTTGGGATTCCATCATATATTGTAGGATTTTTAGTGGAATATTCTACTATGTAGAAGGTTATAAGTAAGTGGTTATTGATAGTTGTGATGAATCCATGTATTGGGTAGATGAGGAGACATACTATTGGGGAGGTTATGTTAAGAGGATTTATTGTGTGTGATGGATTTATTTTGTGTGTGTGACAGAGCTTGAGAACTTTATGATAAAGTCAATATGATAGGAGGGATACTTGTAGGAATTGATACTACTAACATTTGAGGAGGAATAGTAGATATAGGTTGAGTGGTATTTTTAACCTGAGTAACATGGGTTGGAGAGTTGGTAGATACTAAGGAGGTTGGTTTTCTAAAGGTTACGTCACCTAGGTATTAAAACTAGATGGAAGAGATTTCATGGAAATGGTTACCATGGCCATGGTAAATATTTTAGTTTTCTCAATTCCCTCAAAAGGCATCCCAAATTTACATCAATAATCTTAGGTATGGGGGGAAGGATAAATATTTATTGCTCAACTATTAAGATAGTAATTGAGAGAGATATGGTTATTGTCTAGTATTTCCACAAAGGAAGGATCATCTTAAGGATAAAAGTGTGGGAACACATGATTCTAAAAGGACTCAAGGGTAGAGGAAGGACTAGGTGTATGTTCCATAGGATAAGATGTGATACCCTCCTCAGATTCTTTCTTTGACTATTGCCTAGTTAAAACCATGAGAGTAAAAAGGAAAAAATAAAAGAACAATTTTTATCTTCTTTATTTCACTTTAAGGTTTGAATGAAAGATACATGAACTAAATTCATTCCAAAAAAAGTTTTTTTTATCTCTTTTAACTTTAAGATGTGATAATAAATAAATAAAAAGGATAATTAAGGTCCTAATAAATGGTAATCTAAGGATGGTTTTATGTATTTTTTTGGCACTCAAAGGAAAATTGTACTTCTACTGGTACATGGCTTGATACATGGGGCTTGTTCCCCTCACATCATAATCTCATAGCCAGTTTGGGTGCTTAGCCAATATATAATGATGGTCTAGAGATTATACTCATCTAAAAAGCTATGTTAGTCCTCCCTTTGGTGGTGAAATCCAAGTAGGATCATCAAAAAAATGTTGTTATGAGGTGATGAAACCCCTATCAGTTTCCTTATGTTAGGTGTTTAGATATGTTAATTTATGACATTGATTTGTCTTGCATTTGAAGAGTGATGAATATGATAGATTATTGCTTAGATTATTCTATGTGAAAGAACCTAAACAAGAGAGATGAATGCAATGTATTTTAACCTTGAAAGGAAGAAATGCAAAATTAATGTTTTTTGGATGAATTCACATAAAGAAAGGGAAAGAGATCAAATTGAAGTATTTTAAATTTTAAAACAAAAGATGATACTAATGTCCCACTAGGTGTTCTAGAATGTTTTAATATTCTTTTGCTTTTTATAATGTGATATAATTAACTACTACAAACAAAGTATAAGTAGTGTTTATAAGATTACATGGAGATATGGATGGGGTTATGCACCATTGACCAAGATTTATGGGAAATTATCTTTGGCTGGGGAGGAATGACCTACAAATCACAGTAACTCACAAAAAATGAATTAATAGAAAAATGAGTGGGCTGCTTAGTAAGAAACTAGTCCCAAGAAGTGATACACTTCCTTAGATGGATGTCAGCCCATGTTTAACATTCAAGTTTATAAATAAACATGAAATTACAAAGATATACAAGGATAAGATATAAATAGACAATGCCAAAGATATCTATTCTAGATCAAGATTAATATGATCAAAGTAATTATCCCAAAATATAGTATAAATATAAATGTCTTCTTGAATTATAACTAATTGTTTATTAATTCTTTCTTGATTAGGTGTGAAAACCATAATACAAAGACCTAATTTGAATGCAATGTCACATTTATCAATGGGAAATGGTTATTCAACAATGGTAAAATCAAATATGCTAATAATAGGATGTGATAATATAGGTAGAGTCATCTACATGTAAAAGATAGGTTTTCAACAAATAGAATGTAGGTTTTGATAGATTTTTAAGACTGAGAATTTTATAAAAATAGAGTAAAAGAATGTTTTTAAAATTTAGCAGGGATTGATGTTAATCCTACAAGATCAACATCTATTCAAATGGATAAAAAACAATTCTATGTAAAAATCTAAACTTTAAAAAGACTATTAATGACCTATATTATTGATAAAATAAAAAAAATTGAATGTAGAATAGTGACATACAGACACAAGACTGTAGATTCAAGAATATAAAATAATTGAAATACAATACTAACCTTTTTTAGATAAAAACAAACTTGACGAGATGAGGTAATGAACCTTCAAAAACCTTTGATAATCTCTCAAGTAGAGGTTCTGTAAGATAACAAGATGTTAACAATGTGCGTACATAAGTTGCAGTGAGATTTTCGTAGCATTTTGAAGTCTAAAAGCATAGTCACCATTCCTCTCAAGCCAAGGAGGTTTGTTGTGTATATATGGATAGATGTTGATCTAAGATAATTAGTATTGATCATGGCAGATCGATGTCAATTGACCCAATTTGGTTAAAAGTTATCTTAGGCTATTTTGAAACACATGCCAAACTAAGTGAATGTAACACTAAATTGTTTTCATAGGTTTTTAATGAGGGTAAGTTGTTAGGATGGTTGTTAGGAGGTTGAATAGGTTTTTTTAATTTGTTTTTAAGATTTTATGTTTAGGATGGTAAAAAGGGGGGGTTAATTACTATTTAACTATTTTAATTAAATCTAGTTAACCTATGTATTAAAAGTAAATGGGTGGGGTAAATATAATTATTTAAAATAATTATAAATGAGGGAAAATTATGTTGGAAATAACATAATAATGTGATGATGCACCAAGTTAATACACAAAGGTATATAAAACTAGCATCTACAATGGGATTCCATCTAATTAGAGATGAAAAGTATCCATGAGAACCATTCCATGGGTAGATCTAGGTACCCACGCTTAGGATTAGGAAATAACTATGATGGATAATCACATGGTTCAATGTCTTAATCAATTATTCCCAAGGGGATTTGGGATAGGTAGGTGAAAGGAAGTAATAATCTCATAAATCAAGGGATGAACATAAGTTAGACATAAAGGTGAGTTTTATCCTTGTTTCAGAAATATAAAGGATGTAAATGCAAAGCATTGAGATGTTGAGGTTCTAGTTTTCCTTCAAGAGAAGATAAATGATAAGATCCTGATCTATACCTATGGGTTATGATGTAGGGTTCAAGCCAATTGAAAGTAAATTTTCTTTTTTTGATTTTCTCCATATTAGTTACATGTTGATTTTACTTAAGGAAAAGGTTTTTGATGTTGAACTCTCACTCTTTTAGGTGTTTTTTTGTATTCATACTTGATTCATTTTTGATAGACATGAAGATGATTAAGTGTCATGAGGTTATGTACATCAAGTAGTTCAAGACGTGTGAGATGTTCTTGATGACAATCACTCTCAAAAAGAATTTCATGTAAATATATACAAAGAGACAAGATTTAAAATTTAAGAGGTAAGATTAACTTAGCTCCAAAGATGAGAGAGAATGTGGTAGCACTTGTAGAGGTTTGAGTCCTAGTACAATAAGCCCATAAATCAAAAGGAATGTGCAAGTGCCAATCTTCACCTAAAGTGCTTACTAATTTTGTGAGCATTTTGATGAGATTTTTGTTAGAGGCTTTTGCCTATCCATTATATTTTAGACAATAAGTTGAGGAAAAAATTAAATTGATTCTAAAAGTGTCATAGAGACCTTGGAATTTCTATTTTTTAAAATATTTACCATTATTAGTGATGATCATATGGGGAACACCGAAGTGGCAAATGATATGGTGATTGATGAAGTCAATATTTTTTTCAGATTTGGTTGAGATAAGAGGGATGGCCTCAACCCATATGGTGAAATATTTAGTGGTGGTAATGATATATTGGTGTCATTGTGAAGAATGGGGATTGATTTACCAAATAAGTTCAAGACCCTATTGCAAGAAGGGACAGTAATCTGTAGATACTTAAAGGCTATGGGGAGGTGCATGATGTAAGTTAGCATATTGTTGACATTTAACACACTTATTTACATAGTAAAAAAACTCTTGATTGATGGTGGGATAATAGTATCCAAGGCAAAGGATACGCTTAGTAATAGCTAGGCCACTAAAGTGTCCCCCACAGATTATATCATATGTTTCCTTGGTAATGTGGGAAGATTCATGATTATGTAGATAACGGATAAGGATGTCATTAAAGCCATGTTTTTAAAGGATTCCCTTGAGTATGGTGTAATGAGAGGTAGCCTAAAAAATATATTTGGGAATTATTTGAAAGGTTGGGAGGAATAATGCCATTATTAAGGTAATCAAAGTTTTGGTCATACCAAATGTCAGAAGGAGATGTTTCCACACTATAAATGGTAGCAAGATCAAAAATGATATATGAGGGTGTGATAAATTATGGATGTTAATAAATAATTTAGATATTGTAGGTTGAGATGGAATTTGGGAGGCAAGGGATGCCATTGTATCTATAAATTTGTTGGTAGATTGAGGAACTAATTGGATAGTATAATGATCAAATGATGTTAAGAGTGCATCCAAAAGTTGTTTTTACTTTAGGAGGACATCATTTTTACATTGATAAGATTTTTTGACCTGGTTGATGACTAGTTAGGATTCACCAAAGATACTAATTATTTTGACTCCCAAGGCTAAAGTAGTTTGGAGACATATGACTAGGGTTTTGTATTTGACTATGTTATTGGTGCATTTGAAGTTAAGTTGAAAAGAAAGGGGAATGCGAATCACTCTGGCACCCCCATCATTTCGTCATTTAGAGCTATAAAATAACATGGTCACTTGGTAGGTGGGTTCCTCCTGAGAAAGAGTTACAATAGACTCATCGGTAAAGGCAAGAGGAAGAGGTTGATTATCTTGTAGAGGAGCTTTAGCGAATTGATTAGTGATGACTTGTCCTTTAATGGACTTTTATGGAAGGAACTCAAGATTGAACTTAGCTAGGAGCATAAGCCACTTAGCCATATGTTGGTTTTGGTATGTATTAGAGTGCATCTACTTAAGGGGGTTAATTTTGGTGAGGATATATGTTGTATTATTAAGAAGGTAGTGGAAGAGTTTGGAGGCCATGAAAACTAAGGTGAGGTAGAGTTTTTTGTTATGGGTATATTAAGTTTCATATTTGATAAGGGTGTAGCTAATGTAATATTTGGCTTGATATTTATTTTATTCATCATGATGAGTGAGCATGGCCCATAGGGAATGGTCTATGGTAGACATATATAGGTAAAAGGGTTTGTCTTCCTTAGGAGGGATGAGGATAGGTGTAGAGAAAAAAAATCTTTGATTGAATTAAAGGCTTATTGACATTCCATGGTCCACTTAAAAGAGGTGTCTTTCTTGAGTAGGTGGTTGTTGACATTTATTTGATAACTAAGAGATGAAGCAACAAATGGATTGAAGTTTTATCTATAGGCTATGGAGTCATGTAAGGTTGGTAAGAAGATGAATCTATAAGATTGATCTAACTTTGGTGAGGTCTATTTTGATTCCATAGAGAGAGATGATGAAACCAAGAAGTTTTACCAATAAGACTTAGAAAATACAATTCTTATGATTGAGCTTGACATGATAATGGATTAGTTGGTCAAAGATGATGACAAGAATAGTTAAGTGATCTTTGCAGTGTTTGGATTCCCCAAGGAGATCGTCTATATAGTCCTTTATGATTTTTTGCATGAGATCACGAAAGATATAAGTCATGGATTTATAATAGGTTGCTCTAGAATTATTTAGTACAAAGGCCATGACCCTATAGTAGAAGGTTCCCTATGGGGTAATAAGATAAGTTTTATGATGATCTTTGGGGGTAATTAAAATATGATTATATCCCAAGAAACCATTGATGAGAGATAAAATTTCATGGCTAGCTATAAGATCAACAAGTTGGTCGATATTTGGTAAAAGAAACTCATCCTTTGGAAATAAAAGGTTGAGGTCATGAAAGTTGATGCAGAGGTGAAGAACCCTTATGGGTCTAGTGATGGGAACGATGTTCAAAATCCATTATGGATATTTGATGGGCTAAATGAATTTGATAGATAAGAGATGTTGAAGCTCTTCTTTGACAAGAAGGGCTATATGAGGATGCATCCTATGAAGCTTTTGTCAAACTAGTTTGGCCTCAATATGTGTAACAACATTGTGGAGGGAAATAAAAGGGTTAATTTAAGGCATATATTAATAAGACAAATCAAAAGTTATGTTAGGGTCTTGAAGGAAAGAAGGGTAATATTTTTACTCTATAGAATTTAAAGATTGGTCAATTTTTATGGTACAAGGGTTATCCTAAGTACCCAAGTTAACATTAATAACAGATTCATTCAGCATAGTTTAATTCTTCATAGGGAGAGATTTATGAATTTAAGGTTCCTCAACACTGAGGTAGGTGAGAATGGACTCATCATCCTAACTTTGGATGGTGTTAAGGGTAGGAAAATCATGTTCAATCATTATTAGGGTCAATGAAAGGAAGGGTTTTAGTTTTACCACCCTTTTGATAGGTCAAGGGGCCTAAACTAATGGTATTGATAAAAAAGATTTAGATAGGATGATATTGGAGTTCTCAAATTTGGAGAGAGATGGGGTTAGTGAGGATGGAAGTTCTTCATTGATGGTGGCAATAGGATTTGGTGAGGTGGGTTCTTCTTATGGTATAAACCCAAGGCTAAATAACTCACAAGGTTTTTAAGTTTTGAGTGTGGGTAACTCATGAGGTCCCTATTCATAGAGGCCAAGACCAAACCCCTTATAAGTGTACCAATAAATGTAAGATTTTAAAAAGGATGGTTTGTCTAGGTAGGAAAATTAGTGGTGAATGGTCAGATGCATGGGGTAATAGAGGCAGTAAGAACTATTTGATTAAGTCCCCCATAGATGAAATTTGTTTGATTGCTAAGGAGCCCAAAATTGATTATGGTTTTGATGTTATGATCATAGGAAGGGTCACATTTGGGATTCCCATATTCTTGTAGAGTAGAGAAATCATCTAAGGCTAAAAGATTATATCCCTTAAGAGATATTCATTAAAATGTGGATTACAAGAGGTCCTCAACCAAAATTGGGGATGAAGGGATGGTTGAGTTAGTTGATGTTTCATCATTGTTGTGAGTAGGAGTGTTGTTGTTTATGGTTGGTGAGGTGGTTTTGTTATAATTTGGTTATGAGTTAGATGGAGGAATAAGAATGTTATTCAGCTAGTATGTCATATTACAAGAGGTAAAGGGACTAGGATTAACATTAATGGTAATAACTTGTCCCTCATGCTCAAATTTGACACATCATTGTAAGGTGGAAAGGATATAACTCATAGCATAGATCTAAGGGAATCCCAATAACACATTGTATTGGAACTTGCCCTCTATAATGTAAAATAGTTTAGGAATGGTATGAGGCCCCAAGTAGATGTGGAGGAAAATAGTCCCTAGGGTAGTGGCCATGGTATCATTAAAGGAGTAAAGGACCACTGTAATTTTTGAAATGATGTTTTTGGGTAGACAAAGCCAGTCATATACATGAGAAGATATAATGTTGATGCTATCTCCTCCATCAATCATAACCCTCTTCACATGGCTTTGATTGATGTATGTGGTAATAAAAATGAGAGGATCAGATTCTTCAAGATGAGTAGGAGGTATTTGAAAATCCTAAATGGTGATGAGGGTAAAAAGTTGGAGGGATTCAAAAAAGGGTGAAATTAGTTGAGGATCATTTGGTTTAATCTCTATAGATTGTAAAGCCTTTATCAATTCCTAACAATAGTGGGGCAAGGTGTTAACTAGTTCATAAAGGCTCATTTTCACTAATGATTGGTGAAGTTGTTTCAACATGATATGCTAGATGGATTTGGATGGTTTGGAGGTATAGGGTCCCAAAATTGATACTTTAGGATATAGTGGTGGCATAGGTGAAGGTGTAGGTTTTTGGTTTTGGTTGGAAGGTTGAGGGGTTTAATGGTATGTCCATGGGATGGATGCTTTGGCTTTTCCATTATCTCTTTGTTGGTCTTGGGATCATGAAACCACATAAATAGTGTGGATAAGGGGATTTTCTAGGTTTTGTTGGTCACCTTAATTACTCCTCCTCATCTTTAGGTAGGAGTGGGAGAGTAGGTAAAGGTTGGGTAGGTTGAGTTGATGGTAAGATTGGTAATGGAGGTAAGAAGGGTTCATTTGATAATAGATCATCCTCATCATATAGGCTATGGATAAGTGCTTGGAGATATTTTTAGTTATCTATGTCATTGATCTAGGCAATAATTTAGGTTTCAATTTGGGTGACAGTTCCACCCCAATTGATGACATAACTTTTGAGAGCCATAACTTTTGCACCGTAGCTCTAATTGACTCACCATTTGAACCATTCAAAAGCTAAGAATGAGGATAATGTCTTGAGATGGCATGGAAATCCTCTTGATGAATTTTGACCCTTGAAAACCTAATGGAAGTGCCCCAAATTTCAATTTTAGTAGTGTAGTATAAAAATAGTAAGTTTCTAAAAATATTAATTCCTCAAATTATGTATTATTTTAAATCTTTGAAGTCAAACCACTTAATCTCCCTTGACATTGGTGCCATTACACATCCTCCCCATACTTTCAAAATGTGTATAAATGAAGAGGTAACCTGAAATTTGAAGTCAAACATCTCTTCCTAGAGATAAGCATATAATTGTATTGTGATCTTGAGTAATACTACATCTCTTCTCAGAGAATTCATTATTACTATGTTATTTTTATGTTATTGAAATATTTATCAACTAGAACTTTTTAGTTTTGGATCATTCATGTCCTAGTTTCCTATGATATGCATAAATCAAGTTATCATTGAATCAAGAGGGTTTGGTGTTAAAAGGGTAGAATGGTTTGATATGTGTTAAGATAATGGAGGAAGTTTGCAATAACCTCTATAAGATAGTTGTGTAAGATTCACTCAATGGTGTTGGAGGTGAAGGGTTTATAGTTTTAGGCAAGGGATATTTTTTAGAAATAGTTTTCACCTTAAAAGTTGTAGGTGGCAGAATGGTTTTGTTTGGTGGTTGGGATTGCTTTGTTATGGTTGATTTAGGGGTAGATGATTTGAAAGTGGGAGACTTGGATAATGAGGGTTTAGATATATATGGTAAATTAGAGGTAGATAGGTTAGTTAAAAATGATGGAGAACTAGAGGGGTTGATGGGTGTAGGTGAAGAAAAGGGGGATACTTTAGTAGATGAAGAATAGGTAATTATAATAGTAGAAGGATGGGGTCCTAAAATAAAAATAAAGTGGGAAGGAGGTGGTATGGATCTAGTTTGATGTTGAGGTTTGGGAAAATATATCTTTTTAATTGGTTTGGTAGAGGGTTTATTTGGTGGACTAAATGGTGTTAAATCCAAATTCAAAGAGGGGTGAGTGTGGTTAGGTATAGGAAAGATCCCCATATTCTTGACTAGTTTGGCAAGAGAGGCACAAGGTGATTTGGCAATGTTAGAAGGAGGTTGTTGGGATGATTCACTTATGGTTTTAGAGGAGGTATTTGGTAAAAAGGTAATATTTTTTTAAGGGTAGATTCAAGGGAAGTTAAGGATTTAGATTTGTTTTGGTAAGGGAGCCTAGGACAATTCCAAAAGGTGGCTCGATCAAAGTTAGGTTGAGAATTTAAGTCTAAACTTTAGACTAGTTTAGAAAAGGGCTTGTAGATGGGTTTAGTTCCTAGGTCATTAGTTTCAAAAGTTAATCCATTAGGTGAAGAAGAGGAAATGGATCCTTCATTATTATCTTTGAGGGAAGGTTCCAAAATTGGTGGTTAGGTAGATAAGGTAATCCCCTCTTTTAGAATGGTATCCAAAGAGAAAATGGATGGTTGTATGATAAGGGAGGTAGGTATGGTATCCTCAAGTGAAGGAAAAAATAAAGGTGCTTCATTTGTTAGGTTGTTTAAAGTATTAGAGTGTAGTTCTTCCATTTGAATGAATGGAGTGGAGGAATAAGAAATGGTTATAGAGGAGGTTGTCTCTTTTGGTGTTTCCATTAAAGGAGAGGTAGATAAATCTAAGGTCTCATCAAGTGAAGAGAGAAGGGTGGTAAATTCCTATGTTTGAGTATCTGAAGGACTAGGGGGTGAGTTTACCACTTTCATTTATGTGATTGAGGTAATGGTCTCTTCAATAATGGGCTTGTTATTAATAACATTAATTGTATGTTCCTCATGATAATGCGATGATGCAGGTTGGTTTTCATGGTGTTGGGTAGGAGCATGATTGGGAAAAGGCTTGTGAAAAATGTCAAGGGACTAATTGGGAGGTGCATTAAAATTATCAAATGCAAGTTCTCCACTATCAATCAATTTATGTATAATAATTTTAAAGGTATTAAATCTATTAATTTTATGTCTTATGACTTGGTGAAAGATGCAATGGTCATTCTCATTATACCGACCTAGCATAGGGTAAAAAGCATCAAATTATTGGGGTGGTTTAATAGGTGGAATTTGGATGAGGTTAGCTTTGAGAAATTTATCCAAAACTAATGCATAACATTATCCAATAGGAGTATATTTTTTAGGAGGATCTTAGTTTTGGTTTAGGTTTTGTTGATAGGAAGGGTTGGAAGAATTGGTTTGAGGTGGTTGGTTGATAGTTAGAGTTGGAACGATTTTGAAAACAACTAAGTTTTTGGATGATTTTTCTTTGGTATTGAATTGGCTATTGTTTTTGGTAGAGGTTCATTGGATTTAAAGCTAGAGTTTTTGTTCCATAATTTCAATTTACCTTCATCAGTGACTTATTTTTCAATTTTTCATGCCATGGTGAATACCTCATTAAATTTTATAAAGGTTTGAACTTGAAGAGTGGGACATATATATTTGGTACAACCCTAAAAGAAGAGTTATATCAATTTGGTTTTAGGTAAGGAGAAAGAAATTTGGTTGATGAGAACTCTCCATCTAGACATAAAATCAATAATTGACTCATCATCAAACTAATTAATAGAGTAGAGGTCTATAATAGAAACCTTTTTAGATATATTTACTAAGAAATGATCTAAAATGATTTGAGCTAGTTGTGAGAAAGAAAAGATGGAGTGCATGGGAAGAACACTATACCAATCAAGGGTTGGTACAAATAAGGACATAGGGAAGGTTTGAATAAGGAGAGAGTCATTGTATGTAATTAAATAACAAGAATTATGGAATGCTCTTAAATGTTTTTGGGGTTCCACCTTACCTTAGAAATAAGAAAATTTAGGTAATTCTCATTAGGGAGGATAAGCATGGATAGGGAAAAATGAATGGATGGGTTCATTACAAATTTGATCATAGGATAAAGGGTTATGAGACTCAGAGATAGATGACTCTAGGTTGGTCATTTTATCCATTAACATCTTGATCAAATCTGGTTGAGGTTAGGAAACTACATATCTAGGTGGTATATTTTGTTAATTTTGGTTAATAGTTATGTAAGGATAGGTGGTAGATGGTGCTAAATAAGCCACATATTGGTAAGTGGTCATAATAGGTTTAGATGGTGCCACATAAAGGTTGATTGGAATAAATGGTTGGGTGGAAGTTGCTATATATCCCTTTAGGCTGGGGACATATTGATAGGTTGTTATAGGTACTTGTTGACGGATGGATGTGGGTTGACTTAAAGGTATGGCTGAGGTAGTGGGTTGAGTTTTGGTAGGTTGAGGTTGATGGTGACTCTAGTGCTAATGGGTGAAAGTCTTTGACGGATAGAGGGTAACAAGTTCTGAAATGGCGTAGAAGTTGGTGGATTGGTTATAATAAAGGGAGGGGTAGAAATAGGGGTAGAATATAACCCCATGATAGGTGGGGTATAGGAAAATAGAGGTAAATTTGAACCTATATGTGAAGTATGGGGTGTGGTAGGAGGTGTCTGGTTAGATGTTAGAATGTTGGATTAGGTTTAGGTAGTGGTAGTAGATGGGATGTTGGAAGAAGAGGCTTGGGTCAACAAGGGTTGGGTTTAGGTAGTACCCACCATAATATGGGGAGGAATACAATAAGGAGGGTCCATAGGAGGAACCAAGGAAATAAAGGTATGATGAGGTAAGTTGTTAAGATAATGTTGAAGGGCCATTAGATTGTTTTCAAAGAAGGAGAAAAATCTCCATCACCCTCAGAAATAATCAGATTTCTAGTAGGAGGGGGAGAAAAATGAGGTGAACTCTCATCATTAGAAATACATTTCATGGAGGACGAAGAAAAAGGTGGTGGTTGATTGGTTTGATTTCTTAGTTGTTATCTAGTAAAGACCATGTGAGAAAATAAGAAATAATATGGTAAAAATCACACCACAAATAAAAAACAATCAAAAGAAAAGAATTCAAATCAAACATTACATACACTAAAAGTGTGTTAAATCCTAAGATTACTTTTAGATCACTTTTAACTTATGCCTTAGAAATAGTGAAGAGGGAATTTGGTTTGTAGATCAAGTACTAAAGAAGAAATCTAAGGTTGGTTTCAAGTTGTTTAGGTGCTCAAGATAAATATGTATTAAACTTTAGTAAATGGCTTGGTATTGGGGCCTACCCTCTTACTTCATAGTCCCACAATGGTAAGAGTGTCAAGTGCTTAGCCAAAATATACTAATTTTAGTGTTTATAGTCAACCAGAGAGCTCAGTTGGTTCTCCCCTTTGTGGTGAAATCCATGTAGGATAGTTGGGAAGGGGTAAGGTTAATTCTAAGTGATGAAATCCTAGTTAGGCCTTGTCTCAAGTATGTTTTGATGTGCCAATTGTTTTGTGGTTTAGCTTAAGTGTGTGATAAAAAGTGTGAAATATATGATTAATTACTTTTCCTCCTAATTTATTAGATGAAATAAGACAAGAAGGCAATCGATGTATGAAAGGGGTTTATTTTAAGCCCAAATATAAAATTTTAGATTTCATTTGATGAGAAAATAATAAAGGAAGAAAAAGGAAACTAGGTCTCATTGGGCATGCCAAATTTTTTTAGTTTAATTTCCACTCATTTCTTAATTTTGAAAGTAAATAATGAAACTAGTAATAGGGTGTGTAGAATAATACCTATTAAATTGCACATGTGAATCCAAATGATGATGAGAACTCCACTTTGGCTGGGAAGGAATAATCTACATATAAGAAAGACACTAGAAAAGGTGGGTTATTAGTAGATAGATGAGTAGACTACCTAGCATGAGATATATACAAGAAGTGTATTGCTTGTTAGGAGACTGTCAATCTACCATTATAAAAATTAAGTTAGAAATGATAAACTAAGTATCTAGTTTCATAAGATAAATGAAGTGAAATTTAAAGAAAGTAGAGTGATATTTAATAGAAAAGTAACCAAAATTTGAAAATTTGATCAATAATTATGTTAAAATTATTAGGGTCCAATCTATAAAATCAAAAAAGTTAATGTAATCAAGAAAAAACATAAAAAATTAGGTTTGACTAGGGTTACGAGGCTAAAAATATCTTTTATTTTTACGTAATAGTGATCATCAGTGGTTAAGTGAACTATCTATGATTTAGGATGACCATAGACAATTGGGTAACCATCAATGGTTTAAGTGACCATCAATGGTTCTACTAACCATTGGTAGTTACTTGTATAATTATGGAAATGATAAAAAAGGTGTAGAATTAGTTTTTAGGAAAATAGAGGCCTATTACAGGTTTGAGGGGTGGAAAATAATATAATGATGGGTATGATAGGGTAGGAAGGTGAGAAGTAAGATAAATCAACAAAAACTAGTGAAATATACTTAAAACTTGATGATGGAAGGCTAAAGTACTTTGGCTAGAGTGACAGTACTTTGGCTTTCAAAATTAATTTGGATAGAGATTTGGGTCTCTAATGATGTTTATTTCTTGTTGAAGGATGATGGATACTTATATAAAATAAATATTAGATGTAATATTGTGGAGTAGGGATCCACTTCACTTCCCACTCTTCTCCTTTTATAGGATGAAGTTACTAATTGGGATGGAGGAATTTACTAATTTGATAGGGGGATAAAGTTTCTAATTCAAAATATTTTAGATCTATTTTTAAAGTGAATTTTATTGTTTAGGGAGATACTTATCTCACATAAATATGTCATTGATTTGAAATTTTAAAGCATGCTTAGAGACCTGACCATTGATGGTCAGGCCAACCATCAATGGTTAGGTTGATCATTATTAGTCGAGGGGCTAAAAGATAAAAGGTTAAATAAAATTAAAAATGGGTTAATTAAAAGTTTTATTCAAATGTGTTAAGTTATGGGTTTGATAGTGTCAATTTATTAAATGTATCTAATTAACTAGGTGGTCCACTAGACGTGAGGTTAGATGAGGATCAAAAGGTAGTTTGACATCAAAAGCTATCATGTGAAGTTTTTGAGTGTCTACAGTCTTTACCAAGAAAGGGAAATAATGAGCTATGGAAATCACAATAAGTAAAAAGGATTTGCCTCTAGATACCACTTCCTTTTATTTCTTATTCTATTCATATTTTTGGTTCTATGCCAATTTCATTTATGTTGAAGACTCCAAAAGTTGAAATGGACTTTTGCACCCCTAATGATCCATTAACTTCATCCTGTCTCTTGTATATCCCTCTACTCAACCCAAAATTTGAGAATGATGCAACTACTATTTATTTTCCTTTCACTACTATTTATCCATCTTTCACCACTATTGATCCATCCTCCACCCCCATGCCATCTAATTCCATCATGCCCATTACTAGTATTCCTTCTAAAACTACAATAATTGGATCATTGAAGAGGAAAATGGCATCCATGAAGATTGAGATAGCCATGACCACTCCCCAACTCCATGTATCATCCACAAAAATACCTCTCCTTGTGCCATCCACTACTCCATCCCAAGAAATCATTGTCACTAAATCAGGTAGTGGGAAGAAGGCAAAGATACAAGTTATCATAGTCTATCCACTCCCTCAATATGGAGGTTTGGATTGGTCTAATATTATTTGGCCTTCCTTTCCTAACACAATTTTCAAGGTAGAAAAGAAGCATCAACTCATTGAGGATGTTGAAGAAGAGGAATCTATGCTTAAAATAACCAAGGAGATAAACCCTAGCTAGTTGAAAATTCCTCCATGAGACATCGATTTAAGATCCAAGAATTTTCAAATGCCCAGTTTCAAAATAAAAAATCTCCCATCTATTAAAACTTTGTTTGGCAAGCCATCTAGGAGTATTAAAATGGTAAGGAAGATGAAGCTAGAAGATGATGTTGGTAGGGAAATATTATTTGAATAAAGGCAAGAAGTGATAATCCCCCTATAATGAAAACTTCAAATATTTGGTTGAAGCACATAAGGATGCAATGGTAGCAATTCATCAAGACTCAAAGATAGCTAGATAGGAACTGGAGGTAGAATTAGAGTAAATCAATAATAATAAATGATAATACATATCCCAATAGGCTTTGAAGCTAAGGTCCAAGAGGAAACATAAAATTTTTATAATTATTTGGAGGCATTATATTTTATATTGGTATAATTATCCCCCCATGTTACCAATACTCACAAATTATTTCATTCTTTGAAATTTGATGAGAATAAATTGATGATGTTAATTATTTACACAAATAATAAGGATGATAACCACCTAGATCTCATGACACCATTAGAGGCATACAATGCCCTTAATATGGTGGTCATAAATATAAAAGAGGCTAGGTAATTGGTGATAGATACTAGTGCTTTTATTACCAAATATAAGGAGCACAAGGCCCTTAACCTAAGTTTTTTTAATGATTTGAAACTTTCAAAAGTGAAAGATTGTATAGGAAATTTTATCAATAAGATGAAATTTGATCAACTCATTCAATATGCCTCAGACACATTTAAAAAATATTTACATGGTTTATCATTAGAAGACATTGAGGTGGAGTTAAGCTTTTCTAGGAAAAATGTGACTAATGTTGAGATCTTTTAAATCAACACTCAGATGATGAAAGTGAGCATGCAAAGATCCTAGGATAGGTTAGTAGGGTGCATATACCCTCATTTTATAACATGTAAATAATTAGACAATATCATGATGTATCACATAAATTTTGTCTCAAGATAGAGTCAAATAAGAAGTATACTCAAGTTACCACTTCTAGTTTTACATCAATAGGAACAATTATAACACCGAATAAATTCTATGTAGCCACGCAGATGTCAACACAGCCATGAAGGGACAAGTATTTTTCATGTACATTTCTATAGTAGTGTATATGTCATATTTATAATTTTATTATAGTTCTAAAAATATTTTAAAGTTGACTAATTCATTTTTTTAAACATATACATGTTTCATGATTTTGTAAAGGCCAACTTGAACTATTAACAACTACAAAATAAATTTATCTGATTTTTTACCATAGTTAGAACTAAAGTTCTAACTATGAAATGTAAAGTATTTTCTATGTACGTGGAGAATGAGGCAATCCCTTCCCCATGTATTTTTAAACACATCTAACCCATAGTTTTGAAGGGTTGGAGAATATTCAATATATAGGAGAATAAGTGATTTTGGTTGTCAAGTCATGTGTTTGTGTATTTTATTTCCAATGTTTCTATAATTAAGATTATTTTATTTAGTTGTGTGATTCAATAACTCTTAGTGTGAAAAATCTATGAATGATTTCTTTCTTATCTTGAATGATATGATAGTCTTAGATGTGCAATAAGTATTGAAGGATTAGTAAATTACAGTGATTGTTGGTAATTAAGTTGATTGATTCATATTCTTAAGTGTGTAGGAGTGATTTCATTTGATATAGTTTTATATGTATGTTCAATAATTATCTTAGATACCTCATTAATCCTAAGCCATAACCTTCTAATTAAGAGTGTATAATAGCTACTCTAAAATGAGAAACCTTTGACTGAGGCCTATGAGTTTCCTATATCAAGATTATCCTAGACATTTTGAAGATGTTTTAATGTGCATGTGAAATAGATTATATAAATAAGAATAGGTTTTTAAATCACTTTTCCACTTAGAAACCAATTAGAGAGGTGATTCCTGAAGTTATATAACCTTTCTTTTCTTCTCTACCCTTCCCTTCTTTTTGAGTATATTTTGAGACCTTCCCACTCTATATTAGAAACCATCCACCCACTAACTCATATATATTTTTACTTCCTTTTTATAAACCACCCCTCTATCAACAAAACCTTGTTAACAACCTGGATGCCCTACATATTATTCCATCACCTGGTTGTTATGACCACATACCTATAACTCATGCTCTAGACTGGAGTTCACATCCATTGATATCTTATAACATTAGAGGCTACCTTGTTATGAGATTGGTGTGGTTAAAACCCACATCAAAAAAATTTACATCAGGGGATTTATCTTATCAAATATGTTATTAGGAGAAAGTATTATATCATCACTCACCCTTTCCTCATATTCAACAACATGAAAATTTTGGTGCATTAGAATTTTAAGGTGTAGGATTACAATTGGGGAATGTTTCCGCACTATAAATCACATTGTAAGTGGAAAAATTCTCACTAATATTTAATCTATTTTGAATTATAAGTCCATTATCAAGGGATGTTTTAGCTTCCTCAAATTTACAATTGAAAGTAGGGTTTTTTATGTTTTCTAGGTCCTCCATTTGAGGCAGGAAGGGATTAAAAATAACATCATTCCTATCAATTTTAGGGAATCTATAAGAGATAGTATCATTATGATTATTATAAGGAATCAAAGAGAAATTAATCCTCATGTTTCCATCTTTTACAAAAAAACCATGCATTTAGACATCCTAATCATTATATTGTGCATATACAAGAGTTCCCATTAAATTAAAAAATAAGGGATTCTAGAAATGTTTCCAAAGGGTCTAAAGAGATTAGACCCACACATTAATATGGGCCAAATAATTCTTTGGGTATTCAACCTTAATCACTTCACTAAGGGGGTGAAGACATTTATGGATGAAATTCCATAATTGAAGGGGGACATTTTAAATATCGACCCATCTAGGGGTCATTTTGAACACCAAGTCTTGGCTTTCCAAATTAGGGTTCCAATAAACAACCTTGAATAATGACTATCCAACATTCTAGATGGATTTATATATTACTTTTACTTACATATTATAATTTTAAAAATCACCCAGAAAACTTCTTTTTGTAACATTATGTAAAAACTCACATAAATACCTATTTTCTTTCCCCATAGTAAATTTAGCTAGTTATCAAATAATTTTTTTGAGGGAGATAATTCATATTCAAATAGACAAAATAAATCCCAATATTATAAATCCAAGATTATTCCCTAGCTAAATCATTTTTGATAGATAGATTGGGGTGAATAAATAAGGTTTTACCATAGCTAGGGCATTACCATTCTATCTTTTGATGATGTCTCCTTCTTCATCTTCAGGTGTACTACTCTAGACAACAATAGATTTTGTACTTGTCAATGGTTTATAAACTCTTATTATTGAATAACTTCACTAAACATCTTCCTATTTTTACTAATTTCTCCACCACTCTTCTCAATATGAGGCTTTAGGCTACAAGATTTAGGACATTACCTACTACTTTTTTGTTTCCATTTCCATTGATACAAACATCATTGAGATGTTATGCATGATTCTACACACTTCATTCAATAAATTCCATTAGAAAACATTATTAATTTAACTTAACACTAAAATACCATCATGTATCAAAGGATCAAGGATATGTTAAGGGAGCATAAGGGACATGCACACCAACACCAGGGTCACACAAAACCAACACACCATATAGGGTAATAAACACCAATCCAAGCACACATATAATTAAAATTAAAGTTAACCAAGATACATAAATCAAATCAATGCTAAACATAAACCCTTTTATATATAAAATACATACAATCATACAATTACCAAGGAATTAAAGGGGACCAAGGAATAAAGAAGAAATAATAATGGAGGGTGACTATTTGTCTCCTTATTTTAGAGATATACCTTTCTTTTTTCCCTTGTATTTCATTTTTTAATATTTTCATTTTAGAAATTAGCATTTGGTGATTTAGTGGGGTATTCAAAAACATGGAATCACCTAAATTTTTGTGGTGTAAGTGACTTTTTAGGTTTGGTTTTCCCACTATTTACAATCAATTACATGAATATAAATGTATTTCACTGATACCTTGAAATTCAATCTAGGTGAACTCACCACTATTTATAATATTAGACACTGAACACATTCAATTGTTTATATATTTTGGAAATCATCTAGATTTATTTTCACTTATATAAATCTATTGTCAATAATTTGCATCACTATCAATCATCTACATTTACTGTTAATCATCTACATTTTTATAGCAATCATCTATATTTATTGTCAAACATTTCTATCACTATCAATCACCTAATTTTACTATCAACTATCTAATATTTTTTGGAAATTATTTACATTTTTTGTCAATTATGTACATCATTACCAATCATCTTCATTTTATGTTGTCATCTATATTTTATGTCAAACATTTGCATCACTATCAATTTCATGTATTTTCTATTGATCATCTACATGTTACTAGAAATCATATGCATTTTCTATCAATCACCTACATTTTCTATCAATTATCTAATTTTACTATTAATCACCTATATTTGCTATCAATTATCTACATTTGTGACCATTTTCTTACATTCCATCTGATAGTTTGTTCTTTAATCATTTTCCTGTAGGTTTGCTTCTATGGTTTCTTTTTTAAGGGATAGAAAATTAACCAAAAAAATAACCTATTATCTTATTTTATCTAGACACCAAACATAGATACTAAATAATAAGTGATTTACTAAATTTTTATTTATTTACACTTTTGTATTAAGGTTCAATAATAATTACAATGTCTACAACCATTTTGCATGTAGAACTTGAAGATAATTTTTTTTATGATATGCCTCCATTGGAAGACATACTTGGATATGAAATTCCCACAATGAAGGATAATTACAAACTAGATGATGTATACATTTTACAACTATTTTATAGATCTCATGAAACATGAACATTTATATAAAATTCAACTAAAAAATAATTCAAGAAAGAGGATACTAAAGGAATTTAATTATTTCAATGATGAAAACCCAATATCATATGATATTTATACTCATCCAACACATACTTCATATGAAAACAACACTAAAATATCTATGCAAAATAGGATAAGTACATGTATAATTGGAAGGTCATTTAAATTTGATTATGAAGTTGAATATCCATTCATTAAACATGTAGAGCTAGAAAATAGTACTAACATACCAAAATAATGTAAATTGATGATATGTAGTTGAAAAATTAGAAAGGACCAATACATTCAATTTAAGTTTGACACAATTGAGAAACATTATAGCAAAATATATATTTTGGTAAAATAAAAATATGGATAAACCAAAAGAATAGTGAAATGGAAAAATGTAAAAGAATGCATCCATCGATGTTATGCATCAAAATCGGAATCAATTTGAAAAAAATTCTTAATCAATTATACATTATAATAATAAGTAGTTCTCTACTATATATCACATTATAAAAAGAGGGAGACCAATCTCTATTTTTTTAGATTATAAGGTATTATTTTAGCATAATATATTTCATAACATTCTAAAATCACATTGGTCAGATCATAGTTATTGGGAAATGGTGAAATGTCTTATGATGATTTAAAAGGAGGATTTGAATTAAAAATCAAAATCATCATAGTTATCTCATTTTATGTTGCCAAGGTAACAATAGTTGACAACATTCATGGATATACATGTATGGTAATACATTTTAGAACCATTGAAGGTAACCTCGCATATTATCTATACATAAAATGATATAAAATTGTGATGCTAAGAATGCTTAAAAATTAGTTACTTCTAATTTCATGGTTGTAGTTGAGATGGATTATTATAAATCAACACCAAGTTAATGTGTTTTGGTGTAGATGGTTCATCAATAATGCAATGGAATAGAATTATTTTATGTGTTTGATTACAAACAATAGTTACCCCATATATGATTTCAATTCATTACATGGCATATAAAATGAATCTTTCTTGAAAAATTATTAGCACATTTGAAAATGTCACAAAAGTGGATGAGCTTATCCATGACTTGCACACTTACAATACAAGCAATACAAAAAGATTTTTAGAGTTTCAAAAATTTGTAATTGGAGTGACCAACATTTTTTTTTAAATAATATATAGATACAAGATGTATTTATATGTATACACACCTAAATTATACTATAATATGGTTAGAGAATAGTTATATTTAGATAAAGTTGCAGAACATCACCCAAAGACGGAAAATCATGCAAAAAGGAGTAGTTTTAAGTCACTTTTATGACCAACAAGATCCAATTTTAGGTAAAATGTTTATTAAAATATTTTTTCAACTTATCCATACTAAAAATGAGATTAAAAATGTGTTTATAAGTCAAAAGTTATAGAAAAATAGTCAGGAACCCAATCGAGGTCCTCACAAGCTCAAAAAGGATAGAAGTTTTTACTAGTTTCATGAATGTATGGAAAATTTGGGAACAATGATCCTAGGAATATGAGGCATACCTCATAGGATTAATTTTTTTTACAATATTTTAGTATTTTATGGGTTGAACTATATCAACCATTACTAACAAGTTCACCAGTCAAAAATAATTAGTCAACCCAATAGGCTCATGTTTACACCAATTTCATGAAATCTAAAACTTGTTAAAGAATGGTGAGTGTTTTATGTAGTATATATAGGTAATCATAGCCATTACATACTTATTTTCATTAGACTCATACATGTGGGCTTCCATAAGATCAAAAGGAGTCTCTATGAGAAATATGAAATAGTTTTGATTTTGAAGTTTTTATAGGAGTTGATAATGTTTAATGCATATAGTTGATGGATGAATGTTTTAAAAATATTATTATTATATATAATTCTCTCTAAATTTATTAAATATTCCATACATAGTCTCTCCAAGGGACATTCAGAATGTAGCCCAAAGACTATGTTTTGATGATACTTGCAAGATGGTTTCAAAAGGGTCTTCTTTTGCATTATTAGAGTGTGTGAAGGTCATAACATCATAATGTAATATAATTATATAATTTTAATATTATATAAATCTCAATAGATCAAATTTACACCATTTTAAATCCTATAATATGAAAAATACTAACCTACACATATGTAGACCTATAGGTCTATATTTTATGAGAAATTGTGATGAATTGTGCACTAAATATTGATTTTGAATAACTAAAAATGAAATAAATGAAATGTTTCTATGATTTTATGGTACAATACTAGTAGATAAGTGTGGTTTCAATAGTTAATAATAAATAAAAACCAATCAACACATACAAGCAATTGCATGGTAGACTTGTACCATTTGATGTTTTGAGTCAGTATGGAAAAGGTCTAAGAATGTACATGTGAGACCTAAAGAACAAATAATATTTATTAAAATAGATATAAGCCTCATCATGATCTAATATGGTGATCAAACACATTGGAGTTAAACCTAAATAGACCTACAAGTAAAGTAAAGAAAGCATACATGGTTAGGTAAGAAAGTGCAAATAATTGTAGGGAGATATGATGATTGTGAAGAAAACCTCATAAATTTTAAAATTGCATCAAGGTCTCAATAATCTAGTTCAAAATTGTTATGATTAAAATCTTAACACTCAAATTACCCAATCACCACCTCCATCCACCTCTTGAGCAAGCATAAGACACACGTGTGGCCATTTTGAAAATACAAGTCATTAAAAAAGTGGAAGAGTTTCAAAAGAGGAAAACTGAACTCCCAACATTGTGAATAAAATCATTAAGATGCCTAGTGATTTGTATTGAAACTCAAGTCCCAAAATTCAACATAAACCCCAAATGGATACCTATGGGTTAATCTAGATATTTCAAGTCATTTTAAAGCTTGAAAATAGGATACCACACATAGTGGAATTGGATTTAGGTGAGAAAATAAGTGAATGAAATTGGTTGATATAAAATTAAACTCAAAATATGATAAGAGGAAGTGACTAAAAAATATTACTTCAACCCTTGCACACATAGCCAAATACTCATACAAGCTGACCTACCTATATGAGAGGTTCTTATTTTGTTTGAGAAAGAACAAGTCATTGGGAAGAAAAAATCATGGGAATTATCCTCTAATGATAATATGCCCATATATTATTATCATAGTTAATGAGAATGGTGTTAATATTGATAGACCTATTTAGGCCTAGTAAGCCTAAGACTAATTATATAGACCTATATGTTTAGTCATGAAAAAAGTGCCTAATGGGGGTAAAATGAGAACATGATGGCATTTAGAATTTTAAAATGTTGACACAGACCCTATAGAGGTATTTATAGGTAGAAAAAGTTAAATAATGTGCTAATTTGGCTTATGTGACCTCCTTGAGATCTCGATATACAAGAAGGCAATTAAAACCAAACCTTCTTGTGCTTGGTATGAATTTGAAATAGTGAATGGATTCTAATGGATTTCAAATATTGTGATAGGGTTATCCACACCTCAAAATTATGTCATTAGTTGTTGGATTGGGTCCCTAACATGTATGAATAATTTTTAAGGCCACATAACACTCCTAAAATACCTAGTTACAACTTGAGAGGAAATTTTTATGCTAAAAATGGTACAAAGGATTTGAATGGGATATTGAGCTCATAGGAAAAATTTAGGAGACTTTTCTATTGTAAAATTTTTGCATTAGTTGGTGTATTGGGTCCCTAACATTCATGAACAATCATTGAGAATCCAAACATGTCTAAACACTCTTAAGACCTTGGAAGGAGCTTGATGGGAAATAAAAAGATAAAAGTTACATAAAATTCATTGATTTGATATTTTAAACACTTGAAAAGCATTATAGAGTCCATAAAGGACCTCACCATGAAGTTTGTTTGTACCTACAACTATATAGAATGTAATTAATGTTATGTTTTGTAGGGTTTTAAGGTAAAATGCAAAATTTTTAGAAATTAAACACTTGAAAATAATTAAAAGAGATAATTTGGGATGTATTATACATATTAAAGCCTAAAAATCCATATAGGCCACCCTAAAAGTACACTTATACATCTGATTTTTAAGATAGTTTGAAAAATGCTTGAGAAAGGCTAATTTCTTAGAGCATTTCATGGTTCTCATATCTACACAAGGTACCGAAAGATAAAATTTGGTATGGAGGATGGTTATAGTCTAGGTAAATTTAATCATATTATTTTTGGTTTTTTCACACCTATTGAAGAATTATAGATAAAATTCTTAGTTTCTAGGCTTAGAGGGCTAATAGAGACCTAATTGAAGAGAGAGAGAGAGAAAAGAATAAAATGACACTTCCACTTGGTTTCAAGTCATGAAACTTGGTATTGAGTTTTAAGGTGATACTAAGTACTCAAAAATACCATCAAATTTTGAATATCATTTTTATATCCTTCCACACAAGGATATTTGTGTGTTTTCAAGGTTATAGGGATTTGAGGGCTAATGAGAGCTTATGGTGCAAGATGAAGTCTATGTACTTGTTTGATGGACCAAAATGAGTTTATTAAAGTATGAAAAAGTATGAATATTACTTTAATTAATATATATTTCCTTGATGATTATGGAATCATGTTTTGAAGCTCCCAAGCAAGGATAGGTGTAATAGACAAAGGGCTTCCAAGACACCTAAGGAGTCATGTAATGATTTCCCCTAAACTATCAAAATAAGGTAATTTTAAAATTCATGATAAGTATAAAATAAAATCTATAAATACATTTCATGGTGAGATAATTATCAATGAACCCATTTTTCACTCTTTACATACCTAAAGTCATAGTTTTGGGGAATAAGTGCAAGTTGTCAAGCAAGTATGAAGACCCATACACCATTTGGGATTAAATCATATTAAAAGAAGGACTACATGTCCTTGAAGATATATTTTTATTATTTCATAACTAATTTATTGTTTTTAACTCTTGTATACAATTTTTAATCTCCCTCCTCTATGCCCCTCTCTCTCTCCTACTTATTTCTCTATATATGTTTCTTCTTTGGTCTTTGTAAGACATACACACATTGGTGTGTCAAAGACATATTCAATTTAATAATGATTTTACCTTTATAAAAAATATTTAAAAGTGTTTTTAGTTTCTCAATTTTTTTCATAAGTGTGTGAAGTTTTTTTTTTTTGAGTGACGAGATAATTCTCTTTCTTTTCATTCTTATATGTATTTCATGCTTTGGGTAAACAATTATATTCTTGTAGGTCATATTATGTGTAGTTGGCTTATTTATGTTATTTTCAAGTGTAAGGAATATTATTATTGTCCATCATTAGAGCTATTATTCATCCACCTTGAAGGATACATTGCATTCTACTTTCATATTAAAACACTTTTGTTAGGATAACATTGGGTTTTGAGATTATTTTTGTGAGGTGTCTTCCATAGTGTAGGTTCAAGTAGGATTGTGGAGTTTACATTGGTGCATCACCTCCATTATATTAGTTTGAATATATTTTCCTTTAAAGCAAGTAGGTTAGATTTTAGTGTTAGGTGTTGTACATGGGATATCTCCCATAATCTATAGATTCACCTCTAAGAATTATTACCCACAACATATGAGGTGTTTCAATTTTATCGAAAGTTTGAGGAGGATGGAGTAATCCTCTATAGGGTGAATATTTGGGATATAACATTTTTGACACACCTACTTGGACCTCACTATCGAATAAATTGTCTAAGGTGGATGTTGATATTGAAAAATCTAATGTTTTAAAGCTTCATTGAAGAAATATCTATTGACTCCAACAATTACTAGCCCTTGGTTACAGACTAGTGCCTCAGCTCCATGCCTAAGATAATAAAAATATATTATACTAAAGGAATTCATTTTTAATTTTTATATCTACCTTACTATTCATTTATATCAAAGAGATTTGCTAAAACACATCCATATCCAAAGAAATCATTTCCTACTCACATACCTATTAAGAGACTCTTTTTAGGGCCAATTTGCAAGTTGGAAGCACCAAAGAACCTACCCTTTGTTTCCTTCCATGTCTATAGTCCTTTATAACTTTCTTAACATGATGAAATTATAATGTTATCCCTCAAAAGTGTGCCTTATTATATAGTACAAACTTCCATTACTCCTATTGAACATAAGGACCATTGCCAACTTTTGAAACATACATAACATCACTGAAGAGAATGTTGACATCAAGTTATTGGTTGTTTAGTTCAAATAGAAACCCATTTATTACTATGGTACTTTGGCTTCCAATTCTATCATTACATGGGACCAATTATGTGACTCTTTAATGAGGATATTTGAAGACAAATATAACCACTTATCTTTGACTAAGCAACTAACTACTATAAAGAGAGCACCTAAAGAGGTGACACAAGACTTCAATACCATATTTCAAAAGATGTGGGATAGGATCCAAATATTGGTTAGTCCTACAACACATCTTTCTTTTTTCTATTACCTCAAATATTTAAATAGTAACATATCCATGATGATTCAATCTATGCGAGGGGATAGATTACCTAATGCCTATGAGACTACTATAATGGTTGAGAATTGCCTTAAACATGTTGTTAATATATATAATAAACCACTTATGACTCTATTTATTTATGTGAAAACTCCTATGGCCATTATTTATCCCATCCCCATACCCAAGCATGAGTAAGCTTCCTCTAATTATCCAAGCAATTCAAGAGATGAAGATTTTATAAATGCTCTTAGAGAAGAGAACCAAACTATCAAGATGCAACATCAAAATCAGAAATGGAGATATTTTTAAGATATTTATTATCCCTCTAAGTCTATTCAAGATCCTAGACCACCTTATCAAGGCCACTCTCAAGGACAAGGGAAGCTAACTCATGTAAATAATTATAGTGGTCAAAATTAAAATTTTCTTTCTACTTAAAAATATCTTATGCATATCAAAAATATCCTTATGGAAGATAATGGATACCAACCTTCATGGGATTATCCTCATGACTCATCTTCCTATGCAAATGAGATAATAAATCAAGATTGTGTGGCACAATGGCTAATTATTCCTTATGTGACTAAAGAAGAGATGCTTAGTAGAGGATAAAGTAATGGAAAGGATGCTCAATTATGAGCTACCTTGATGAACAACTTTTAATGAAATTCGTGGTATAATCTATTACAAAGGGAACTTGAATATAGACTCAAATTATATAGTTACAAACACAAGGTAAAATAAGAGAGTAGTTAAAGAGGTAAAAGGGACAAGTAGTGGTAAAATAATGAAATATCAAGAATCTCAAGGAGTAGGTGTGTCAATTAAAACCCATACTACTCAAGTAAAGTAGATATTTTTTAATGCTAAGGTTACTCCTATGCATCAAGTGATATAAGTTAGTGGTATTGATATGGCTACTAGAGGATATTACAAGGTTGGAAGCTCTCCTATGAAAATTATTGAGGGTATTAAGAAGGTTCATGTAATAATCTTAATGTGGGATGTATTATCCATTCTTAGACAAAGATATCTGCTCCAAAATGATCTCTCCAGGCTCAATGCAACACCTAAGAAGCCAAGTGAAAGAGGGAAAGTTTTGGAAAATAAATTATAGACTAAAGATGGGTAGATAATTAAAACCAAAAGAGTAGATAAACCTCATCAATTTTACATCTTTATCATCATTGGATACTCATTGGTTCATAATTATTTGATTGGCATTGGAGTAAGTAATTTAATCATGCCCAAACAAGTAGCTAGAAAGCTAAATTTAAAGTATGAACCAAAATCTAAGGGGGTGTTAAAATTGGATGGATAAGCTAGTAAAATAGTAGGAATAATCAAAGGTTTGTAGTTAACTCAACATGTTTGTCCTACCTTATCTATCTCTCAATATGTTGTAGTGGCACATTTCCCACCCCACTTTGTTATTTATTTTTCAAGGTACTTTACTAATGATATTAGAGGGTACTTGACTTATGATTGGTGTTATATAACATTTAGGAAAATGTATGGCTATAAGGTTTATATCAAATCTGAACATTAATCTAGATTCATGTGGAACCTTATGTACAAAACACATCAAACATTAATTTCATAATCACTAAGGAGGGAGACCACCCTAATGATCAAGAATCCTTGACATCTCTTGATGGAATATGTAATATCTACCTTGATGATTAGGGAGATGAAAATTATAGGTTTGATCCATATAAACTCATAGAAGATATAGGTATGGGAACATATATTATTCATGAAGAATTGATGAACTCCCTAAAGTAACATTTGATTATTTTTTTCAAAAAGATGCACACGTAAATTATTTTTTGCATATGCATAATGATTATGATGTTACATATATATGGATCATAGTATTCAAAGTGAGGATGCAACTCTACCAAAAAAATAATAAGAGATTCATGAATATGAAACTCAAGAAGTATATATGGAAGTAGTATCATGCCATAATGGTGGATTTTAAAGAAGTAATTTAGCTTGTAATTCCTCAAAGGAGACATGGGATATATGATGAGGTAAATGATAGACCTAATAATCACAAAGAATAATATGAAATACCTACTAAGTAGAAGGTAACCTTGGAGAAATATAATCAGGTCAAGATAAAGGTTGGTGAAGATGATGAACATCATAGATACCAAGCTAATCCTGATCAAATTGAATATGTGTTTGGGAAACAAGAAGAGAAGTTTTATGCCTCTATGAAAATTTTACATCATAGTTCAAATTAAGGTGAAGTTGGGGAAAGCTTTATGATTTCTAAGGATCAAATTAGAAAGTGTCAAGTTAGCATAGGAAGGACCAAGTAGGTTGCAATGTAGAACAAACCTAAAAGAGATATAATGGAATACTTTAAAGGATTTCCAAGTGATTTAATTTCATATAGTATAGGTTTCAATAATGGCAAGTCACTAAATCACCCTAGTGAACAATTTTGTCAATGATAAACATTCATCATATATTGGTTTGTTCTCATAAAGCACCAATTATTATAGAGACATTATTTTTTATCCTGATTGACTTCAATGAGCTATTTCACCACCTCTAACATGTTTCAAGGCCTTGTATAAAGTAGGTTAAGTGTGTTTTATTTCCATAAGTGATTATCATAATGTTTTGTGTGAGTCTTTTATTGTGTGATTTTCCCTAAATGCCTTTAGCATGTTGTTTTATTTTTTATGTGATTTTGAGTCTTTAAAATGTATATAAGTTTTATATTGTATTATAATATTAAATCCATTACCAAATATAAGGATAAATCCACTGATATATCAAGATTTTAGGTAAGCTACCCTTGTGAATCACCAAATTTATTGGCCAAATTGACCCCTAGGTTAAAATGGTCAACCCCTATAGGTTTAAACTTTTCATAAGGATATACAAACTTATAAATGGTCTTTTTACAGCATAAATTTTAACCCTTGGATAGGATTCTTCAATCTCTCTCTAATTGAGCTACATTATTGGAACAACCCTAGGCTATAGGTCACCTATGGTGGGGTTGGATCTTAAGAGAGGGCCAACTTCCTCTTGATGCACACTTAAACTTATGTTGTCATGGGTAAAATGGATACTAAAAGGGATAAAAGGTGATGCACAAAATAAAAAATGGAGACTCCCATAATCTTGAACCCACACTAGATATGTAGAAGATAATGCTAGCTTACATAACCTTAAAATCCAACTGATTGCATAAGTGTTTCATAAAAAAGGTTAAGGAAGAAATGAATGAAAACAAAGAGGAGTTATAAGAATCAATGAGAGCTAAAATTTATTATTGAAAAAACACTAATATAGACCTACAAATAGCTTGAAAATACCCTAAATAAGGTTAGAAAAGAGGAAAATGGATGAGGAAGACTTTCCTTCCCATAATTCCATCATGAAAAACTCAATAAACATAGACCCAAAGTAATATATAGGTAAAGAAAGTCTTATATTACATCAAGAAGTAATTTTTACAAATGATCGATAGGGTTTAGCCTAATCAAGCTGAGCATATTTTACATTTCTCAAAGAATATACCTATCTCCCAAAAAGATCAAAATTATAAAATGTGACAACCTTTACAATGGAGAAGAGAATGGGATAATATAGGAGAAGGGGAAGAGAGAAGAGGGATAATTCCATGTATTAAAAATCAATGAACTACCACCTTTCAAGGGATGCTCTACCACCTTCGATATAATCAGGACTAATACATCATAGACTAGATAGCCTTCATTTTCTCTAATAGTCTTTAAGCTCTTCTCATTGGTTTAAAAACTTGCACTAGAATACAATGGTTTATTCTATAGATGATGGATCATGGTACTTTCAAGGATAAAATATCTCTAAAGGATATGATCATCATTTAATGATCCAATGTCTTCTTTAATCCCACAATCTACTCAGTGAACTTTGCCACACCATCCACTTGGCTTCATTATGAGGACTAGGTCCTCATATTTTTGGACCTAATAAAACCATGTCTATATATACTCTGAGTGATGGTTTATACATACTTATTTATATTTTCACCATATTGGAAGATGAGACACTCCTTCAAAGTCACCTATTTGCCCATTTCAATATCTAAACATAGGTCTTTTCTATAGTTTAAAAACCAATCTCCTTTATTGGTTTTCTTATTGTCTTTATATATCACCTAATGAATCTTTCCATGTGGTTTGGTCTAATTTTGAATACAAGTTGTCAACCTTTGATATGTTTTAGGTCTAAACACTTATTTTATCTCCACATAGCTCTAATTGTAACCCTCACTCTTGAAATGTCTTGTTTTAGTTCAAAATAGATGTTGATTGAGCCTAGTTCCTTTGTATTTACTTTGCCTAGGTTAAAAACTACTTTATCAACCTTCCTCAAAAATGTGTTGAGCTTTCCTTCACTCATTGGTTATCAATATTGAGTTGGCCTATTGACTTTTTAACTCAAATACTCGCTGTTAGAGCTTCTTGGTGTGATTGAGTGTGATCCATAGATCTTTTGTTGGTTAAACATGGTTAGGACACTTGTTATTAATGTATTTGTAGTCAAGATCTACTGACCCCTTTGACCCACCACTCACCATTGATCTTGAATACATGATCAAATGTGATCCCTTAATGATGTTTGGACCCACATTTTAACCAAAATAGATAATTCATGATACTTTACTTTGATGTCTATGTTCTCATATTTGACATCTATGCTAACATCTTTGATTTCTACATGAACGTCTTAGGATTTTTGAATCCCAAGGGTTATTTTACATAGCTTAAAATTAAAATTTGTGTGTTTATAAGTACACATCCATAATAATGTCTTTGACATCCATGCACCCATCTCTATATTTAACCCCAACTATTATTTTTTGTGGCTTAAATTTGGTATTCATGCAAACATTTTGCTCTACAGTCTAACTTTGAAGATTTATATCTTGATATAAAAAGCTCATCAATTTATATAATTTATAAAGGAAGATATAAGTATTAAGGGAATCATTTCCATGTATTTTTTTGGGTATAATAAGACTCTTTTATCATTTTTATAAAATTTACAAGTAAACTAACATTTTCATTTTTTCATGGCATGTAAGACAGTCTGGCTCACGTAGGATTGTGTTATGAGATTTTTATTGATCCTTGAAAGATCCAATGATTTCTTGAGGCCCATGTGAACTGATCCCTAACCTTGAATCACTTAGAAACCATGAAATCTACTTGGAACCTCTTCTTTATAACTCTAGACCTATTTCAAGCCTTTTGATCACTTACTCAAATAGGAATGAAGCTCAGTTGATCTATCTAGGTAAAAGCTTGGTATGTGGGCCAACATTTCTGGTGACTCATAGGGAAGTATGCCTATTATACTTCGAAACTTAGACCATGTTGTCATTTTTAGTCCATTGGGCATGGAGTCTCCTCTCTAGTTTAACATATTAATCTAAATCTAAAAGATAGCTACCAACTTCTAGATAACTCCTCTTGAAGAAACAAGGATAATAAGAATAAACAAAGTCAAGTACACATAGGCACTTATAAGGAGTGAAGAAAAATTAACCTACTAAAGAAAATATGGAAATAGGCACTTATATAAAATATTAAAAACCAATTTAATATATACATGGTTGTAAATTACAAATGTCTTCTTCTTGGATCAAATGGAAAAGATTTAGCATCACTTACTTGTGATGGATCAAGATAGAAAACACCTTGATTTTGAGACCTCATGATATGTGAGTTGAGATGCCTGATTGCTAAATATTTTGAAATGATATCAAGAGGATAAAATTGGATAAATATGTCTCCAATGTAGACATACTAGTCCATTTCTTCAAGGCTTGCTCCAAATTGGACTATAGAGGTTCCTTTACCCTCCTCATCTGATGGCTCAATTTTGTGCTCTGAAATAAGCACAACATGTGATGGCTCTAATTTTTCATCCTCTAATAGAGGTAAGTACCTGATATAACATCCTCTTGTCAATACAAACAATAAGAAATCAGATTTTACCTCACTCCTGCACTTTGTTACTCCATCATTATGCTCTTTAGGCACAATTAGATCATAGACTCCTTGGGGGGAATATAACCTACCCCTAATATCTCAAATGAGTTCTTCAATGTGACCAAAGTTTCAATTATAATATTTGATGACTAATTAGGATCATGTCCAATATGCACATTTTAAACATATACTTCTTGGACCTACTTACCTGAAGGTATAGGTGTGTCATCCAAACATGAATATAAATCTTCAAGTTTGTCATAGAAGGTAACATCCTCTTGGTCATTAGAAATAATGTCAATCTCAACCTCATCAGGACTCACTATATAGTATATATATTGGTCTTCTTCCTATGAAGAGAGGGGAGGCTTATCTTTATAATTAATGTCTAACTCATCATGCTTTTGATGTTCTTTACTAGTATGCTCATCAAACTACATCAATAGAGAAATTGAATTGTCTTCTTCATCAACCTCAATCAAGGTTTCATATCATTATTCAAATGAAAATGATGGTTGATCTAACCATCTATGGTCCAAAACATTACACTTTTCTTTCCCAAGCTTTGATTTGCTTTCCTCCTACTCTAAGCTATTAAGGTTATGTTCATTTGGCACCTCATCTTGAAGTGTACCCACCACAAACACCTAGTCCTGATCCTCTTCTTAATTTATGTAGAATTGACCTTTATTATTCCATTCAAAATATAATATATTTTCATCTTGAGGGTTATCCTCATCAAGATATAATTCATTAGTTTCAAATCCATGCTAAGAAGGCTAGTCTAAACCTAAATTTTCCCCTTTTGGATTAATTTGACTACATATCATGATTTGTTCATCATATACACTTGTTTTATCCTCTTTAGGCTCATCTTTGAATTCATGTTCCTCCTCTATTATTTTTAAAACAAGATCTTCCTTTATGGGGGATATGGTGGGAGGGTGAAGAAGTTCACATTAATTACAGTTTAGGAGAGTCTCCTTCTAGCTAGGGATTTTGAAAGCTCTTCTAGGTGGCTCTTGAAGAAAAGGGAGAGAGTCTTATAACTCTTGTACAACAAGGTCAATGAGCTAAGCTATGGTTTCTTGATTCATTTTTGGCATTACTAACCATTCCTTTACAAGAACTAGTTCTTCAATTGCCTCAACTAATACGTCCTCCTTATTTATACCCTTCTAAATAAATTTCCATGAGGGGAAATCATAAGGCTTAGACACCTTCTACTTTTCCTAAATGGGTCTGGGAGGGGGTGGTCTCACAAGTGAGGGTATGACATAGCTAGGGTCAAAAGTGATAGATGAGATCCAATATGGGATGACTTCATGTTCTTGAGTGAGAATGCATGTAGGAATAGGAGAGGGCAAGTTGATTAGCCCAAGATTAACATACTCTTTCTCCCATTTCTCAAACACTTTTTCAATTGACAATGCCCACCCTTTCATCTTTTTGTTCTCAACATGTTGATAGTTAGCTTCTTCAATGGATGCTCATACATTCAAAAAATATTACAATAAGATCTTTATCCCCTCTATGGCATGAATAAGGAATTATTGTCTAATTTTAACCCCCTCATTAATCTTCATGATTGTTCTGACTTTGTCCATTATTGCCTCTCTGTGTTTTGACAAGGGTGGACTTTGACAAGGTTGATTGAGGGGCTGATTAGTAACTCTTGAAGATTGAGTTTGAGGCTCTTAGAGAGAAGAGGGAATGTAAACTAGTCTAAATGAGACTATTTATGTTCATAATATATTAACACACTATTTGCATTTTGGACCATGCTTCTCATAATTACTATGTTTTCATTATTACAAGATGCCCATTTTTCACCCTAAAAAACTAACCATCTATTTTTGACCAACTAAATATCAATCCTTTCCTTTTTTAGAACATGGAAAGGGATGGCTATAAAAAACTCCAAACCCCTACTAATATTCCCTATCAACTCAATACAAATTGATAATGCTTACTTGCCTCCTAATAAGGATGTAATAATATAAGCTTGGTATTAACAAGGAGAATTAGAAGATTAATTTAAATTAAAAGGAGGATGACCTTAGTCATATGTAGGGATGAGAGGAGGAAAAAGGCCATGATAAGGTTGATATGCTATCTAAGGTCCACTTGGGTGGAACACATAAACATTATTTTCTTGATAAGTGTGGTGATAAGGTAAAAGATAATCATACCAACCAAAAGATGATTGAATGTGCATTCTAGATTAAGATGATTAGGCACATAGGTTGCTAAAAATAGTTAATGAATGCTTGGAGTCACCATTGATGTTTACATACTTTCCTCCAAAGGTTGATTGAATAAAGAAAACACCAAAACTCTTCAGCAGTGAACAATGTAGAAATTCCCATTAGGAATAATAGAAACTATTATAGCATCAACTTACACTATTATTGAGGGTATTAAATCTCTCTCAAATTAAGATAAACTATTAGAAAAACCCTAGGTTATGGTTTACCTATGGTGGAGTTGGATCTTTGAATAAGTTTGGCTTCCTCTTGATGCTCACCTAAACTAGTTTTATCATATGGAAAATGGTTAAAAGAGGGAAAAGGGATCCTAAGAAGGATAAAAGGTGATAAAATAAATAAAAAATGGAGACTCCCATAAGCTTAAACCCACATCAGATCTGTAGAAGATAATTCTAGCTCACACAACTTTAAAATCTAGCTGATTACATAAGTGTTTCATGGAAGAGGTTCAAGAAACAATGAATGTAAGAAAAGATGAGTTCTAAGACTCACTAAGATCTAAAATTAATGGCAAAAAAAACACTAATCCAAACCTAAAAATAGCTTGAAAACACCCTAAATAAGGTTAGAAAAGAAGATAATGGATGAGGAAGACTCTCCTTCACACAATGCCAACATCCATATCTCATCAAAAATAGAACCAAGGCAAGATATAGGTAAGAAAAGTATTATATTACATCAAAAGTTAGTTCCTAAAAATTCTTGATAAGGTCTAGCCTAATCAAGATGAGCATATTTTATAATATCTCAGAATATCCTAGTCTCCTAAAAAGATCAAAATTCTAAAATTTGAGAACCCTTACAATGGAGAAGAGAATGGGATAATATAGGATAAGGGGAAGAGAGAAAAGGGAGAAAACCATCTAAGAATAATAAATTATCTACCGCCTTTCAAGGGATGTTACACCACCTTTGATCCAATCAAGACTAATATATCATTGACTAGATAGCCTTAATTTTCTCCAATAGTATTTAATCTCTTCTCATTGGCTGAGAAACTTGCACTAGAAGATAAGGGTTTATTTTGCAGATGATGGCTCATGATACTTTCAAGGATAAAATATATCCAAAGGATCTAATTATAATTTAATGTTCTAATTTATTCTTTAATCCCCTAATATATTCCATGAACTTCACCATACCTTCCACTTGGATTCATTATGAGGACTAGTTCCTCATATTATTGGGCCTAATAGAACCATGTCTATATCTACTTTGAGTAGTTATTTGTACCTAATTTTTGATGATATGACCATATTGAAAGATGAGGAAATTGTTCATAGTCACCTACCTACCCCATTTCAATATCTAAACATAGGCCATTTTCTATGTTTTTAAAACCAATCTACTTTATTGGTTTTCCTATAGTCTTTATATATTGAGAAATGAAGCTCACCATGTGGTATGGTCTCATTTTGATAATAAGTTATGAACCTTAGATACATATTAGGTTTAAAAACCTATTTTATATCTACAAATCTTTAATGGAGACCCTTGATCCTAAAATATCTTGTTTGGGTTCAAACTGGATTATGTTTGAGCTTGGTTCTTTTGTATCTACTTTACTCGAGTTGAAAACTACTTTATCAACCTTCATCAAAAAAGTCCTAGGTTTGACTTTTCTTATTATTTGTAAATACTAACTTGGCCTATTGACCATTTTACTCAAATAAAAAACATTATATCTACTTGGTATAATCGATCATGAGCCATATATCTTTTGTTGATTTAATACACTTAGGATGCTTGTCACTCATGTAGTTGTACTTAGGATCCATTGACCCCTTTGACCCATCACTTGTCATTGATCTTAAATTCATGATCAAACATGAGCCCTTGATCTCATTGGGACCCATCATTTGAACCCAAATGGATAATTTATGATAATTTAATTTGACATCTACCTTCTTGTATTTGATGTCTATGTGAATGTCTTTGATGTTTGTACGAATGTTTTAGGATTTTTGAATCGTAAAGGTTATTCTCTATGGCTTAAAATTGATGTTTATGTGCCCATTATTTGACATCCATGTAAACATATTTGATGTTTGCATGCCCATCTCTATTTTGAACCCAAACAGTTGTTTTTCATGGCTTAAATTTGGCATTCATGTGAACATTTTGTTTTACAAATCTAACTTTGAAGCTTTATATCTTGAGATAGAAAGCTCATCAAGATATGAAATTTGTAGAGGATGATATAGGTATGAAGGGAATCATATCCATGCATTTATTTTATCCTAAGAGGCTTTATGAGAATTATTATAAAATGTATAAGTAAAAAAAACTATTCATTTTTTCATGATGTGTAAGATGGTCTGGCTCATTTAGGCTTTTTCTATGAGCTTTTGATTGATACATGAAATATCCAATGATTTACTAAAGACCAGAAAACTTGTCCTTAACCTTGAACTACTTAGACACCATGAAACCTACTTGGATCCTCTTATTTGTAACTCTAGACCTATTTCAAGCCTTTGCATCACTTACTCAAATAATAACTTTGCTCAGCTAACTTATCTATCCAAAAGCTTGGTATGTGGGCCAAAATTGGTGAACAAGTCTTTAAGTGGTCATATTACTCCATGATTAGCATTTTTTAATTTTTGGTCTCTTTTGTAATTATATAGTATCAAGGTCATTCATGAGATAATGGTGTTTTCATGTGTGGTCAAGGTCATAAAATTATAATGAGTCTATATATAATGTTTTTTTTATGGTTTGAAAGTTATATAACTATGCATTAAGCTCATACCATGTTTGTTATTCATCCCAAATTCTATTAAGACAATTTATGGGCCAAATTTGAATAATTTTACATACTTATCTCAAGGATAAACATTATAATAAATATAATAACTCACTTGATGTCAAATAATGGTTAGAAAATAGTTGGATTCAGATATAGTTGTAGAATAACACCCAAATATGGAAAATCATGTAAAAAGGAGTAGTTTTAAATCACTTATATGGACAAGAGGATCCATAATCAAGTTAAATGTGTATGATAGTGTCCTATAAACTTCTCCACATTTAAAATAAGCTTACCTAGGTGTTTATAAGTCAAAATTTGCATAAAAATAGTCAGGAACTCAGTCGATCTCTTCACAAGCTGAGGAAGGACAAATGTTTTTATTTGTTTCATGAACATACTATAGAGTTGGGTCAAATTATCCTAGAAATAGTAGGTAACCTTAATGTTCTTAATATACATGAAAATATTTCAATATTTTAGGGGTTGAGATGTATGAATCATCGCTAACAAGCTAGCTAATAAAAAAGAATTAGTCAACCACACAGGCTCATGTTTTACACCATTTTCATGTAGTTTAAAACTCAATAAAACATTGTGAGTGTTGTAAGGGGTATGTAAAGGTATTCATATCCATTCCATACTTTTTTTTGTTAGACTCACATGTGTGATCTTGTATAAGATCAAAAGGATTCTCCATGAGAAATATGTCATAGTTTTGATTTTGAAGTTTTTAGAGGAGTTGATAGTGTTGAATGAATATAGGTGATGGATGAATGTTTTACAAATATTATTATTTAATTTAGTTTTATCTAACCTAAATTAATATTTTTTACATATTCTCTCTAAGATACATTCAATTTCTATCCCAAAGATTGTGTTTTGATGCTACTTACAATATAGTTTCAAAAATCTTGTTTTGCATTATTACAGTGTATGAGGTTACTAAACTCATATGGTAATGTAAGGAGAGAATGTGAATATTATATTGGGATAAAGAGATTAATATTTCACCATTTAAAATCCTAAAATATGAAAAATGTATACCTACAAGTCTATAAAAATGTACGTCTATATTTTATGAGAAATTGTGATGAATGTGCACTAATTGAATTTGAAGACCTAAAAATGAAATTAATGCAGTGTTTATATGATTTTATGATAAAATGATATTATATAATTTTGGTTTCAAGATATGGTTCTAAATACATACCAATTGACACCTACAATCTATTACATGGTAGACTTGGATGGTTTGAAGTTTTGAGTCAGTATGGAATAGATATGAGAATGTATATGCAAGACTTAGATAACAAAGATGATATATTAAACTAGATCTAAACCTCATAGGGATATAATATGGTGATCAAACATATTGAAAAATTGAAACCTAAATAGACCTATAGAAAGAGTAAGAAAATCATATATGGTCAAGCAGGAAAGTGGAAATAACTGTAGGGAGATAAGTAAAGTGTAAATAACTATAAGGAGATAGGATGATTATGAATAAAACCTAATTAAGTTAAATTTTTTATTAAGGTCACAATAATCCAATTTAAAAATGATAATTTTAAAATTTAAACACTCTATTCACCCAATCACCACCTACAACCATCTCTTAAGTAAACATAAGACACATGTATGGTTATTTTGAAGATGCAATTCATTGAAAAACTGGTAGAGTTTCAAAAGAAGATAACTAAGCTCAAAAAATTATGATGAAAACCATTAATATTATCAGTGATTTGTTTTGAAACTCTAGGCCCTAAATGCAACTTAAACCCCAAATGGCTACCTACAAGTTTGTTTGAGTAGTTCAATTTGTTTCTAAAATTGAAAATAGGATGCCACACACAGTGAAATTTGAGATTTAGGTGAGAAAATAAGTGAATGAAATTATTTGAGATCAAATTAAACTCAAAATATTATTATAGGAAGTGACCTAAATATACTCACATTAACCCCTACACACACAATGAAGTACTAATATAAGCATGTCTGCCTACATCAGATGTGCTTGTTTGGTTTGAGAAATAATAGGTCATTTGGAAGAAGTAAATAATGAGAATGGTTTTTTAATGATAATATAATCATATATTATTCTCATATTCAATGATAATGTTGTTAATTTTTATGGGTATGTTTAGGCCTGGGAAGCCTAAGACTACATATGTAGACCTATATGTATAGTTATGGAAAAAGTGGCATAATGGAGGTAAAATGAGAACCTGAGTGCATTTAGAAGTGTCTAATGTTAATAAAGACACTAGAGAGGTATTCATAGCTATAATAAGATAGATAAAGTGGTAATTTGGCTTTTGAGAGATCTTTAAGCACTCTAGGTATAGGAAGGAAATTTAAACCAAACATTCTAGTGCTTAGTGTGAACTTCAAATTTTTCATGGAGTGTAATGGATTTTAGGTATGGTTAAGTGGTATCCACATTTCAACCTTATAGTATTGGTTGTTTTATTGGGTCCCTAATATGTATAAATAATTATTAAGACCATAAATCACTCCCAAACTTCCTATTTACAACTTAAGAGGAACCCTCTTAAGCTCATAATGCTAAAAATGATTTACATGGGATCCTAAGCTACTAGGAAAAGTTTAGGAGGCTTGTTTATTTCAAAATTGTGGCATTAGTTACTAGATTGGGTCCCTAACATTTATTAACAATCACTAAGAAACCAAATAGGTCTAAACTCTCCTAAAACCATAGAAGGAGCTTGATGGGAAATAAAATGAGAAATATGCCCTAAAATTAATTTATTTGATCTTTTAACCACCCAAATATAATATTATACTCCTTTAAGGCTCTCACCATGAAGATAAAATTTTGTATCAAGGATTGTTATAGGTTTTTAAAAGTTAATCACACAATTTTTTATGGTTTTACACATTTGGTGTAAGTCTAGATAAAATTCTCATTTTCTACGCTTAGAGGGCTAATAAAGACCTAATAGGAGAGAGAGAGAGAGAGAGAGAGAGAGAGAGAGAGAGAGAGAGAGAGAGAGAGAGAGAGAGAGAGAGAGAGAGAGAGAGAGAGAGAGAGAGAGAGAGAGAGAGAGAGAGAGAGAGAGAGAGAGAGAGAATAATAGAAAAGGACACTTACACTTGGTTTTAGGTAATGAAACTTGGTATTGAGTTTTAATGAAATATTGGGTAATACAAAATACCCTAATATTACTAATATAATATTTAAATACTTACACACAAGGATCTTTGTGTGTTTTTAGGGCTACAAGGATTTGAGGGCTAATGAGAGCTTAAGATGAAATTTGAAGTCTTAGGGGTTGTTTTATGGACCAAAATGAGTTTATTTAGGTATGATAAGGTATTAATATATCTTTAATGAAGATATATTTCCTTAATTAATATTAAATAAATTTTTTAAGCTCACAAGTAAGGATAGGCATAGCAGACAAAGGGGTTTCAATACATCTAAGGAGTTGTGTAATGATTGCCCCTAAAATGCCAAAATAAGAGAATTTATAAATGCATTATAGGTATCAAAGAAAATGTATATACTTAGTTCATGTTGAGATAATTGTAAATAAACCCATTTTTCACTCTTTACATGCTTAAAAGTGTAGTTTTGGAGAACAAGTGGAAGATGTCAAGTAAGTATGAAGACCCCTATGCCATTTTCAAAAGAGGAAAAAATGTCCTTGGATATTTCTTGAGACTATTACATAACTTCTTTCTTGTTTTTAAATCTTTTATACACTTATAAATCTCCCTCCTCTATGCCCCTCTCTCTCTCTTTCTCATTTCTCTATATATGTTGCCTCTTTGGTCATTATAGGACATCCACACATTGCTATGGTGAAGCCATGATGGATTGAATACTAATTTTTCCTTTGCAGTAAATATTTCAAATTGGTTTCAAATTCTTAAAGTTTTTCATAAGTGTGTGAAGTAATTTTTTTTTTATGACAAGTGATAGTTCTCTATCCTTGCATTCATTTATCACTTTCATGTTTTGTGTGAGAAATATATCTTTTAACAAGTCATATGATGTGTATATTGATGTTTTGTGTTGTTTTTAAGTTTAAGGTTATTAGTGTCTATTATCAAACCTATTATTAATCTAAATTAAAGGATACATTACATTATAACTTCATATTGAAACACTTTTATTAGGAGAACCTTGGGTTTTAAGATCAGTTTTGTAAGTTCTCTTCCATAGTGTAAGTTCAAGTACAATTATTTGAGTTTACTTTGGTGAATCACATCCATTGGAGTAGTTTTAATCACTTTTAGTCTATTTTCCTTCAAATCAAGTAGGTTAGGTGTTAGTGTTAGGTGTTGTATATGAGAGCTAACCCATAATCTAGAATCAACTCTAATAATTATTACCCACAACATATGAGGTATTTTAATGTTATTAAAAATTTAAGGAGGCTAGAGTAACCCTCCTTAGATTTTAAATTTGGGATACAACATATCCACTATAGAGTGAGTTCACAATTTTTTTTAATGAAGAGTAGTTGGAATATTTGTTCACTCTAATTAGAAATTTTCCTCATTGTATAATGCAATAATAAAATTTGTACATGAAAATGTAGGATTTTAATTTCAAATAGAACAATTCAAATAATACTTAATTTTGTTAGATATAAATGAACACCAAACAAATTATTGACCAATGAGAGTTCATAGGATATACATAACAACCTAGAATGTAATGTCTAATGTTCTTCCATGTAATACTGATCTCCACTTGAAAAGGTTCAATCATGGAAAGGAGAAAGAGATGCACTACAAATTCAAATTTAAGCCCCCTTTGTTACAACTATGGGTAGCTATAAATTAAAAAACATTAATAGGGTATTAGTAATAACCACGAACATAAGTAAAACTAAACTAATTTTTTTATGAATTATAAAATAAAAACATCTTACCATAGATTTGTAGGCCATAGTGGGAATCTAAATAATTTTGTCCACATCGAACAATAAATCCTTTGTAGTAACATGCTTCACATTCTTGTAGGGTAGGCCTATTAGTCTATGGATGTCCTCAAAAATGATCTCAATCAAAAAAAATGTGAGTTGATGGAAATTTTAAATTTTGATTATACAATATCAAATCTTACCAAGATATTTTTTAGAAAGTGAGTATCCGTTTCATATTGTGTCATGTAAATAATTTGTTAGAAATTGCACTTTTTGATCTATTCCTTATATGTATCTTGTTGTTATTGGATAATTTTTAGGATCAATGTGCATATTAGATTTATGTAGTGTATTTTAACCTCTATACTTATGGATGATCTTGGGGAATCTATTATTGTGATGGTGTTGGAAATGATGTAGTTTTTTAGGTAGGAAGGAGTGGACTATCGTTGAAATTCAAAGGCCAAAAGTAGAAGCTAGAGCATAATAAGACTGGGTGGAAAAGTGAAAAATGATGGGTTAGGTTGAAATTTATAGGCAAAATTAAGCTTAATATTAAACATGGTGGAATTTTATGAGGGGTTTCCAGTCTAGATAAATTGACAACATATGTAGATTAAATGCCTACATATGGATTCATGACCCACATATGGAGACATGTCATCTGCATATGTGGTCATGTTACCTACATAAAAAAATTATAGTTGGGTCATATACATATGAAAATGGTATGACTAACAATTGCATATGTAGTTAGGACATCTACATATGTAGATGGAATGCTTGAATATGTAGATAGTGAAGGTGATACTACATTGGTTGTATCACATGTGGATGGATTGTAGTGGTTAGTAATAACCACTAAAATAATTAAAAATAATCTAAAAGTTTTATGAATTATAAAATAAAAACATCTTACCATCCATTTGTAGGCCATAGTGGGAATCTAAATAATTTTATCCACATCAGACAACAAAGCCTTTGTAGTAACATGGTTTATCTTCTTGTAGGGTAGGCCTATTAGTCTATGGATGTCCTCAAGAATGATCCCAATAAAAAAAATGTGAGTTGATGGTAACTTTAAATTTTTATTTTAAAATATCAAAACTTACCAAGATATTTTTTAGAAAGTTAGTATCCATTTCATATTGTGTCATGTAAACAATTTGTTAGAAATTGCACTTTTTGATCCATTCCTTATATGTATCTTGTTGTTATTGGAGAATTTTTAAAATCAATGTGAATATTATATTTGTGTAGTGTATTTTAACCTCTATGATTATGGATGATATTTGGGAAACTATTGTTGTGATGGTGTTGGAAATTATGTAGTATTTTAGGTAGGGAGGAATGGACTATTATTGAAATTCAAAGGCCAAAAGTAGAAGCTAGAGCATAATAAGACTGTGTGGAAAAGTGAAAAATGATGGGTGAGGTTTAAATTTATAGACAAAATTAAGCTTAATATATAAAATTTGGTGGAATTTTATGAGGGGTTGCATGTCTAGACAAATTGACAACATATGTAGATTGACTTCATATATATGGATTCATGACCCACATATGGAGACGTGTCATCTACATGTGTGGTCATGTTACCTACATATGAAAATTATAGTTGGTCCATCTACATATGAAAATAGTATGACTAAAAATTGCATATGTAGTGAGGCCATCAACAAATGTAGATGGAAAGCTTGAATATGTAGACAATGAAGGTGATACTACATTGGTTATATCACATGTGGATGGATGGTAGGGGTTAGTAATAACCACTAACGTAAGTAAACTAATCTAAAAGTTTTATGAATTATGAAATAAAAACATCTTACCATCTATTTTTAGGCCATAGTGGTAATCTATGTAATTTTGTCCACATCAAACAATAAAGCCTTTGTAGTAACATAGTTCACATTCTTGTAGGGTAGACCTAATAGTCTATGGATGTCCTCAAGAATGATCCCAATTAAAAAAATGTGAGTTCATGGTAATTTTAATTTTTTATTTTAAATTATCAAAGCTTACAAAGATGTATTTTAGAAAGTGAGTATCTATTTCATATTGTGTCATGTAAACAATTTGTTAGAAATTGCCCTTTTTGATCCATTCCTTATATATATATATATATATCATTGTTAATGGAGAATTTTTAGGATCAATGTGTGTATTAGATTTATGTAGTGTATTTTAACCTATATACTTATGGATGATATTGGGGCACCTATTGTTGTGATGGTGTTGGAAATTGTGTAGTTTTTTAGGTAGGGAGGAGCAGACTATCATTGAAATTCAAAGGCCAAAAGTAGAAGCTAGAGCATAATAAGACTGGGTGGAAAACTGAAAAATGATTGGTGAGGTTGAATTTTATACACAATAGTAAGATTAATATTAAATTTGGGGGAATTTTATGAGGGGTTGCATTTCTAGATGAATTGATAACATATGTAGATTGACTACCTACATATAGATTCATGACCCACATATGGAGATGTGTCATCTACATATGTGGTCATGTTACCTACGTATTAAAATTATAGTTAGGCCATCTACATATGTAGATGGAATGCTTGAATATGTAGACAATGAAGGTGGTACTACATTGGTTGTATCAAATGTGGATGGATGGTAGTGGTTAGTAGCTATACATGCCATCATCCTTGATTTAACTAATTCTAATGATTTATTTTCATACATAATTATTTACCTTCCAAAATGATTCACCAAAATTTTGAAACTAATTCTCCTAAAAACCCACAAGTTAATTTTAATATTGGCCACTAAAAATTTTCATGGCACATGTATGTCACATACTACCATATTTTGAATAAATTAAATCATGATTATAATTTCTAAACTATATAGTGATATAAATTTAAATTTTACTAATGAATTCTTACTTTATAAATTCACGCCCATTGCGATGCCCCCATTTTGAGATGAGGAATGTAGCCTAAAATTCACTTAGCTCCAAATAAGAGTTATGTAATATGTGAAAAATGTAATCATGTAGTATCACCTGAAATTTGGAATGTATTACATAATATTAGTTGAATATATCATTAAATTTACATGTTTTAAATAAATATATAATTGAAGCACATAAGCTTCATGTGAAATATATGTATCATGGCACTAAAGTAGAGACTATGAGTAGAAATAATGCATGATATGAAAGATGGTTCAAAGTAACAAATAATTAACATAAAATTAATATCATAATATGTCAGGTAATTTATATAATATGTCACACATGGATCCTAGAGGCCTTTAAAAAGGTACATGTGAATGTCACATAAGCATAGAAGGCCAAGGGCCACACACAAATAGCATGATGATGCTATACAATAAATAGTTGTTCATACAAGTCCAAGGGTCACATAAAATAATTAAGAAATTTCTATAATATAATGAAATAAAGTAATAAATAATCATAGAAACAATTTAAACTAGTCTACATCCATCGTATGGATCCATGTCATTGTTTGAAATTTACGACTTTTATGTAACATAATGTATAGTGTGTGTTAGATTTAAAAAATTTGTATGATATGTATATAGACATGATACAAAGGTTGTGGATAAATATAACGTATTGAATTTTTCATCGAGAATGAAGAGATGCCTCCAACTTAGAAAGTTTGTTGAGTAATAAGGGAGTCATAAAATCCAAACCATGAAAATTTTTGTCATGTATCACACTCAAATACCACATGAAAAATTATGTGTATTTAAAAAATATATATTCTACCTATATAATATATAATAAATAACACATGTAAATAAGTAAGTGAACAACAATTACAAATGCTTCTTGGGTCCTACTTTTTAATTTTTGATTTTTTTTTTTTTTTAGTTTTTGTGTTTAATAATTTTTTCCATATTTGAATTTATTTATTTATTTTCCATATATATGTATGTATTTAAATATTAGAATTGAGAATTTATTAAATAGTCAAGATTAAAAAATATAAGAAGAGGGAGTAATTCAAACAATCATCAACAAGGTGAGAAAACATACTATGAGAAGAAGGAAGGCAAGCTATGTGCCCCTAATGTATATGTAAATGAGTCATATAAATTTATCTCAAATTATTAACATAGATAATAATATGCATATTCCTAATGGGAAAGAGAAATACATGATCATGTCAGTGTAATGAGAGAAATAATATGCTATATATGCAATTGTAAACAAATAGAATGCCAAAAATAATGTGTATTAAAAGAATTTTAAAATAATTACTTTAGATTGTTCAAATGAGTTTGAAAACTGAGGGAAAGCTCCCAAAGAGAAAATCAAATCCAAGGGTTAGAAGAATGTATGGAGTGGGGATAGAATAAGTAGTATTGAAAAAAAAATAAAAGAAGTTATGTACAAAGGGATATATGCAACTACAAGCCAATGATCAAATAAACGGGTTGACTATGTATAGGTCTTTTATCATCAAGATCATACCAGTATTTTGTATTAGTAGGATCATAATCATCAATATAATCGTTATCATAAGATATAATTAACCTATTAGGTTAAGTTTGAAATTTTGATTTGCCATTCTGATTATATTTTATATCTATGTATGATAAACTTATTTCACCATAGATTGGAGTTGTTTTTTGAATATGTTCAACATTGTTAGGATTTTGCATTTTATTATGAACTAGAGAATAATTGTGGATTTTTGATTCAAAATTAGGAAGAGAATTATTTTTTTCTTTGAATTTATCTTTTGGGTCTATGCATGAAGTATATATAATACTTGACTACTTATAAATTGTATTTGTATCATTAGACTT